>CM025856.1:1454916-1566837 GCA_003952965.2 Morella rubra
GAATCCATGACCTTTAGAGAGAGGAGGTCACACCTCTTCCTAGGGGGTCGGACCTCTTTACTTAGATCTTTGTGGGTTTTTCACGGTAAGTTCTTTTTTCTTTGGGTATTCAAGGTTTTTGTTTATGTTGTATGAAGAATTTATGTGACATTTAGTGTAATGAAATCTCAGTACCACCTGTATTTGGGCTTGAATTTTTTCATAGGTTTGGTTTTGACTGTTTATTTCGTTATAAATGACACCCAGATAAATTGCTAAAAAGAAGAAAGAAAAAGGAGATACTTCTCTGGGCTTGGGGGGTTGGGGTCGGCGATCGTGCGAAAAAAAAAAGGGGCAATTGGATTACAAAACGAACCGTTTTGTAACCCTCAATCCCCCCCCCCTTTTGTTTTCGCACGTTCGCAGACCCTGGGGCCCTCGGCCCCCCAGGCCACAAGAACGAATTCGTTTTGTAACCCCCTCCCCCCTTTTTTTTCGCACGTTCTCAGACCTTGGCCCCTTAGGCCCAAGAAGTATCCCGATTCTTCTTCTCCCCCCTTTTTCTTTCTTCTTCTTTTTAGCAATTCATCTGGGTGTCTAGATTTATAACGAAATAAAGAGTCAAACCAAACCGGTTGGACCTCCTATGCTCTTTTAATTTTATAGGTCTGACTGGTACTAGTGAAAGCGTTGAAGCCAGGAGATTGAGGAGCCGAGTCGAGCGAAGCGCACATGGATTTCATTAATTGACGTGGCGCCCTCCCAAGCGTTGGATTTATTGCAATCCATCCAGGCCTTCCATCTGCACTTATCCGGAACCTCCTGTCGGGATGGAATCCGACTCCATCTTTAGGTAGGGGACTAAGTGGTGTGGTACGTCCATCGTGGACTCTGCATTTTCAGGCAGATGCTCTACATGGGGCAAGGGCAACTTCACTAATGTTATCGAAGGTAATACATCTGGACTGATTTTTGGAAGGCGTTTGATATTTCTAGGAGTGGATATGAAGGAAATTTGGTGACCCTTTCGGGCTATGCGCTTACCGAGCTCTAAAAAGGGAATTATGTGACCGAAGGCAAGCCATGGGAATAAAGCTACGTGGAGCTTCTTAGTCTCGGCCATGGCGTTCGAGGCTGCTGGCGGTATCCTATGTTTCTCTCTCTTTTCTGAGGCTAATAGCAGAGCACATGTTTTGGAGAAAAGTCGGTTGGATATTATGAGATAAGGTGCCACACTTTAATTTGTTTGCTACCACTCCATGATTGCTGTCCACAAGTCCGAAACAACAAAGAACGAACTTCTTGTATCCTTACAAGCGATACTATAGGCGATGGCTACATTTAAAAATAAAAATAGAGTATTTTAAAATCGGTAAGGCTTGAACTGATTGAATCTAAGCATTGTAATCAACAAAATAATAATCGAAAGAGGAGCTTAAATCAATGGAAACAATACTTAACTCCGAACAGAGGGTCATTAATTATGAGCCCTGGCTTTGGACCCGACCTAGCAAGACCAAGACAACCAGGCCAGAACATTGGTACACGACACGTATTACAGTTTCGTATTAAACAGTTGAAGATGCATATTGCTCAATAAAACAATGCTAAACTGCTAAAGATCGTATTTTTCAACCCACGGCACATCAATTTACAAACAACTATACAATTACACTGCTGCTTCGAAAAAAAAAAAAAAGAAGAAAGTTACAATTGCTATTTCTAACACCTAGAAAGGTGTTCAGCTGCCAGAACTCTCGCATTCCAGATTAGCTCTGTAGCTCATTTCCACAAGCAGTTTGAATATTTTTCAACTCTGCAAGCAAACCCCATGTGACCATAATCAAGCAATTCAAACAAACTATGAACAGATGCATCCATTTCCAGAAGGAACAGAATCAGATGAAACTGGTACGTATATTCCCCTTCATCATTCGATAAGTTGGACAGTCATAGATACCTATTAGGAGGCTGATTTCCGTTGAAATGCAGATTCAACAATATTTGAGACAACAGGATCTGCTATTCATTCAAGGGAATCATGGGGCAGATACCCTGCCAGATTGACAAACATGACGCAGATAACCTGAATTTTAGTGACCAGCCTCCGGATCTGACATTTTGGTCTTTAATTACAGTTGTTGCTGAAGATCACTTAACTGCTTAACCCTTTCAAGATTATAAAAATTCAATGCTATTGCCCCATAGCTGGCCACATAGTTCTGGCTAATTGCTTTCTCATCAACTCTTGCTCCTTTCATCTTTCCACAGGATTTATTGCCTGCCAAAAGAAGAAAAATACTATTGATGGGCCAAGGAACATCTTCGAAGTGGCGACAAAAACTTTAGGAACCTGAAATGCATTCTGAATTTCTGATTTGATTACTTCATTTTTAAGATAAGTCCCCCTGGAAAGAGTTTTCAAACACATAAAAGCAGACATTGCACGCAGATGCATCTGCACCCCATTGGTGATGCACTTCAGAAACTGAAAGCATGTAAATGCATTCTGGTTTAACTACAGTACCCTTCATACAGCACGGTAATTTTCATATCAGAAAGAAAAGGAAATGAGTACTGCATGCAAGTACATTTGCACCTCTTTGTTCTCTCAAACCAAATAATCTTTAGTTTCGTAACTCCTACTTTTCAAAGTGAGAGATAGTAACAGGAGTCCAAGCAAATTTCCCGTCAATACATTTCAAACTGAGAAGTCTTCCCATGACAAATGGGGGAAAAGAATCTGCAAACAGAAGCAAATAGTGCGATCTTTTGGGTCAGCATGTAATACCTTCTTAATTAATTAAGGACAAGCAGGCTGGACCTCTAAGATGCAAAGATCAAGAGGTTTATGGAGGAAAAGAGTTGATAGAACATTCGGTCATCAAATAAGAAAGGAGAAACAAAAAAATGTCAACAATTCCATTGGGTCCTTTTTCAAATAACTCCCAGTACTTCCAATTATATCGACCAGCTCTCTTAATTCCTACAGAACAACTTTTAAAATCCCATTATGCCCTAAAAGAGAAAAATTGCAATGAGGAAAAATGCAGAAAAAGTGAGCAATACTGCAGGGTGGGGGCCTGAGGGTGTCCAACAGTGCCTTCTGGGGACAGATGTGGCCTTGACCTAATGGGGGCATACGATTCCCTCAGCCATGCCCCTACAGAGACATTTCTAGTTTTTTCTGCTTCTTTATTTTGGAGATATTTTCTACTTTGGAGTATAATTGCAATAAAATATTTTCTACTACAAGTTTTAAGAGATTAGGGACATGGAGATCTATTTAAAAACCAGTGGAAAAACACGGGAAGTAGATAGATAAAATCAGAAACCCAGGAGCTATTTGGAACTGGGCCAAAGTATAGAGTAGTTAGTTAAAATTTCCCAAAAATAAAAAATTGATAATAGATATGCTTAGCCAAAAAACAACCATCATCTTTTCAGAGAAGAAATATAGCAGGTTTACGTTATTCCCTCACCTGACAATCAAATAAAAAAGTTAGCTAATGTCTTCCACACTTCAGCAAACACAGTTTACATAGCAGTCAAAAATTATACCTGTCTCGCTCATCATAACAATTTGTACATGAAAATTAACTAGATCCCCGTTCTTATACCTCTTAAGGAGCTGAGCTTGAAAAACTCTTAAACTCTCCAGATAAGCCCATTTCTCACTTTCACGCAGCAAATTCTGCATAGCAGCAACCATGATCAGGCAATTTAATAAAAAACATAATTGAAGCAAAAACATCCACTGCAAAGGAATGCATTCAATTCCAACCACAATAACAGAGTCAGGTGCAAACCAGCACCCAGTTCAGCCAATTAACAACCAGGTAAGATATTCAGGAAAAGATCACAATAAAATGGTGCAAGTTCGCGCACCAACAAAAGGTTAGTTTGTGCATCTGTGCTATGGAGATTGACAAAGTCATGCTGGCACATACGTTCCTTTACCTCAATCGTCTGTCGTTACACTAGTAGCTCAGCAAATCCATCAATGTCCCATTCTCTGGTTAGCTTCACATATATAAACATAAAACTCTTTTCATTCAGTCCCAGAGATGGACGAATAGAGCACCCTGGGCTCAATAATCAGCAAAATTCCTACTTCCTGTAAAGTGATAGATGAAAGTGACACTGTAAGTTTAAGACTAAAACAGAAACTAATCATCAAGATAACCTTCAGTTCAATGAATTAGATTCTAGGGAAAATATTCTGTACCCTTTCGGTAAAAAGAATAGAACAAGAATTTTTTTTTTTTTTTTTTTTTTGATAAAGTGTTGCCCTAAATGCTTTACATATCTTATTCTTTTACCATAAGATCAAATCAATTTCCTAAAGAAGAGCACAAGCATTAATCCTCCCTGAGAGAAGGGTTGTGGACCTCCATAAAGAGAGAGTTTGATACAGGTCAAGGCACAATTTAACATACAATTGGAAATCAATGGCCGATTTCTGATCTCGTAGACTCGCAGTTCTCTCCTGCCATTCGTAGAAGATCAACTATTCATAATTGATTTGTATATTTACTTTTAGGTTACACACGTGCTTAGCAGGTTTGAACCCACTATTGAGCTAAAGCTCATTGGTTAATATAATACTAAAAAAAAATCTTCTATCACTCTTTCTTCTTTGTAATGGCAGGATCATTTAGTTGAGATGGGTAAACTCGGCCAAGGCAACTCTCAACTCCACTGCTTCTCTTTGATCGGCCCCCTCTCAGCTACATCTTTTTACTGTATTGACTTATGTGTTCTCTGCAGTTTCCAAAAAACTTATACAACGGGGCAGTGCCCGCTGTTAGAAGGGTGGTGTTGCATACGCCAACTTCTAGATACACATTTGATTTTATTGACACTCTACTACTCATAATAATGTTTTCTAGAAGATTCATTTAGTTGAGATGGGTAAACTCGGCCAAGGCAACTCTCAACTCCACTGCTTCTCTTTGATCGGCCCCCTCCCAGCTACATCTTTTTACTGTATTGACTTATGTGTTCTCTGCAGTTTCCAAAAAACTTATACAATGGGGCAGTGCCCGCTGTTAGAAGGGTGGTGTTGCATACGCCAACTTCTGGATACACATTTGATTTTATTGACACTCTACTACTCATAATAATGTTTTCTAGAAGATTCAATGGAAGAAATTAACTGGGTGAGAGTCATGAAAATGATGCCGATCTATTAGTGGTTCAAACTTCTCTTTTAACAAGCAAATCCTTGCTTGAAATGCATATACAAAACGTTTTTTTAAAAAACAGGGTCAGGAACATGCCGTGCAGCAATCAACCTCCAGACTACAACCAAACCAAATAAGATAATGTCAGCTTATGACATTAAACAACTTGGGGAATATGGTTAGAATTAATTGTCCCTATGATGTTTATAAGATAAAGATTACATATCCCAAGACATGAAGTTCTTTATGACATTGTTCAGTGTGATATCTAACATAACTAGTCATTACAAGATAGCATTCCAACTGCTTAGGTTTAAAGCTGTAAGCAACAAGCCTTCAGAACAGTAGCAAATATTATTTCATCAATGTAACCAATGGCTTTCAAAGGAAACTCTTGAAAACAACTCTATCAACTACAAATTATCTCTCTCCCCATCAAATTATTTTTCACTATAATAAATATAAAAAATTCATTCAAATCATGTCATAAACACCAATTTTTCACCAATTTCCATACCCAAATTTTTAACCACCCCAAAATTTTGGCACAGAAACACCACTGTACAGCAACAGTATAATAGCAGAAAAGTTTCGTATCAATCAACCATTTCATCGCTAACAAAAAGGAGAATAGTAATTACTCAACCCATAGGGATCTCTAAGCTTTGGTTGGAAAAATACATACATAGGCCAGTCAAAGACTATGCACCAAAATTTCAGGAAGTAATACTTCAAGCCAGTAGAATTTGAGAACTTTTATTTTTTTATTAGCTTTGATCCAAAATCTTTTCAAATAAATAGAAACAAGTACAAGGACAAGAACTAAAGGACATGCAAATCAATAAACAGTCACTTGCCTCTTGAGCTTCAATAAAGTTTGTTTGTCTTCGTGGTGCTATTGCTACAAACAGCTGATAGAAAATTCAAATTTCTGTTTCTCAGAAAACAGCTGCTCTGTTATTGGCAACTTGAATTTCTCAGCTAGAGCAATAGGAACATCATTTATTTTGACAGTGTCTCAGGAATGTGGTTCCACCCCCAATGTCAAACAAAAAATCAATGGGAAGGGCCTCATTCCCGATAAACATAACAAATCAACTGGAAGAGATACCGCGAACCAGTAGATCATTTTCCATCAAGTCCCTCAATCAACATTGAATATGTTCGGGGATGAACCCGGCAACCCTTCTTTTCCATTATTTCAAACAGTTCTGAGCATCCATCAACTAGGCCTCTCTTCAGTAAGCCATCAATAAGAAGTTTCCAAGCTACTTCATCATGATTATACCCAAAATGAAGCAAATTAGAAAATACCATTTCAGCCTTATCTTTGTTCCCTTCATCATATAGCCCAGAAAGAAGCAGCTTGTATGAGTCTAAATGTGGTAAATGACCAAGCTCAACCATGGTGTCCACCAATCTTACAGCTTCTGCATACATTCCCAATACACAGCAACAATTTAGAAGAGAGTTATAGATATCTTCAGTAGGAGACAATCCTCTTTCTTGCATATGGTTAAATAGCCTCTCGGCTACTTCTAAGCGCCTGACTTTGCAGAGTCCTATAATGAGCTTTCCATAAGTGTTAACATTGGGCACACAACCCCGTTCAATCATTTTCTCAAAAAGCTCCACAGCATTTTCAAACTCCAATAGTTTCCACACATCTGAAGTATCAATTAATGCAGTGCGTGATATCAAATCAAGTGCTACAGCATTAGTATTTTCTTTTATCCACCGGTCATTTGAAAGATGCTTGATTAGATAGGAATAGGTATAATGCAAAGGCTCACAACCAGCATCAAACATGCGCTTTAGGACATCAAGTGCACTCTGTGTTAGTCCCAAACGTCCATATCCATCTAGTAATAGAGTATAAGTCAGTGCATCAGGTAATATTCCTTCTTCATTCATCTTACACATCACCTCCTCTGCTTCTTTCAATCTCCCATGGCTGCAATACGCATGAATAAATGCGGTATAAGTAAAGGCATCAGGCTGATAGCCTGATGAAACCATATGATTGAAAACCCTATCAGCATGGTCAGAGTCACCTTCTTTCAACATTGCATGGATGAGAATTGTATAAGTTTCAATGATGGGCTTCACATCCATCTTTACCATCTCATCCACCAGCAACAAGGCTTCCTGCGCCTTTTTCTCTTTGCACAACGCATCTATCAAGACAGTATACGTGATTGAGTTTGGGAAACAGTCCTCACTGAGCATTCTATCAAACAAGGATTGAGCATCAGCTATTCTTCCAACCTTGCAGTACCCATCAATCAAAGCAGTATATATCACTTCATTTGGTTTTATGTTCTTCTCCTTCAAAGAGTCGAAGAGGGCACGGGCTTCTTCAACACTCCCTCTTTTACAGAGAGTATCTATGAAACCACTGTAAGTCCACTCGTCGGGAACTAAACCATTTTCATTCATGAGATCGAGCAACCTATAGGCAGTATCTAAATCACCTGCTCTACACTGCCCACGAATTAAGGAATTATATGTGATCAGGGTTGGTGAAAACTTAAGCTCTAACATTGTCTGAAGCAATGCCATTGCTTTATGCATGTTTTTTGCCTTCAAAAATCCGCATATCAACTCATTGTATGTGCGAGCATTTGGACTACACTTATTTGACTTCATCAAACCCACAATTTCCAATGCAGCCTCAGTCATTCCCTCCTTGCAATACCCATCAATCAAAGCATTGTACGTGACCACACTGGGAACCAACCGTTTCTCCAACATCCCATTCAACATTTGTCTTGCCTCATCAAGGTTGCTTTCCTTACACATGCCATCAATTAAAGTTGTGTACGTATGAACATTCGGCTCACAACCTTTCTCTGTCATCTCCTCAAAAAACTTCAAGGCTTCTACTTTCCTAGCCAATCTACACAATGCACATATGATAACCGTATATGTCCGGACTGTCGGACGACAAGAATCCTCCCCCATTTGGGAGAACAACTTTAGGGCCTCGTCAACCCTTGTGGCTTCACAAAGCCCATGGATCAGATTAGTGTAGGTAACCTCATTTCTTCGACAACCCTTTTGCGGCATCAGCTTAAATACCCTATGAGCACTATCTACATCCTTATTCCTGCAGTGGCCCAATATCAACGACGTGTATGTAAACGAATCGGGACTCAACCCCGCTTGAAATATCTTACTCATGTACAACTCGGCCTCGACAACATTTCCCAATTTACAGTATCCATTAACCATTGTATTCAAAGTATATATATTGGGCGAGACTAAATCCTGCAACATTTCTAAATACACACACTTCATTTCCTCAACCATTATGAACTTTGACAACGACATTAAGAGCATATTATAGCTCTTGAGAGTGAGCTTAAATCGAAATTCACCGCCTTCGCGATTCATCCTCCGTACGACATCCAAGGCGAACCTCGTATCGTCGGCCGATTCGCACGATTTGATCATCGAAATCCGAATCTTCTCCGCGGGACCGAGAAAACCGTAACGCATGAGAATGTTTAGCAAGGAAGAGTGGGAGTAGACGTTGTGGTTGAAGCCAGGCTTTAGGGAAATCCAATAGAAGAACCCTAGGGCGGTATGGGGATCCAGGTCGAGGGAGAAGAGGGAAGAGACATGGGACGGTGATACAGAGGATATTAGTTTATTGAGAGAGGGGTGTTTCTGCCAATTGGGGCGAGAGAGGATGGAGAAGAGCTGGGAGGGAAGATCGGATGGGTCCGGGTTCTGTTCCAGGGGAAGGGAGGCGATGGAGGAGAAGGGTTTGAGAAAGAAGAGGAGGTGGAAGTGGAGGGACTCACCTGGTGTGATAATGGCCGTGGGATATCTCATTTTGGAGCATCGGGCGGCGGTGAGGAACCCATTCATGAATAATGAACGGTTGTGTGGGCTATGGTTTTCGATGCATCCAGGTGCTTTCGGAAGTGGCCTGTAGCGGCTGAGGGGAGGAAGAGGAAGAGGAAGAGGAAGAGCAGCATAGCAGTAGCAACTGGTGAATAAAAAATAAATACTGAATAAAATATTATTGTAAAATAAATTAAGGGAAAATTGGCAGTTGTCGTGTAGTTTGTTCCATCCTGGGACGGACCTTTGCGATCGCGGCCCAAACAAAATAAAGTTCGGCTGTAAGATTTGGTCCATGGGCTCTTCCAAAGACTAGGCTAGGCCCGATGAGAAATTATTTTGTTTTTAAACAAAGGAGAAATATATGTGCCTTTGGACATAAGATAAAAATATTATTTCGCTAAAAAATATTTTCCTTTTTATTTCACCCATAGTTAAAATGAGGGTTAATAACTATTTTCGTCCTCTTATCACTTTTAAAAATTCGTACTTAGATTTTCGCATTTATCACGCATAGTTCTTGAATTTTATGATGTTGTTATGATAGTTCTTTCGTCGATAAATCGTCCAGTCAATTAATGGTCTTACACACCGTGATCATCTAGAAATGATATGTGTAAAATATTTTTAAAAAAAATATTACGTCAATTTTATTGGGCTACATTAAAAAAATTAAAAAATTAATTAAAAAACTGAATTGAAAACTCTATTTTCTCCTCGTGTGTATTTGCAACAATATTTTATTTTTCCCTTCGAAATTGAAAACCACCAAATATAACCGTGGGTTATTTCTCCAACCAAGTGAAGAGAATATTCTTACCTTGAGGTCTAGGTTTGCGCGGTATAAAGTGCAATTTAACATTAAAAAAATATACAACATATAAAGTAACATATCGTGACCACATTAACATGGAATCCCTAATTTTTTTAATTTTAACTTTTCAGTTATTTTTTTTTATTCCTCCACTCATGAGGATAATTCCAAATTTACACAATTTTTTCTGTACTTGCAAATAATTATTTTCCATTTTGTAAGATAATATAAAATTATTACAGTCAAGATAATATGTAAAATTCGAACACGATCTAATTCGAACAAAGAATCCTAAACAAATATTGATTCCTATTACTAATGTCTAGGACCATCTTGAAATCTATTATAGGTAGTTACAAATTGACTTAAAATTGTATATTGGGATTAATCTGAAATATACATTTATGGAACATCCAAAAAAACAGAGAATTTTTTTATATATATATACTTTTAATAAATGTATTCAGTCACAACAAAAACTGCATGATTTTGAAAAATATGAGACAAAATTTGATTTTAAGTAAAATTAACAAATTTTTACAGACAATTATATATAATATAAAAAAAAAGGTGGGGTGGACGACACTTGGCTAAGTGACTTGAGTAAAACTACTTACTTATTCAGCAAAAAAAAAAAAGAGTAAAACCACTTACCGTTTGTCATAGATCATCTAATTTCACACAGTTTTAGTTAGAATTATATTTCAGACTTATGATATTCTTTTATATTGGGCAATACATTATTAATAGAAAAAATGTAAAAAAAGAAAAAGCATAAATTATATTGAAAATACTAAATAACTAGAGTGGTCTTTATCAAAATTTTAAAGAATATTTTTAAAATTTTAAATATTAAAATCTATTAAAATTTGTAATATATATATATATGTTAAGAATTTTAAAGTATGTTTTATTTATTCGAAATTTTGATATTTCAAAACGTTGAGATTCCCCAAAAACCATCTAAAAAATGACATGAAAAAGAGGGTTAAAAAAGGTGGCGAATTATTTCAGCGTACCGACAATCCAAGGCTACAGGGGTTTTTTTAAAAAAAAAAAAAATCAGAAAAAAAGTACAGAAATCAAATGACTTTTCCTAGGACTTCATTTAAGAATCGCTACCCAATCATACCACGCGAGTTCGCACTTCCGCTGCTCAGTCTGGGAAGTCGAACCCAGCGTCTAGCTCTGCTGACTAACACCGAACCGTACACTGTGAACACACGCGAGTTTCAGCTGCTGGACGGTCAACGCCCCGGCAGTCCCTCCTGTAAGAGAAAGTGAGACGGATATGGAACATCCGAGCCCCTGTCCAGCGGTTTCAGACCAATATAACGTCGCCGTATTCTCCACGCAAGAACGCAAGGGATTTTCCAAGCGGGACCGTCCCAAACGGCTAGCGATCAAACTATTACCAGGCCAAGTGGCCTTTCGATTCCTCATACACGTGTCAGCCGCCGCCCGCCTCCTAGGAGACAACGGCGCTGTCGTGTTGTGTATCCGGCAGGAAACAGCCACCAGAATCCACTGCGAAGTGGCCGCGCCAGGGTCCGACCACCGCGTTTTCATTATCATCGGATCCGGGTCGAGAGAGGGGCGACGAGTATCGTGCTCTCAGGAGGCGATGCTTAAGGTTTTTGAGAGGGTGTGGGAACTGACGGCAACAGAGGGTGAGGGCGAGGAGGTTTGGTGGAAAATGCTGGCGCACACGTCTCAGGTTGGTGCGGTGATGGGGAAAGGAGGGAAGAACATCAGAAGAGTGAGGAACGAGAGCGGTGCTCAGATCAGGGTCTTGCCGGCTCCGCATTGGACAGGCAAAGACGACGAATTGATTCAGGTGAGAGATTGGAGAGAGAAAATTCTTCTGCTTTGAGATTCAAGCCCCCTGTTTGCTTCTAGGGAAAGAAAACGATAGGAACGGAAGCAGAAGCACGAGGGAAAGTGCTTTACGAAATTAATTACTTTATGCTTTTGCTTGTTTCGCTTTACGTTTCTTTCTTCTTAGTGCACGAAAAGTAGGTTATTTTCCCTATGCTGATCCGTTGCCTTTGTCAGTAAGTATTTTCTTTGTGCATAAGATTTAGGGACATAAAATTTCATTTTTAATTCGACATAAAATTTCAGTTACTCTCTATAATAACTTATCATTGAAGTTTGATGCCAACATAGGACGAACGTGCTATTATTAGTTTCTTCCAGAGACTTTTTGTTCGTTTTGAATATCATTTTTTTTTTCTTGAAAACAATTTACACAGAGGAAGTAGAATCTGATTAGCATCTCGAGGTGGCCAATCTGCTAAACAGAGATAAAAAAATGATTTTTATTTTCCATCTGAGAATTTGTTTGTACCGTGGGGGCAGATTACGGGTGGAGTTTTGGCTGTAAAGAAAGCACTGGTAGATGTTTCTCACTGTCTCCAAGATTGTCCACAGTTAGACAAAGCCTCAACCCCTTTAACCAGACCTCTTGAGGTCTCTCCCTACAGAGCCTCTGCTGAACCACATGCAGAGCCTTTCCCAAATTTTAGTTCGCTGCTATCGCCACCTTCGCCTGAGAATTCAGGTATTAGTGCTTCAACCGGCGATCTGTCACTGTCCTCGTCGTGGAACCATGGTGATGGAGTAGTTGCAGGCCAAGACAAACAGGGTACACAACAAAAAGAAGTTGTGTTCAGAATGCTCTGTTCTGATCATGCAGCTGGGTGGGTGATTGGGAAAAGAGGTTCCATAGTCAGAGCACTGCAAAATGAAGCTGGTGCTTCTATAATGTTTGCCTCTCCTTCAACTGAGTCTGGTGAACGTGTGGTCACCATCTCTGCTTGGGAGGTTTGTCATGCTACCGTAATTGTGGAAGCTCTACCATTAATTCTCATGCTAATCAAGTGGTATTATTCTATCATTGATCTGGGGTTGGCTTAATGTCTTGTAGAACCTTGAATCATCATACTCTGCTGCACAAAATGCTGTAGTTCTTGTCTTCACTAGAATGATTGAGGGTGTCATTGAAAGGGGATTTCCAGCGGGCTTCAGTGAGGGCAGACCTGTAACGGCTAAGCTTCTTGTTGCATCAAACTTGGTTGGTTGTTTGGTTGGCAATGACCATAAGGTACTTTCAGAAATGAGAGAAGTCACTGGGGCTGAAATACAAATATTGGAAGCGGAGCTGATTCTGAATTGTGCTTCAGTGAATGATGCGGTACTGCAGGTGCGATACCTTTAATTTTAATCTAAAAATTGCCTTAAGGTGGTTAAATCTTGCTTTGTTTTTTTCTTCCTGATGTTTACAAAGTGTATTGACGAGTGAACCATATATCTTCATTTTGAGTACTTGTCTTTTGTTATCCCTTTAGTTTGAGATGTTATAACCCATTGAAGCATCACAATTCCTTTTCCATTAGAATATTCTAGAACTCAGGTAGTTTTTTGTAAATGTGATCTTTATGCTTAATTCCAGCTAATCAAGTTGATTTGTATGTTCGCTGCATGGGTCTGCCATGTCTGTATCAGTACATGCTCATGTGATATCTTTTGGATCCTCATTGCTTTAATTTTTGCTATGAATTTATGTGTCAATTTTTCTTATGGCCACAAAACTTGGAAGGTTAACTGCTATTGCTAAAACAACAGGAATGTCATATCTCAATATGTTGGATGATTGCCTCTTCGTAGATTTCCTTTCAGGCATTTAGGGAGAGCTATTCATCAAAAGGCATATAGGGAGAGCTATGAGTCCTTGTTTCTAACATCAAGTACTGTTTAAGAAACTCTTGATGCCACCTGCTTGCAAATTGTATACTGGAATAATTTGTGCAGATTACAGGAGAGTACAAGAGTGTCCAGAATGCTCTGTTTCGAGTAACCGGCACTCTGAGGGATAATCAAGTTAGAGCAAAGTACCCTGGTGTAACAGTGAGCGAGGACCCTCTGCGAAATGATCCTGTTCCCCATGACATGGATGCTTGCCCTTCACCACTGAGGTTTCAGCTTCCACAGGTGAAAATCCACCTCCCCTCTCATCTTTTGCAGTTGTTGCTTTCTCTAGATCCTTAAAGGTTGTAGGTCTCGCCAAAAGAAATTACTTTATGGTAAAAAGCAACAGAACTTTGGAGAAATAAGCTGATTGAGCAGCTAATAACTGTTACTCCTTTCCATGCTCTAAAGAAAGCAAAACGAAGGAGGCTTAAGAAAAAGCCAAAAATGACTTACCTCCATAATGCATTTTCTCTTGCTTTTTTTGATACATTTCTTTCATTTGCTCCCTCCACCAAACTGAGGTCCGAAAAACATGGCCTCAAGAATTCTCTCTCTCTCATGCCTGTATTGAGTCAGCTTCCTCTACCTTTGCTGTTAGCTGCCTACTCACGTTTTCCCAGAAAACATTCTCTTCGAAAAATATTCTGGGACATTCATATCATCATTAATGCTATAAGAATGTCTATGATACTTAAGGGCATATTGTTAGGTTTATTTAGATTTTTGTTTCCCGAAACCTCATTATACCTTTTTGGGGAGAATACACTTAAACATCTAAACTGTCATCTCAGTTGTGAGGTTTCCTCCAAACTACCATTCTTGACACCTACACCCTCAAACCACCAAATGTCTGCAATACACCCCCTTCTTACCAAAAAAAACTGACCAATAAAAGATGAATAAAAATTAAGCCACATGGCGTAATCTTTATGACCAGATCGTTACAATTAGGAGGGTACATTTAATTTGGGGTGACAGTTTGGGATGTGGAATGGATTTTCTCCCCTTTTTCCTGGAAGAATAATGTCACATGAACATAAAGTAGAATCTGGTTGGTACCACAGCATCGCCAATCTGGAATATGCATCTCAAAAGAAAAGAATTTCAATCCTTCATTGTCTGCTGAGTATGTGTTTATACTGTGGGGGCAGATTACAGGTGGAATTTTGGATGTAAAGAAACCACTGATTGATGTTTCTACCTGTCTCCAAGATTGTTCACTGTTAGACGGATCCCCTGCCCCTGTAACCAGACCTCTTGGGGACTCTTCCTACAGAGCTTTTCCTGATCCGGAGCTTTTACCACATCTTTGTTCGCCTTTATCACTTTTGGCAGGAAATTCGGGAACTAATGCTTTGAATGGTAATATGTCTTCCTCACTGATACATGCTGATGGAGCTGTTTCTTGCCAAGACAAAAAGGGTTCACAGCAAGAAGTTGTCTTCAGAATGCTGTGTTCTAATCATGCAGCTGGGTGCGTAATTGGCAAAAGAGGGTCCATAGTTAGAGCGCTGCAGAATGAAACTGGTGCTTCTATATCATTTGCAGCTCCTTTAACTGAGGCTGGTGAGCGTGTGGTCACCATCTCTGCATGGGAGGTTTGTCAATCTGTGCCAGTTCTATTTTTAATTCTCATGCCAGTGGAGTAGTTTTGGAAAAACATTCTACGCCTCTGTGTTTGCCCTTTTCATTCAAATCTCATTCTCTTTCCAACATAGAAACACATGAATGCACGCACACTCATTTCCATATGCAATCTTATCATTCTACTGATGTGGATTTTATCTCATGCAGAACCTTGAATCATTGCACTCTCCTGCACAAAATGCTCTGGTTCTTGTCTTCGCTAGAATTATTGAGGGTGTCATTGAAAAGGGATTTGTATCAGGCTCAAGTGAGGGTCGACCTGTAACAGCTAAGCTTCTAGTTGCATCAGACGTTGTGGGTTGTTTGCATGGCACTGATGGTAAGGTACTTTCAGAAATGAGAGAAGTCACTGGTGCTGATATACAAATATGGGAAGGGGAGCAGATTGTAAATTTTGCTTCAATGGATGATGTGGTAGTACAGGTGCAACTACCTTTCATTTACCTTTAATTGGACTGTGTTTTGTGAAGGATCTTACAGATTGACATTATTAATCAGAACAACTGTACTAAGAGTGTGTTGTGAGATTATAATTTGATGATTACCTTGTGTAGTGGACTTTTTGTTATTTTTGGTATTGTTCTAGTGTGTTTTTTAGTGAGCCATATACTTTCCATATCTGTGCCTTTTGTTTTTTGGTTATCCAGATAATTTGATATGATATTCCACTGATACTTGATGATTTTTTCTTTAGGAACAACTCCATTAGATTTTTGTACATGTGATCAATATCCTTAATTCCTGCTAAATAAGAAAAGAGAAGAAAAATGAGAAATATTTATATGTTTATCATAGGGGACTCTCATTGATGTATGTGTACGTGTGCTACCTTTCAGGATTGTGATCATGGTTTGGCAAGTTGTCAATACAAATAAAAGTTGGATGGATAATTACTTTAAGAATAATGGAATTTTATGTTGAGTGATTGACTGACCAGCAGACGGCCTATCAGGCATTCTGAAAGAGCTGTTTCCACTCCAAGTGGTTATAAACTGTTGGAGCCACTTGGTAGTGAAATTATACTGAAAGGAGAATGTGTAACTTGTGCAGATTAAAGGAGAGTACAAAAGTGTACAGAATGCTATGTTTCAAGTCACTGATCGTCTGAGGGATAATCTTTTGCCCAAAGAGATGTTCAAAGAAGTAAAAGCGCAGTTCCCCTATGTAGGAGTGAGCGAGGACCCTTGGAGGAATGATCATATTCCCCACAAGGTAGGTGCTCTTTCTTTACCACAAAGGTTGCAGCTGCCACATGTGAAAATTCATGTTGCAGTTATTGCTTTCTCCATATGCTTCAAAAGTATTAAATTCACTTCTAGGGCCTCAGCATTTGGGGTTGACTATAATTGCAGACCGGGGGAAAAGGAAAAACCGCACCAATCTCAGATACAGAAAGAGCCTTGACAGCCTTCAGTGGGGGTTTAGGCCTTGGGAGGTCAGTACCATGCAATGACGTGTGTTGTCCTGTTCTTTCCTTTTCTTGTCTCTTTTGTTCATACAACTGAAATAAGAGAGCAGTGATATTTGCTTTGTTCCAGCTGGTTAGATGAGGACTGCTAGAGCTAGGGCTTGATCTGAAGTTCACTATATTCTTATGATTCAGATAACACAGCTTAACTCTTATCAGCTACCACAACGAAAGGTGATGGTTTGAAAATAAAGATGGGTAGAAAGCAGAGGGGGGACATGAAAGGGGATTACAGATGCGGAGAAATTTGTATATCTGGTCTAAATATTAATAGAAAATAAAAATAAAAACGTACTTATCCGTGAAAAAGGGGATTTGAGGGCTCCAGTAATTTATATTGTTTCTGTCATTATGGTAATGTTTTTGTGCTGGGAGCTACTTGAATTAGTATTCTTTGGTAAAAAGGAAAGGGTTGACCCAACCACTTTTGGATGCTTAACCTGACCTCGTTAGACACAATTTTATTTCATCTTGTGAGACAAATAACAGCGACATATTGGTGCCATCAATAGAATTAAGCACCCTTTGTAGAGAATCAAAAGACTTTCCATTCTTCAAGACCCATCAGCTGCATATATCTGTCCTTTCAAACTTCCAAAATACTTAGTTTTCTGTGCAGTGCAAGCATACTTAATACTGTTTTTCCTTGTGACCTATGAGCTTGAAAATATCTGCCCTTCAATCGTTTGATAAACACATATTTCTGTGCAGTGCAAACAAAATTGCTACTGTGACAAATACAACTTTGGAGATTGTGATTTCTCAACATGCTTTTGGCTCTGTTTACGGTGAAGATGGAGGTAACTTGGACCGCATAATACAGGTAATTACATATGCGGAGACAAAAGGCACTATTGATGTGAATTGCGTTGTATTTAGGTTTAGGCCGACATTATTTAGTGAATGGCTTTGTTAGGTTAACTGGTGGCTGAAATAGTTCTTTTTCTTTCTTGGAAAAAAGCTGTATGAACTGTATCACAAACTAACATAAGAAAAGAAAGCTAGAGGTTTAAAATGTTTCTGCTAAGTAGTAGCTTATGCTTGACAGGTTTACTTAAATGAGCTTATTTTTAATTTGGTTCTGATTGACATATAAACCTTAGACCAATGTGTACTTACTGATGCTGGATAGTTTTATGTTGGTACATTACACTTAATTCCTCTCAACTGCCATCCTTGTGGCAAAGATACATCCAATTGACTATCTTTGGCATCCAGTCATCTAAATGAATGTGTTGGTATCATGTTATCTCCTCCTTTACATTTCTATGTTAAAATGGATGGAAAATAGGTCATGTGGCTTGCACGTTTATTTTGTGGACTTAAAATACCAAAATTGCAAAACATCACATGTACTGCACATGAATGGCTTTATGCAAATGGACTAAAGTATCCTTATAATTAAATATGAGGAATTCTTTGTCCTGTGTTTCTATATGAAAGTACGGTATTAAACCTGTTTCTACATTAGCTAAAGAAATTATTTTGAATGGAATTATTTAAAGAAGACTAAAAAGATTAGAAAAAGTGTCATAATTCAGACTTCTTGTCTAAGGGCTAGAACCAAACAAAATTGAGCGGCTGGGCCAGTGAGAGTGTACCTGGAGAAGCAAGGTTTTACTCTAAAGAGGAACGGAGATAGTGGATCGTCAAGGGGATCCACTATCTCCATTCCTCTTTGTGTTGGCTGACGAATCTTTGTCCCGGTTGATTTGTAGGAATGATCTAAATGGTTCTATCCATGGTACTCGGGTTGCTAGAAACGCCCCTCCCATTAATCATCTTTCTTTTGCTGATGATTTGATAATTTTTTGTAGAGCTAATTATCGTGAAGGCAATTTTCGTTATAAAAAGGAGGGTCCTTCTGCATCTTTGCCTGGCACAAAGCTGTCACTTTTGGAGACAACTTTGGCTACTGATGTCAGAATTCTCTGGCTGGAGAATTGGTTGTTGTCGTTTGACTCAACCCCCAGTGAGTACTAGTGATTGGTGAGTAGTATGTGCCAATTAACACATATGGATGGAGCAGTGGCCTCATCGCATAGGCTTTGGTTTCTAATAACTTAAACAAGAGAATTGACAACATCGTTGGCTACAGTTGTAAAATGTTTGGTACATGCGTTGGGGTACTGCAAGTCCATGTGTCAGCCTTTTTAACACAACGCATTGAACATAAAAAAAACAAATGACAAAACATCTAATTAACTACACAAATGCAGAGTTTTATATTGTTGAATGGCATGTGCATTTATGTGAGCTATTTCAAGTTGTTATGGTGTCTTTACATAAAGAGGGTAGTGAAAGGAGGTTATATGCATTTTCCCTTTTGTTTTTTGTTTGTTATGGTGTTCTTTTGAACACGAGTGCTATTGTTTACAACTGCTTCAGTGCGGTGATCATTGGTCTTTGAGCATGACATATCATTTTAGAGTACTTTGTCCCATCCCATTTTCTGTTGATGGTGTTTGATCTTGCAGTTAGTGTCGAGCAAATTGTGTGACGTCAACAGATTCTATGAATTGCAGAAGTGAATAAACCTTAAATCCTTACAGAGTCTTGAAATGTCTGCCTTACATTTATGGTTTATTTCTTCTTTTTTGTTTGTTCCCCCTCATCTTACATTTATGTTCTCAAAATCAGTGAAAGAACATTGGATAGTTATAAAGAGACCAGTTGTTTGGTATGAAGATGAGTTGCAGATCTTTCTGGTGTGACTTCTGTTTCGAATAGACTGCTTTATATAGTCACGAGGACCCAAAAGCGGAAGGGAAAAACTGAGTCCTCATGCAGACTAGCGCATATACACATAACGCAATACATACACAAGCAGTGCTAACCGTTGCAGTCAATTAAATTTTTTACCCTTGAAAATTTCCATTTGCTATATCTTTTTGTCCTGAAGTTTTCACATGACTTCATGGTATTCAATCATCATCTTGTTCTATGAATCAGATTTCAGGTGCAAAAGTTGAAGTGCATGATCCTCTTCCTGGTGAAAGAGGTGGGAGGGTCATTATATCGGGGACACCTGATAAAACCCGTGCAGCCCAGAGCTTGCTTCAAGCCTTCATCCAATCTGGAGGGAAAACGCCATATCGTTAGTATCATCTCCTTTCATCGCTAAGTGTTCGACTGATGGGTACTATTTGTTGCTCATTTCCTTTAGGCGGAGCTGATCCCGGTTCTTGTCTCACGCTTACTGAGTAGAATATACTTAAAAAAAGGAATGTCAGGTATAGATGTCACTCTGGATTGGAATTACTTTGTTCTTAGCAAAGCTTTGACCGACAAGGTTTAGTAAAGAATCATGCGAGGGCTTTCTAACACGTCTGTAATTTTTCAACATGTAACCACAGACTTACCTATGTATTATTTACTTGATGATTGTATAAACCCCTTGGTTCCTCTCTGTTATCTCTTCTTCCCCTTTTGTGTATTCTTGAATTGTATTCTTCAATTAACCATTTTTTTGTCCGCCAATGACTGCTTATTTAGGCAACTTTTAACATGATGATTACTTGGCAATTCATTAAGTGAAGAATATGGACCAATCATCTAAGCTGGAGGTCGAAAGTGATGCTTTACAAGTATTTTTTTTTATAATCAAAACAGCTCATAGAATATTAATCAAGGAGGTTCGAAAACCTCATTACATGCTCTAAAAAGATAGTCAAACTTTTTGTAGAGGCGACTGGCTAACAAGCAAGGGAGCCAAAAGGACATGCACAAGTCCACGAGGGGCAGAGAACCATAAAGGACAATAAGCTAACTAACCAATGGAAAAGGAAAGTCGATGGCAGAGGGAAGAGGTAGAACCAGCCAAAGGAAAAGAGGAATTGGCCAAGAGGAAAAATCGCCGAGCAAGTGAGATGCATCATGTGGAAAATTGCCAAGCATCATGTCCCATCGCCTTGGAGCGCGTGGGAGCTCACATGCGTCGTCGGTTTGGCTTCGAGCTTGGATAGAAGCAGGCGCTTGTTGATGTTGAAGCTGTCCATCCAGTTGTGGCTGTTGGAGACCTCCAAAAGAATCGGGATCTCTGCTTGAACTTCGCTTGAAGAAAAAAAAAAACCCCAATAACGCATCGAAACGGGAGGTTTATTGGAAAGCTCGACCACCAAAGAGTAGATTGGAAAAAGAGGTAGACAAGAGGGGCTTGAGCTCCTCCTGCCAGCAGAAAAGATGGCCGAAGAGAAAGAGGATTCTAGAGAGAAGGGGAGCTTCTCTCTCTAAGAAGGGTCGAAGGTCACTATTCAAATGCAGCAAGATGATGCTTTACAAGTAGTACCACAAGCCTCTCTCTAGAATTTTCTTCTTCTTGCACCTGACCTTTCCTTCTCCTTTTAAGCTTGGTTGGCGAGAGGTTCTCTCCCTCCCCCTCCCACCTCTCTCCGGTCGAACCTTTTCCGGCCGGTTTTGTTAGTCTCTTGCCTCCTCCTTGTTGGGGGGGGGGGGGGGGGGGGGGGTCTGTTGTTACGGAGAGATCCATAGGTGCTGGACCTCTTTGGCCTGCTATGTTGATCTTAATGCTTAAGATCGGTTTCTTTGGTCTCCGATCTACATTGGTGGCTCAGTCCTCTTTTTGCCGGCATGATGTGGCCCTCTTTCGTCTTTTGTCGGGAGTCCTTGTGTGCTCCTCTTCCTTCGACTCTTTCAGATGCGATCTATACGGGTTTCAGGACTAAGGTGTCGTCGTCACCTTCTCCTTCGGTGGGCGTCGCCGCCTTTGCTGGCTTTGGGATAGCTGGGTCTTTTGACCCTTTTCGGTTAGCTGGACTTTTTGTCCACTCTCTCTTTGTAGGCCTTGTGCCGTTTGCCCTCATGTCGTTGTGTTTGTTAAGGGCCTGTTGTTTGTATTTCCTTTTCTGTGAATGTTATCTTTTTGCTTGCGTAGAAAAAAAAACAAAAAGTAGTACCACCAAGATCTAAGCTGAAGGCCACAAGTAAACTTCAGAAACTTAAATTATGCAATGCTATATAAACCAAGGAAAAATTAGATTCCTTTAGTCCTTTTACGTACTATAGGTAATGCCATGTAGCTTTAAAGGATTGTCCATTGAAGAAATAGACCCTGCTCTCTATATTCCAAGCTTGGAGATTATCTGAAATTCTTAACCATTTTCACAGTCTGATTATGGATGCTCGTTCGTGTAATGTTATTTGAAGTCTCGTTTTCTGGGTTGGGCATTGAAAATCTTTTATTTTCTTATATGATTGGTTTTTACAAAATATTTTACCAGAAAAATTTGTTTAGCCGAAAAATCATGTCATTTCTCATACAGCAACTCTAGCTTATACGACTCTGGTATATACGTTCTGCAAAGCTGTGTACTCCGTCCTCCCAGATAAAGGTGAAAAGCAATCCACATTTCGTAGCCTTTTTTGTTTCTCCCCTTGCTTTTGAGTCGGTACAAGACGACCGTTCAAAGCAGTGCAGGAAGACTTGAAGAGAACTTTAACCACCTCAAAGGGCTTGCCTGTTTTGCTCAAAACTCTATGGCGTTTCCTTCAACAGCACATCCCTTAATGACGCCTCACAGTTCTACTCTTCGTTGACTCAACTATGTGTGGAGGAAAATTCGTCAGCTCACCTGGGTAGAGTCCAGACCCGCATGATAAAATATGGTTTTCACCTAAATTTAGGCAATAAGCTCATGGGTTGGTAGGTGAAGAGCGGTAGAGCCGAGGATGCTCGAAATGTGTTTGATGCATTGCCTAAAAGGAACGTTGTCACGTGGAATTGAAGGATTTTTTCTTGCGTAAGACATAGGAGAGGCAATGATGCTCTAGGGCTTTAGGGGAACATGGTCTTGGAGGGAGTTTTACCAGATGAATACACGTAGTCCAGTGTTCTCAAGGCTTTTTTCTGATTTAGGTCTTGTGCGTGAAGGCCGGAGAGCTCATGGGTTGTCGGTGGTTCTGAGTTTGGAGGTTTTGAATGCGTTCGACTTGATATGTGATAATTCCATGATCTATGATGGTCATGCCCAAAAGGGTTTCGCATAAAAAGCGCTCGAGCTATTCAACATTATGCGAGCTTGGGACCTGAGCTAAGTGACGTCCCTCATGGAATGTTCTCCTAGCGTGCAATAATGATGGGTTAGTGGAAGAAGGCTGCATAATTTTTGCCTCCATGAGGAACCATCATAGTATCAACTGACTACCGATCACTATGCTAGCATGGTCGGGCATGGTCGGTTTGCTGGGACATTCTGGGAAGACTTGAAGAGGCCAAAATGTTAATATAGCAAGTAAGAAATTCGGATGTGATTCTGTGGAGGGCACTTTTTAAGTTCTTGAAAGATGCATTGATAAGTAGGGATGGAAGAAAGAGTTGTAAATAGAGCACTGGAGCTTGCTCCAGAGAATGGGAGGACTCATGCCCTGCTGTCGAATCTTTATTCTTCAAGTGGTAATTGGAACAAGTTTATTGAGGTGAAAAGCACAATGAAGGAGAGGAAATCTAAAAAGATTTCTGCAAGGAGTTTCGTTGGTATTGGTAAGGCTGTTTATGCTAACAAAGCTGAAGGTTGGTCAGCCATAAATCTAAAAAGATACCGCTCATGTTAGGAGAGCTAATGGAGAAAGTCAAAAGATATGGATTATATTCATGATAGAAACATGCCTGCAATGAGACCATTTGTGTCAGATTATAAATAACTGTGAAATATCTGAGGATACTTGCGGTTGGATAATATTTGTCTCCCAAGTAGCTGGTTGATAACTAGTAGATACAGATGCAGAGAGATTTCGCCGTTTCAACGACGGGCTGTTCCTATGGAGATTATTGGTGAGTCTCATTATTCACTCTTGACTCCACCATTCGATTTAGCAAATTCTTCTGTTCAATTGACAGACACACCTTGGGTCGTGACCTGCCAACCGATCAATCTGTCTTTAAACACTGATTCATGAATTTGTTGTTCAAAGGTTGATCCATGTTTCTCAGAAGTAAAGAGAGGTAGGAACCTAAATTTTAAAGGCAATTCTTACTTGGTAGAAATCCATAATTAATAGAAACTTGGTATAATCGAACTAGGTAAGATTATACCAGTACTAACTAGGATATACAAAAATCAAGTAGGCTATGCTCCTTTGGCCATAACTGAAACAACAGGGACATATAGTGCTGAGGAGTTTTTATTCGCCTCTAGTTGAGTAATTTCATGTTCTTTACCAGTGTCTAAGAATAGAACATTTCATGGAATCATTTACTTTCAAGAGATACATCTCTGAGTGCTTTATGCAAGTAATACAATTGGAAGCAAAGGATACGAAAAATGAGAAAGGAACTCTGCATTAAGCGAGTACTAGGAGAAGATGTCAATAGTTTGGGCCTTAGGTTCGGTGCTCCTTTGAATTCCATATGCATTTGAAATGGCGGCTCGGTTTATTTTTATTTTTTTGGGGTCCTCATAATGCTGAAACAACCTTCCAAAGATGTAAATGAACTTGTTGGACAAGATGCTGCTTTAACTGTGCACTCTCCGAAGAGTGAAACACAATGATATCTCTTGCCCTCATCGAGGCAACAGGGCTGTGCAGAGATATTTCCCTGAAGAGACCCCTACTTCTATAGTCAGATCTTGCGGTAAACGATGGTTAATGCATCAATGAGGCATCGCTCATCTGCAGCGGAAAGCTGTAAGAACTACCAGAGTTCCTAGAAGGAGAAGAAAAATTAATAGGGGAAGTCTTTGCAGAAATGTCAGAATCGTAAGTGCCCATCCTTCTCTCTTTAAGATGTACAGAAATAGATGAAATGCTAAATGAGTTGGTCCCAAAATTTAACGATCTCAGTTATGAACCTGGTATTTGATATTTGTTGCAGGAGAAAAATTAAGGCACTATTATTGAGATTCTCAAGAACTTTAGCGTCATTTTGGGGTTTACTAATCTTGTGTAGAAGTCGTTTGTCCACTAATTTTCATTTTGTAACTTTCAATCCTTGGCTACATTATGAGCTATTGGCCAATGATTGCTCCACATGGACGTGTTTCAGCATTGGAAGCATTTTAGGATCCAAAATTCCAATTATCTGTTTGGTTTAGGTGTGTGATTACTACTCATCATTTCAGATGATATTTGTGCAACTTCATATGGTTCAGCTGTTTAAAGGACTTCCGAGTTTAAAGTGAGCAAACAGAAAAGCAGAAGAAAGTAGGATGTTAGGGAAAGGTCCTTTCAAGAAATTTGTTTGGTCACTGGTATAAATGATCTTCATTTATAGAGAATTAATATAGATAATATACATGCGAAAAAGTTATGAATCTCATCAATTCATTTTTTATCATTATACTAATGCTGTTGATTGTTGACCACTCTGGAAGTATCTGAAATGAGCATCTCTGGGTTGGATTTTCACAAGCTTTATCTAGGTTTCTAAAGACGACCTTTCAAAGCTGTAAACGACTTTTACAAGTCTCTCAGGGCAGGAACTTTATTCCCTACGTGTGCTCACTTGACCTGAAAAGCTTCTTTCGGCCTCCCCAAGAGAGAGAAGATTGTCGCTGAGATATGCCTTGCAGAGAGCCCAGCTTCTTTAATCTGATCTTGTGGTGATCCATGTTCAATGTACCTATCAGGCAGCACCATTGCTCTTAACTGCAGAGAAAGGTCTAGAAAGAATTAGAACAAGTAAAAGTAAGAGAGAAAAAATACTGAAGGTGAATTTGATCAAAAAGGAGCTTGAAGCATCTAGATTGAAGGAAGATTACCTTTAGCGGTCCATCCAGAATACCAGTTAAGCTTAGGTAGTGTAATACATGAGACCCAAAACCTCCAATTGAACCCTCCTCGACTGTAATTAGGATTTCATGTTCAAAGGCCAATCGTTTGATGAGATCTGTATCCAGAGGTTTACAAAATCTTGCATCAGCAACAGTGATAAAGATGTCTCTGCTCTTCAGTACATCTGCTGCTTGCAGACATTGCTGGACTATAGAACCGTATCCCAAAACAGCAACTCTTCTGCCTTCCACCAGTATTCTTCCCTTTCCAATCTATTCAGTTTTCAGAAAAGGAAACACACAACCCAGTTATTTGTCCTGTATCCTTCCCTGGAGATATTTAACTGCTAGTTACTCATACCAACCTCGAGAGGGGTTCCTTTGTAATTAGGAGGAAGAGCCGCTCCAACACCATTGCCCCTCGGAAACCTGAAGCAGCTGGGTCTGTCATCTATTACTGCCGCTGTGGCCACCATATGCATCAGCTCAGCCTCATCAGATGGAGCCATGACCACCATGTTAGGCAGGCAAGCCATGTACGTGATATCAAATGCTCCACAATGGGTAGGTCCATCTGCACCTACCAGACCAGCACGATCCATTGCAAAGCGGACAGGTAGTTTCTGAAGATCTACATCATGTACCACCTTCATAACCATTGTAGAGTGTTAGTGCGAAATCCAACAATGAAACACTGAAAATAGTCCTTAGTCCTTTTCTGTCTATATACTGCTATGTTCTAGCCTCACCTGGTCATACCCACGTTGCAGGAATGATGAGTAAATAGCACAGAATGGCTTGAGGCCCTCTGCAGCTAAGCCAGCTGCAAAGGTGACAGCATGTTGCTCAGCAATCCCCACGTCAAAGCAGCGATCCGGGAACCTCTTCTGGAAATAATTGAGACCAGTCCCACCCCCCATTGCTGCATGGATGGCTACAATCTTACTGTCGACTTCAGCTTCTTTAATTAGAGATTCAGCGAAGTACCGAGTATATGCAAGCGTTGAGGATTTGGGCTTAAATTGCTGGCCTGTTCTGGGATCAAACTTGACAACCCCTGGAAGAATAACGGCATAAGATCCTTCATAAGAACTCATATAACAAAGCCTACGGTTGATTATATTCCAGTCTCACCGTGCATTTTATCAGGTGCTGCCTCAGCTGGGGAATAGCCCTTCCCTTTCTCTGTCACAATGTGGATCAAGACTGGCCCAGGAGCAGGCATTGCCTTTACTTTCTGAAAGATGGTGACTAAATCTTCAATGTTATGCCCATCCACGGGACCAATGTAATATAATCCAAGCTCCTCAAAGAGAGAAGACCCTGAAGCACTGATCATACCCCTTGCATACTCATCTACTTTCGCAGCAACTTGATGTGCTTGGCCTCCAATTTGCTTTGTGATGCACTTGTAAGAGACAATATCTTAGTCATTCATAGAGAAGATTTAAGGAATTGGGAGATGAAGGTGAACGCATATTTAAGCTTAGATATTTACTTTAGCTGCTTCGCGAAGTTTTCGGAAGTTGGTGCTTGCTTGGAGCTTTGATAAAGAGCTGCTAAGGGCTCCAACTGGAGTTGCAGGGCCATCAAGAGTGGCCGTGGGTAAAGAGACTTGCTTATTGTCATTGAGTACGACAATCAGGTTAGTATCAAGATATCCTGCGTTGTTCATGGCCTCGTATGCTTGCCCTGCAGTCATGCCTCCATCTCCAATCACGGAAATTACGTTGTTCTTGTTCCCTAAAAGATCCCTTGCAACTGCCATGCCTGCCATTTAGATGATTGGTTACGCAAAGACCATTACAAAAGTCAGAAACTTTCTCCTATGTGAACTGTTGAGAATTGAACGCACCAAGACCAGCAGATATGCTCGTAGAACTATGCCCTGCACCAAAAGCATCATGTACGCTCTCGTCCCTTTTTGGAAACCCTGCAAGCCCAGAAGTTTTCCTGATGGTATGCATCCTCGACCTTCTTCCTGTAAGAATTTTATGCGAGTATGCCTGCACAACTTAGTTCTCAGAACCTACATTCTGAACAAAACGGTGGCTCATACATATCCCATTAGAAAATAGAGTCACTAACCTGATGGCCCACATCCCATAGAATTTTGTCTTCAGGAGTGTTGAACACATGATGCAGAGCCACTGTCAGTTCCACTACTCCCAAGCTTGAACTAAGATGCCCACCTGTCTCTGATATTGTGTATACAATATCTGCTCTAAGCTCTGCAGCTAGTCGTTCGAGATCCTGGAGAAATTGTTTCAATAGTTTCAACAGTTACAACCAAAACCAAGCAGTAAAAAAAAAAAAAAACAAGCAGTGATGGAAAGAAATAAAAAAAAAAAAAAAAAAAAGCTGTGAGCCGGCTGTGAAAAAGGAGACTAAAGTAACCTTAAAAAAAAAAAATCCCATTAACATTTGAAAGTATGATGTAGCTTTTACAGAATACTTGACCTGTGTGGATAGATTCTTCATGTGAGCTGGGTAATTGATGGCGTCCAGCAATGGCGTGGCGGGTTTTTGGCCCGAGAAATTGATCTTCCATCCCTCCTTTTCTTTCCATATCATCTTCCCTTCCTCGCCATCTGAGCCACTTGCAGAAGCTCTCAAGCAGAACTGTCGTAACACAATATTAACAATCATTGCACCATCGATGATCGTGGTTCAGAGATCATAATAACCACAACAAGACATTGCAATAGTTCTACAATAAATTCAACCGAAAAAAGGAGGAAAAAAATAAATATAAAAAAGGAGAGAGGAGAAACATTACTCTGTAAAACAGAGAGAAAAAGAGCCCATTTAGCAAGAACAGCCAACAGAATCAGAAAGAAAAGCTTATAAACTCGAATTTTTCACCTGGTTTCTGCAACTAAGATTGGACCTTGGAGCATTCAGGTAGAGAAAGGAAAATTGGTTTGGTCCAATGAAAGACCCCGAAACCGCCATAGCTGAAACAACCTAGTGAAAGAAGTGGCCTGAGAGGACAGGGCAGTGAAGAGGTAGGTGACAAGAACCATAGTTTATATAGTAGGCGAGGGGATAGATCGGAGAGAAACGCCAACGTGGCGTAAACAACCGGACCAATTTCTTAGCGATGTTTATGTGATTGCCTCAAAAACAGAGGAATATATAATAGGAATTAGGAGATGGCCGATTTACTCCCGATCAAAAACGGAAAGACAATTTAAGGCCCTGTTACATCGTTACATATTTGGTCTCCTATAATATTTCTGGTAGAAGCTGGAACGTACAATCAGTTAGCTGCAGGGGATGGGTTGACCTCTGCGTACTAGTGAAGTGGTGGATTTGTTGAGAGACATTCGTTGCATACACAAGCTTACACGTCGTCCCTTGAAGATGTCTATAAAGCTTGTTGAAAGAAGGAAAAAGAGGTAGAGTGACTAAAGACTTAGGTCGGGAGAGATCGATGTTCACCTTAGAGGCTAAATTATTCCGATGATCCTTAGAGTTTTTGCGATTCTCAGATTAATCTTCATGATAAGATTTTTCCTACAGATCTCTTTGTAGTTTGGACCAATTCTCAGTTTAGTTCCTCCATTCATTTGGATGATGAGAATTACGGATGTGGCTAACGGCAATCACGTCACGCCCAATGAAAAATCGACTCGCGAAGCATAGACGCTGACTTGTCTCTCCCAACTTGAAAAAATGGCTCCCACGTGCCAAATGGATAAGTTTAGTCCCTATGTTAACTTGGATGACGGTATTCATTTGGCACGTGGGACCTACTTTTTCAATTTAGGAGAATTAAGTCAACGTCCATACTTTACGTGTCGATTTTTCATTGGGCGTGATATGGTAGTCATTAACTATATTGGCAATTTACGTAGTCTAAGTGAATGAAAGGACTAAATTGGGCATTGGTCCAATCACAGGGATGCCGTAGGAAAAAACTTACCATAGAGATTAATATGAGAATCGCAAAAATTTCAAGCACCTGTAGGGTAATTTAGCCTTTAGAAAACTCAATAGGTTACATCTGTATTTTTTAAAGTGTAGTTAACTTGCACATAACTCACATTATTAATCATGTGGGACATAGACAATTTATATTTTAATACAAACAACATGTTACTATTCCGGATAAATTTGGTGAATTAAAAAAGAAAAAAAGAAAACGAGTAGCGATCGAGTACAGATCGACACAGTCGTGTATATCCACTTGTACAAAAGCAAATTAGGCTTATTGTTAGCGTGAGGTCTACCGTCTACCTAATACGGAACTAATAACATGTTGTTGTATAAATATAAATGCTCTATGTCCCACATGATTAATCTGTGAGTTATGTGCAAGTTAACTACACTTTAAAAAATACAGATGTAACCTATTGAGTTTTCTAAAGGCTAAATTACCCTACAGGTGCTTGAAATTTTTGCGATTCTCATATTAATCTCTATGGTAAGTTTTTTCCTACGGCATCCCTGTGATTGGACCAATGCCCAATTTAGTCCTTTCATTCACTTAGACTACGTAAATTGCCAATATAGTTAATGACTACCATATCACGCCCAATGAAAAATCGACACGTAAAGTATGGACGTTGACTTAATTCTCCTAAATTGAAAAAGTAGGTCCCACGTGCCAAATGAATACCGTCATCCAAGTTAACATAGGGACTAAACTTATCCATTTGGCACGTGGGAGCCATTTTTTCAAGTTGGGAGAGACAAGTCAGCGTCTATGCTTCGCGAGTCGATTTTTCATTGGGCGTGACGTGATTGCCGTTAGCCACATCCGTAATTCTCATCATCCAAATGAATGGAGGAACTAAACTGAGAATTGGTCCAAACTACAAAGAGATCTGTAGGAAAAATCTTATCATGAAGATTAATCTGAGAATCGCAAAAACTCTAAGGATCATCGGAATAATTTAGCCTCTAAGGTGAACATCGATCTCTCCCGACCTAAGTCTTTAGTCACTCTACCTCTTTTTCCTTCTTTCAACAAGCTTTATAGACATCTTCAAGGGACGACGTGTAAGCTTGTGTATGCAACGAATGTCTCTCAACAAATCCACCACTTCACTAGTACGCAGAGGTCAACCCATCCCCTGCAGCTAACTGATTGTACGTTCCAGCTTCTACCAGAAATATTATAGGAGACCAAATATGTAACGATGTAACAGGGCCTTAAATTGTCTTTCCGTTTTTGATCGGGAGTAAATCGGCCATCTCCTAATTCCTATTATATATTCCTCTGTTTTTGAGGCAATCACATAAACATCGCTAAGAAATTGGTCCGGTTGTTTACGCCACGTTGGCGTTTCTCTCCGATCTATCCCCTCGCCTACTATATAAACTATGGTTCTTGTCACCTACCTCTTCACTGCCCTGTCCTCTCAGGCCACTTCTTTCACTAGGTTGTTTCAGCTATGGCGGTTTCGGGGTCTTTCATTGGACCAAACCAATTTTCCTTTCTCTACCTGAATGCTCCAAGGTCCAATCTTAGTTGCAGAAACCAGGTGAAAAATTCGAGTTTATAAGCTTTTCTTTCTGATTCTGTTGGCTGTTCTTGCTAAATGGGCTCTTTTTCTCTCTGTTTTACAGAGTAATGTTTCTCCTCTCTCCTTTTTTATATTTATTTTTTTCCTCCTTTTTTCGGTTGAATTTATTGTAGAACTATTGCAATGTCTTGTTGTGGTTATTATGATCTCTGAACCACGATCATCGATGGTGCAATGATTGTTAATATTGTGTTACGACAGTTCTGCTTGAGAGCTTCTGCAAGTGGCTCAGATGGCGAGGAAGGGAAGATGATATGGAAAGAAAAGGAGGGATGGAAGATCAATTTCTCGGGCCAAAAACCCGCCACGCCATTGCTGGACGCCATCAATTACCCAGCTCACATGAAGAATCTATCCACACAGGTCAAGTATTCTGTAAAAGCTACATCATACTTTCAAATGTTAATGGGATTTTTTTTTTTTTTAAGGTTACTTTAGTCTCCTTTTTCACAGCCGGCTCACAGCTTTTTTTTTTTTTTTTCTTTATTTCTTTCCATCACTGCTTTGTTTTTTTTTTTTTTTACTTGGTTTTGGTTGTAACTGTTGAAACTATTGAAACAATTTCTCCAGGATCTCGAACGACTAGCTGCAGAGCTTAGAGCAGATATTGTATACACAATATCAGAGACAGGTGGGCATCTTAGTTCAAGCTTGGGAGTAGTGGAACTGACAGTGGCTCTGCATCATGTGTTCAACACTCCTGAAGACAAAATTCTATGGGATGTGGGCCATCAGGTTAGTGACTCTATTTTCTAATGGGATATGTATGAGCCACCGTTTTGTTCAGAATGTAGGTTCTGAGAACTAAGTTGTGCAGGCATACTCGCATAAAATTCTTACAGGAAGAAGGTCGAGGATGCATACCATCAGGAAAACTTCTGGGCTTGCAGGGTTTCCAAAAAGGGACGAGAGCGTACATGATGCTTTTGGTGCAGGGCATAGTTCTACGAGCATATCTGCTGGTCTTGGTGCGTTCAATTCTCAACAGTTCACATAGGAGAAAGTTTCTGACTTTTGTAATGGTCTTTGCGTAACCAATCATCTAAATGGCAGGCATGGCAGTTGCAAGGGATCTTTTAGGGAACAAGAACAACGTAATTTCCGTGATTGGAGATGGAGGCATGACTGCAGGGCAAGCATACGAGGCCATGAACAACGCAGGATATCTTGATACTAACCTGATTGTCGTACTCAATGACAATAAGCAAGTCTCTTTACCCACGGCCACTCTTGATGGCCCTGCAACTCCAGTTGGAGCCCTTAGCAGCTCTTTATCAAAGCTCCAAGCAAGCACCAACTTCCGAAAACTTCGCGAAGCAGCTAAAGTAAATATCTAAGCTTAAATATGCGTTCACCTTCATCTCCCAATTCCTTAAATCTTCTCTATGAATGACTAAGATATTGTCTCTTACAAGTGCATCACAAAGCAAATTGGAGGCCAAGCACATCAAGTTGCTGCGAAAGTAGATGAGTATGCAAGGGGTATGATCAGTGCTTCAGGGTCTTCTCTCTTTGAGGAGCTTGGATTATATTACATTGGTCCCGTGGATGGGCATAACATTGAAGATTTAGTCACCATCTTTCAGAAAGTAAAGGCAATGCCTGCTCCTGGGCCAGTCTTGATCCACATTGTGACAGAGAAAGGGAAGGGCTATTCCCCAGCTGAGGCAGCACCTGATAAAATGCACGGTGAGACTGGAATATAATCAACCGTAGGCTTTGTTATATGAGTTCTTATGAAGGATCTTATGCCGTTATTCTTCCAGGGGTTGTCAAGTTTGATCCCAGAACAGGCCAGCAATTTAAGCCCAAATCCTCAACGCTTGCATATACTCGGTACTTCGCTGAATCTCTAATTAAAGAAGCTGAAGTCGACAGTAAGATTGTAGCCATCCATGCAGCAATGGGGGGTGGGACTGGTCTCAATTATTTCCAGAAGAGGTTCCCGGATCGCTGCTTTGACGTGGGGATTGCTGAGCAACATGCTGTCACCTTTGCAGCTGGCTTAGCTGCAGAGGGCCTCAAGCCATTCTGTGCTATTTACTCATCATTCCTGCAACGTGGGTATGACCAGGTGAGGCTAGAACATAGCAGTATATAGACAGAAAAGGACTAAGGACTATTTTCAGTGTTTCATTGTTGGATTTCGCACTAACACTCTACAATGGTTATGAAGGTGGTACATGATGTAGATCTTCAGAAACTACCTGTCCGCTTTGCAATGGATCGTGCTGGTCTGGTAGGTGCAGATGGACCTACCCATTGTGGAGCATTTGATATCACGTACATGGCTTGCCTGCCTAACATGGTGGTCATGGCTCCATCTGATGAGGCTGAGCTGATGCATATGGTGGCCACAGCGGCAGTAATAGATGACAGACCCAGCTGCTTCAGGTTTCCGAGGGGCAATGGTGTTGGAGCGGCTCTTCCTCCTAATTACAAAGGAACCCCTCTCGAGGTTGGTATGAGTAACTAGCAGTTAAATATCTCCAGGGAAGGATACAGGACAAATAACTGGGTTGTGTGTTTCCTTTTCTGAAAACTGAATAGATTGGAAAGGGAAGAATACTGGTGGAAGGCAGAAGAGTTGCTGTTTTGGGATACGGTTCTATAGTCCAGCAATGTCTGCAAGCAGCAGATGTACTGAAGAGCAGAGACATCTTTATCACTGTTGCTGATGCAAGATTTTGTAAACCTCTGGATACAGATCTCATCAAACGATTGGCCTTTGAACATGAAATCCTAATTACAGTCGAGGAGGGTTCAATTGGAGGTTTTGGGTCTCATGTATTACACTACCTAAGCTTAACTGGTATTCTGGATGGACCGCTAAAGGTAATCTTCCTTCAATCTAGATGCTTCAAGCTCCTTTTTGATCAAATTCACCTTCAGTATTTTTTCTCTCTTACTTTTACTTGTTCTAATTCTTTCTAGACCTTTCTCTGCAGTTAAGAGCAATGGTGCTGCCTGATAGGTACATTGAACATGGATCACCACAAGATCAGATTAAAGAAGCTGGGCTCTCTGCAAGGCATATCTCAGCGACAATCTTCTCTCTCTTGGGGAGGCCGAAAGAAGCTTTTCAGGTCAAGTGAGCACACGTAGGGAATAAAGTTCCTGCCCTGAGAGACTTGTAAAAGTCGTTTACAGCTTTGAAAGGTCGTCTTTAGAAACCTAGATAAAGCTTGTGAAAATCCAACCCAGAGATGCTCATTTCAGATACTTCCAGAGTGGTCAACAATCAACAGCATTAGTATAATGATAAAAAATGAATTGATGAGATTCATAACTTTTTCGCATGTATATTATCTATATTAATTCTCTATAAATGAAGATCATTTATACCAGTGACCAAACAAATTTCTTGAAAGGACCTTTCCCTAACATCCTACTTTCTTCTGCTTTTCTGTTTGCTCACTTTAAACTCGGAAGTCCTTTAAACAGCTGAACCATATGAAGTTGCACAAATATCATCTGAAATGATGAGTAGTAATCACACACCTAAACCAAACAGATAATTGGAATTTTGGATCCTAAAATGCTTCCAATGCTGAAACACGTCCATGTGGAGCAATCATTGGCCAATAGCTCATAATGTAGCCAAGGATTGAAAGTTACAAAATGAAAATTAGTGGACAAACGACTTCTACACAAGATTAGTAAACCCCAAAATGACGCTAAAGTTCTTGAGAATCTCAATAATAGTGCCTTAATTTTTCTCCTGCAACAAATATCAAATACCAGGTTCATAACTGAGATCGTTAAATTTTGGGACCAACTCATTTAGCATTTCATCTATTTCTGTACATCTTAAAGAGAGAAGGATGGGCACTTACGATTCTGACATTTCTGCAAAGACTTCCCCTATTAATTTTTCTTCTCCTTCTAGGAACTCTGGTAGTTCTTACAGCTTTCCGCTGCAGATGAGCGATGCCTCATTGATGCATTAACCATCGTTTACCGCAAGATCTGACTATAGAAGTAGGGGTCTCTTCAGGGAATATCTCTGCACAGCCCTGTTGCCTCGATGAGGGCAAGAGATATCATTGTGTTTCACTCTTCGGAGAGTGCACAGTTAAAGCAGCATCTTGTCCAACAAGTTCATTTACATCTTTGGAAGGTTGTTTCAGCATTATGAGGACCCCAAAAAAATAAAAATAAACCGAGCCGCCATTTCAAATGCATATGGAATTCAAAGGAGCACCGAACCTAAGGCCCAAACTATTGACATCTTCTCCTAGTACTCGCTTAATGCAGAGTTCCTTTCTCATTTTTCGTATCCTTTGCTTCCAATTGTATTACTTGCATAAAGCACTCAGAGATGTATCTCTTGAAAGTAAATGATTCCATGAAATGTTCTATTCTTAGACACTGGTAAAGAACATGAAATTACTCAACTAGAGGCGAATAAAAACTCCTCAGCACTATATGTCCCTGTTGTTTCAGTTATGGCCAAAGGAGCATAGCCTACTTGATTTTTGTATATCCTAGTTAGTACTGGTATAATCTTACCTAGTTCGATTATACCAAGTTTCTATTAATTATGGATTTCTACCAAGTAAGAATTGCCTTTAAAATTTAGGTTCCTACCTCTCTTTACTTCTGAGAAACATGGATCAACCTTTGAACAACAAATTCATGAATCAGTGTTTAAAGACAGATTGATCGGTTGGCAGGTCACGACCCAAGGTGTGTCTGTCAATTGAACAGAAGAATTTGCTAAATCGAATGGTGGAGTCAAGAGTGAATAATGAGACTCACCAATAATCTCCATAGGAACAGCCCGTCGTTGAAACGGCGAAATCTCTCTGCATCTGTATCTACTAGTTATCAACCAGCTACTTGGGAGACAAATATTATCCAACCGCAAGTATCCTCAGATATTTCACAGTTATTTATAATCTGACACAAATGGTCTCATTGCAGGCATGTTTCTATCATGAATATAATCCATATCTTTTGACTTTCTCCATTAGCTCTCCTAACATGAGCGGTATCTTTTTAGATTTATGGCTGACCAACCTTCAGCTTTGTTAGCATAAACAGCCTTACCAATACCAACGAAACTCCTTGCAGAAATCTTTTTAGATTTCCTCTCCTTCATTGTGCTTTTCACCTCAATAAACTTGTTCCAATTACCACTTGAAGAATAAAGATTCGACAGCAGGGCATGAGTCCTCCCATTCTCTGGAGCAAGCTCCAGTGCTCTATTTACAACTCTTTCTTCCATCCCTACTTATCAATGCATCTTTCAAGAACTTAAAAAGTGCCCTCCACAGAATCACATCCGAATTTCTTACTTGCTATATTAACATTTTGGCCTCTTCAAGTCTTCCCAGAATGTCCCAGCAAACCGACCATGCCCGACCATGCTAGCATAGTGATCGGTAGTCAGTTGATACTATGATGGTTCCTCATGGAGGCAAAAATTATGCAGCCTTCTTCCACTAACCCATCATTATTGCACGCTAGGAGAACATTCCATGAGGGACGTCACTTAGCTCAGGTCCCAAGCTCGCATAATGTTGAATAGCTCGAGCGCTTTTTATGCGAAACCCTTTTGGGCATGACCATCATAGATCATGGAATTATCACATATCAAGTCGAACGCATTCAAAACCTCCAAACTCAGAACCACCGACAACCCATGAGCTCTCCGGCCTTCACGCACAAGACCTAAATCAGAAAAAAGCCTTGAGAACACTGGACTACGTGTATTCATCTGGTAAAACTCCCTCCAAGACCATGTTCCCCTAAAGCCCTAGAGCATCATTGCCTCTCCTATGTCTTACGCAAGAAAAAATCCTTCAATTCCACGTGACAACGTTCCTTTTAGGCAATGCATCAAACACATTTCGAGCATCCTCGGCTCTACCGCTCTTCACCTACCAACCCATGAGCTTATTGCCTAAATTTAGGTGAAAACCATATTTTATCATGCGGGTCTGGACTCTACCCAGGTGAGCTGACGAATTTTCCTCCACACATAGTTGAGTCAACGAAGAGTAGAACTGTGAGGCGTCATTAAGGGATGTGCTGTTGAAGGAAACGCCATAGAGTTTTGAGCAAAACAGGCAAGCCCTTTGAGGTGGTTAAAGTTCTCTTCAAGTCTTCCTGCACTGCTTTGAACGGTCGTCTTGTACCGACTCAAAAGCAAGGGGAGAAACAAAAAAGGCTACGAAATGTGGATTGCTTTTCACCTTTATCTGGGAGGACGGAGTACACAGCTTTGCAGAACGTATATACCAGAGTCGTATAAGCTAGAGTTGCTGTATGAGAAATGACATGATTTTTCGGCTAAACAAATTTTTCTGGTAAAATATTTTGTAAAAACCAATCATATAAGAAAATAAAAGATTTTCAATGCCCAACCCAGAAAACGAGACTTCAAATAACATTACACGAACGAGCATCCATAATCAGACTGTGAAAATGGTTAAGAATTTCAGATAATCTCCAAGCTTGGAATATAGAGAGCAGGGTCTATTTCTTCAATGGACAATCCTTTAAAGCTACATGGCATTACCTATAGTACGTAAAAGGACTAAAGGAATCTAATTTTTCCTTGGTTTATATAGCATTGCATAATTTAAGTTTCTGAAGTTTACTTGTGGCCTTCAGCTTAGATCTTGGTGGTACTACTTTTTGTTTTTTTTTCTACGCAAGCAAAAAGATAACATTCACAGAAAAGGAAATACAAACAACAGGCCCTTAACAAACACAACGACATGAGGGCAAACGGCACAAGGCCTACAAAGAGAGAGTGGACAAAAAGTCCAGCTAACCGAAAAGGGTCAAAAGACCCAGCTATCCCAAAGCCAGCAAAGGCGGCGACGCCCACCGAAGGAGAAGGTGACGACGACACCTTAGTCCTGAAACCCGTATAGATCGCATCTGAAAGAGTCGAAGGAAGAGGAGCACACAAGGACTCCCGACAAAAGACGAAAGAGGGCCACATCATGCCGGCAAAAAGAGGACTGAGCCACCAATGTAGATCGGAGACCAAAGAAACCGATCTTAAGCATTAAGATCAACATAGCAGGCCAAAGAGGTCCAGCACCTATGGATCTCTCCGTAACAACACCCCCCCCCCCCCCCCCCCCCCCCCCCCCAACAAGGAGGAGGCAAGAGACTAACAAAACCGGCCGGAAAAGGTTCGACCGGAGAGAGGTGGGAGGGGGAGGGAGAGAACCTCTCGCCAACCAAGCTTAAAAGGAGAAGGAAAGGTCAGGTGCAAGAAGAAGAAAATTCTAGAGAGAGGCTTGTGGTACTACTTGTAAAGCATCATCTTGCTGCATTTGAATAGTGACCTTCGACCCTTCTTAGAGAGAGAAGCTCCCCTTCTCTCTAGAATCCTCTTTCTCTTCGGCCATCTTTTCTGCTGGCAGGAGGAGCTCAAGCCCCTCTTGTCTACCTCTTTTTCCAATCTACTCTTTGGTGGTCGAGCTTTCCAATAAACCTCCCGTTTCGATGCGTTATTGGGGTTTTTTTTTTTCTTCAAGCGAAGTTCAAGCAGAGATCCCGATTCTTTTGGAGGTCTCCAACAGCCACAACTGGATGGACAGCTTCAACATCAACAAGCGCCTGCTTCTATCCAAGCTCGAAGCCAAACCGACGACGCATGTGAGCTCCCACGCGCTCCAAGGCGATGGGACATGATGCTTGGCAATTTTCCACATGATGCATCTCACTTGCTCGGCGATTTTTCCTCTTGGCCAATTCCTCTTTTCCTTTGGCTGGTTCTACCTCTTCCCTCTGCCATCGACTTTCCTTTTCCATTGGTTAGTTAGCTTATTGTCCTTTATGGTTCTCTGCCCCTCGTGGACTTGTGCATGTCCTTTTGGCTCCCTTGCTTGTTAGCCAGTCGCCTCTACAAAAAGTTTGACTATCTTTTTAGAGCATGTAATGAGGTTTTCGAACCTCCTTGATTAATATTCTATGAGCTGTTTTGATTATAAAAAAAAATACTTGTAAAGCATCACTTTCGACCTCCAGCTTAGATGATTGGTCCATATTCTTCACTTAATGAATTGCCAAGTAATCATCATGTTAAAAGTTGCCTAAATAAGCAGTCATTGGCGGACAAAAAAATGGTTAATTGAAGAATACAATTCAAGAATACACAAAAGGGGAAGAAGAGATAACAGAGAGGAACCAAGGGGTTTATACAATCATCAAGTAAATAATACATAGGTAAGTCTGTGGTTACATGTTGAAAAATTACAGACGTGTTAGAAAGCCCTCGCATGATTCTTTACTAAACCTTGTCGGTCAAAGCTTTGCTAAGAACAAAGTAATTCCAATCCAGAGTGACATCTATACCTGACATTCCTTTTTTTAAGTATATTCTACTCAGTAAGCGTGAGACAAGAACCGGGATCAGCTCCGCCTAAAGGAAATGAGCAACAAATAGTACCCATCAGTCGAACACTTAGCGATGAAAGGAGATGATACTAACGATATGGCGTTTTCCCTCCAGATTGGATGAAGGCTTGAAGCAAGCTCTGGGCTGCACGGGTTTTATCAGGTGTCCCCGATATAATGACCCTCCCACCTCTTTCACCAGGAAGAGGATCATGCACTTCAACTTTTGCACCTGAAATCTGATTCATAGAACAAGATGATGATTGAATACCATGAAGTCATGTGAAAACTTCAGGACAAAAAGATATAGCAAATGGAAATTTTCAAGGGTAAAAAATTTAATTGACTGCAACGGTTAGCACTGCTTGTGTATGTATTGCGTTATGTGTATATGCGCTAGTCTGCATGAGGACTCAGTTTTTCCCTTCCGCTTTTGGGTCCTCGTGACTATATAAAGCAGTCTATTCGAAACAGAAGTCACACCAGAAAGATCTGCAACTCATCTTCATACCAAACAACTGGTCTCTTTATAACTATCCAATGTTCTTTCACTGATTTTGAGAACATAAATGTAAGATGAGGGGGAACAAACAAAAAAGAAGAAATAAACCATAAATGTAAGGCAGACATTTCAAGACTCTGTAAGGATTTAAGGTTTATTCACTTCTGCAATTCATAGAATCTGTTGACGTCACACAATTTGCTCGACACTAACTGCAAGATCAAACACCATCAACAGAAAATGGGATGGGACAAAGTACTCTAAAATGATATGTCATGCTCAAAGACCAATGATCACCGCACTGAAGCAGTTGTAAACAATAGCACTCGTGTTCAAAAGAACACCATAACAAACAAAAAACAAAAGGGAAAATGCATATAACCTCCTTTCACTACCCTCTTTATGTAAAGACACCATAACAACTTGAAATAGCTCACATAAATGCACATGCCATTCAACAATATAAAACTCTGCATTTGTGTAGTTAATTAGATGTTTTGTCATTTGTTTTTTTTATGTTCAATGCGTTGTGTTAAAAAGGCTGACACATGGACTTGCAGTACCCCAACGCATGTACCAAACATTTTACAACTGTAGCCAACGATGTTGTCAATTCTCTTGTTTAAGTTATTAGAAACCAAAGCCTATGCGATGAGGCCACTGCTCCATCCATATGTGTTAATTGGCACATACTACTCACCAATCACTAGTACTCACTGGGGGTTGAGTCAAACGACAACAACCAATTCTCCAGCCAGAGAATTCTGACATCAGTAGCCAAAGTTGTCTCCAAAAGTGACAGCTTTGTGCCAGGCAAAGATGCAGAAGGACCCTCCTTTTTATAACGAAAATTGCCTTCACGATAATTAGCTCTACAAAAAATTATCAAATCATCAGCAAAAGAAAGATGATTAATGGGAGGGGCGTTTCTAGCAACCCGAGTACCATGGATAGAACCATTTAGATCATTCCTACAAATCAACCGGGACAAAGATTCGTCAGCCAACACAAAGAGGAATGGAGATAGTGGATCCCCTTGACGATCCACTATCTCCGTTCCTCTTTAGAGTAAAACCTTGCTTCTCCAGGTACACTCTCACTGGCCCAGCCGCTCAATTTTGTTTGGTTCTAGCCCTTAGACAAGAAGTCTGAATTATGACACTTTTTCTAATCTTTTTAGTCTTCTTTAAATAATTCCATTCAAAATAATTTCTTTAGCTAATGTAGAAACAGGTTTAATACCGTACTTTCATATAGAAACACAGGACAAAGAATTCCTCATATTTAATTATAAGGATACTTTAGTCCATTTGCATAAAGCCATTCATGTGCAGTACATGTGATGTTTTGCAATTTTGGTATTTTAAGTCCACAAAATAAACGTGCAAGCCACATGACCTATTTTCCATCCATTTTAACATAGAAATGTAAAGGAGGAGATAACATGATACCAACACATTCATTTAGATGACTGGATGCCAAAGATAGTCAATTGGATGTATCTTTGCCACAAGGATGGCAGTTGAGAGGAATTAAGTGTAATGTACCAACATAAAACTATCCAGCATCAGTAAGTACACATTGGTCTAAGGTTTATATGTCAATCAGAACCAAATTAAAAATAAGCTCATTTAAGTAAACCTGTCAAGCATAAGCTACTACTTAGCAGAAACATTTTAAACCTCTAGCTTTCTTTTCTTATGTTAGTTTGTGATACAGTTCATACAGCTTTTTTCCAAGAAAGAAAAAGAACTATTTCAGCCACCAGTTAACCTAACAAAGCCATTCACTAAATAATGTCGGCCTAAACCTAAATACAACGCAATTCACATCAATAGTGCCTTTTGTCTCCGCATATGTAATTACCTGTATTATGCGGTCCAAGTTACCTCCATCTTCACCGTAAACAGAGCCAAAAGCATGTTGAGAAATCACAATCTCCAAAGTTGTATTTGTCACAGTAGCAATTTTGTTTGCACTGCACAGAAATATGTGTTTATCAAACGATTGAAGGGCAGATATTTTCAAGCTCATAGGTCACAAGGAAAAACAGTATTAAGTATGCTTGCACTGCACAGAAAACTAAGTATTTTGGAAGTTTGAAAGGACAGATATATGCAGCTGATGGGTCTTGAAGAATGGAAAGTCTTTTGATTCTCTACAAAGGGTGCTTAATTCTATTGATGGCACCAATATGTCGCTGTTATTTGTCTCACAAGATGAAATAAAATTGTGTCTAACGAGGTCAGGTTAAGCATCCAAAAGTGGTTGGGTCAACCCTTTCCTTTTTACCAAAGAATACTAATTCAAGTAGCTCCCAGCACAAAAACATTACCATAATGACAGAAACAATATAAATTACTGGAGCCCTCAAATCCCCTTTTTCACGGATAAGTACGTTTTTATTTTTATTTTCTATTAATATTTAGACCAGATATACAAATTTCTCCGCATCTGTAATCCCCTTTCATGTCCCCCCTCTGCTTTCTACCCATCTTTATTTTCAAACCATCACCTTTCGTTGTGGTAGCTGATAAGAGTTAAGCTGTGTTATCTGAATCATAAGAATATAGTGAACTTCAGATCAAGCCCTAGCTCTAGCAGTCCTCATCTAACCAGCTGGAACAAAGCAAATATCACTGCTCTCTTATTTCAGTTGTATGAACAAAAGAGACAAGAAAAGGAAAGAACAGGACAACACACGTCATTGCATGGTACTGACCTCCCAAGGCCTAAACCCCCACTGAAGGCTGTCAAGGCTCTTTCTGTATCTGAGATTGGTGCGGTTTTTCCTTTTCCCCCGGTCTGCAATTATAGTCAACCCCAAATGCTGAGGCCCTAGAAGTGAATTTAATACTTTTGAAGCATATGGAGAAAGCAATAACTGCAACATGAATTTTCACATGTGGCAGCTGCAACCTTTGTGGTAAAGAAAGAGCACCTACCTTGTGGGGAATATGATCATTCCTCCAAGGGTCCTCGCTCACTCCTACATAGGGGAACTGCGCTTTTACTTCTTTGAACATCTCTTTGGGCAAAAGATTATCCCTCAGACGATCAGTGACTTGAAACATAGCATTCTGTACACTTTTGTACTCTCCTTTAATCTGCACAAGTTACACATTCTCCTTTCAGTATAATTTCACTACCAAGTGGCTCCAACAGTTTATAACCACTTGGAGTGGAAACAGCTCTTTCAGAATGCCTGATAGGCCGTCTGCTGGTCAGTCAATCACTCAACATAAAATTCCATTATTCTTAAAGTAATTATCCATCCAACTTTTATTTGTATTGACAACTTGCCAAACCATGATCACAATCCTGAAAGGTAGCACACGTACACATACATCAATGAGAGTCCCCTATGATAAACATATAAATATTTCTCATTTTTCTTCTCTTTTCTTATTTAGCAGGAATTAAGGATATTGATCACATGTACAAAAATCTAATGGAGTTGTTCCTAAAGAAAAAATCATCAAGTATCAGTGGAATATCATATCAAATTATCTGGATAACCAAAAAACAAAAGGCACAGATATGGAAAGTATATGGCTCACTAAAAAACACACTAGAACAATACCAAAAATAACAAAAAGTCCACTACACAAGGTAATCATCAAATTATAATCTCACAACACACTCTTAGTACAGTTGTTCTGATTAATAATGTCAATCTGTAAGATCCTTCACAAAACACAGTCCAATTAAAGGTAAATGAAAGGTAGTTGCACCTGTACTACCACATCATCCATTGAAGCAAAATTTACAATCTGCTCCCCTTCCCATATTTGTATATCAGCACCAGTGACTTCTCTCATTTCTGAAAGTACCTTACCATCAGTGCCATGCAAACAACCCACAACGTCTGATGCAACTAGAAGCTTAGCTGTTACAGGTCGACCCTCACTTGAGCCTGATACAAATCCCTTTTCAATGACACCCTCAATAATTCTAGCGAAGACAAGAACCAGAGCATTTTGTGCAGGAGAGTGCAATGATTCAAGGTTCTGCATGAGATAAAATCCACATCAGTAGAATGATAAGATTGCATATGGAAATGAGTGTGCGTGCATTCATGTGTTTCTATGTTGGAAAGAGAATGAGATTTGAATGAAAAGGGCAAACACAGAGGCGTAGAATGTTTTTCCAAAACTACTCCACTGGCATGAGAATTAAAAATAGAACTGGCACAGATTGACAAACCTCCCATGCAGAGATGGTGACCACACGCTCACCAGCCTCAGTTAAAGGAGCTGCAAATGATATAGAAGCACCAGTTTCATTCTGCAGCGCTCTAACTATGGACCCTCTTTTGCCAATTACGCACCCAGCTGCATGATTAGAACACAGCATTCTGAAGACAACTTCTTGCTGTGAACCCTTTTTGTCTTGGCAAGAAACAGCTCCATCAGCATGTATCAGTGAGGAAGACATATTACCATTCAAAGCATTAGTTCCCGAATTTCCTGCCAAAAGTGATAAAGGCGAACAAAGATGTGGTAAAAGCTCCGGATCAGGAAAAGCTCTGTAGGAAGAGTCCCCAAGAGGTCTGGTTACAGGGGCAGGGGATCCGTCTAACAGTGAACAATCTTGGAGACAGGTAGAAACATCAATCAGTGGTTTCTTTACATCCAAAATTCCACCTGTAATCTGCCCCCACAGTATAAACACATACTCAGCAGACAATGAAGGATTGAAATTCTTTTCTTTTGAGATGCATATTCCAGATTGGCGATGCTGTGGTACCAACCAGATTCTACTTTATGTTCATGTGACATTATTCTTCCAGGAAAAAGGGGAGAAAATCCATTCCACATCCCAAACTGTCACCCCAAATTAAATGTACCCTCCTAATTGTAACGATCTGGTCATAAAGATTACGCCATGTGGCTTAATTTTTATTCATCTTTTATTGGTCAGTTTTTTTTGGTAAGAAGGGGGTGTATTGCAGACATTTGGTGGTTTGAGGGTGTAGGTGTCAAGAATGGTAGTTTGGAGGAAACCTCACAACTGAGATGACAGTTTAGATGTTTAAGTGTATTCTCCCCAAAAAGGTATAATGAGGTTTCGGGAAACAAAAATCTAAATAAACCTAACAATATGCCCTTAAGTATCATAGACATTCTTATAGCATTAATGATGATATGAATGTCCCAGAATATTTTTCGAAGAGAATGTTTTCTGGGAAAACGTGAGTAGGCAGCTAACAGCAAAGGTAGAGGAAGCTGACTCAATACAGGCATGAGAGAGAGAGAATTCTTGAGGCCATGTTTTTCGGACCTCAGTTTGGTGGAGGGAGCAAATGAAAGAAATGTATCAAAAAAAGCAAGAGAAAATGCATTATGGAGGTAAGTCATTTTTGGCTTTTTCTTAAGCCTCCTTCGTTTTGCTTTCTTTAGAGCATGGAAAGGAGTAACAGTTATTAGCTGCTCAATCAGCTTATTTCTCCAAAGTTCTGTTGCTTTTTACCATAAAGTAATTTCTTTTGGCGAGACCTACAACCTTTAAGGATCTAGAGAAAGCAACAACTGCAAAAGATGAGAGGGGAGGTGGATTTTCACCTGTGGAAGCTGAAACCTCAGTGGTGAAGGGCAAGCATCCATGTCATGGGGAACAGGATCATTTCGCAGAGGGTCCTCGCTCACTGTTACACCAGGGTACTTTGCTCTAACTTGATTATCCCTCAGAGTGCCGGTTACTCGAAACAGAGCATTCTGGACACTCTTGTACTCTCCTGTAATCTGCACAAATTATTCCAGTATACAATTTGCAAGCAGGTGGCATCAAGAGTTTCTTAAACAGTACTTGATGTTAGAAACAAGGACTCATAGCTCTCCCTATATGCCTTTTGATGAATAGCTCTCCCTAAATGCCTGAAAGGAAATCTACGAAGAGGCAATCATCCAACATATTGAGATATGACATTCCTGTTGTTTTAGCAATAGCAGTTAACCTTCCAAGTTTTGTGGCCATAAGAAAAATTGACACATAAATTCATAGCAAAAATTAAAGCAATGAGGATCCAAAAGATATCACATGAGCATGTACTGATACAGACATGGCAGACCCATGCAGCGAACATACAAATCAACTTGATTAGCTGGAATTAAGCATAAAGATCACATTTACAAAAAACTACCTGAGTTCTAGAATATTCTAATGGAAAAGGAATTGTGATGCTTCAATGGGTTATAACATCTCAAACTAAAGGGATAACAAAAGACAAGTACTCAAAATGAAGATATATGGTTCACTCGTCAATACACTTTGTAAACATCAGGAAGAAAAAAACAAAGCAAGATTTAACCACCTTAAGGCAATTTTTAGATTAAAATTAAAGGTATCGCACCTGCAGTACCGCATCATTCACTGAAGCACAATTCAGAATCAGCTCCGCTTCCAATATTTGTATTTCAGCCCCAGTGACTTCTCTCATTTCTGAAAGTACCTTATGGTCATTGCCAACCAAACAACCAACCAAGTTTGATGCAACAAGAAGCTTAGCCGTTACAGGTCTGCCCTCACTGAAGCCCGCTGGAAATCCCCTTTCAATGACACCCTCAATCATTCTAGTGAAGACAAGAACTACAGCATTTTGTGCAGCAGAGTATGATGATTCAAGGTTCTACAAGACATTAAGCCAACCCCAGATCAATGATAGAATAATACCACTTGATTAGCATGAGAATTAATGGTAGAGCTTCCACAATTACGGTAGCATGACAAACCTCCCAAGCAGAGATGGTGACCACACGTTCACCAGACTCAGTTGAAGGAGAGGCAAACATTATAGAAGCACCAGCTTCATTTTGCAGTGCTCTGACTATGGAACCTCTTTTCCCAATCACCCACCCAGCTGCATGATCAGAACAGAGCATTCTGAACACAACTTCTTTTTGTTGTGTACCCTGTTTGTCTTGGCCTGCAACTACTCCATCACCATGGTTCCACGACGAGGACAGTGACAGATCGCCGGTTGAAGCACTAATACCTGAATTCTCAGGCGAAGGTGGCGATAGCAGCGAACTAAAATTTGGGAAAGGCTCTGCATGTGGTTCAGCAGAGGCTCTGTAGGGAGAGACCTCAAGAGGTCTGGTTAAAGGGGTTGAGGCTTTGTCTAACTGTGGACAATCTTGGAGACAGTGAGAAACATCTACCAGTGCTTTCTTTACAGCCAAAACTCCACCCGTAATCTGCCCCCACGGTACAAACAAATTCTCAGATGGAAAATAAAAATCATTTTTTTATCTCTGTTTAGCAGATTGGCCACCTCGAGATGCTAATCAGATTCTACTTCCTCTGTGTAAATTGTTTTCAAGAAAAAAAAAATGATATTCAAAACGAACAAAAAGTCTCTGGAAGAAACTAATAATAGCACGTTCGTCCTATGTTGGCATCAAACTTCAATGATAAGTTATTATAGAGAGTAACTGAAATTTTATGTCGAATTAAAAATGAAATTTTATGTCCCTAAATCTTATGCACAAAGAAAATACTTACTGACAAAGGCAACGGATCAGCATAGGGAAAATAACCTACTTTTCGTGCACTAAGAAGAAAGAAACGTAAAGCGAAACAAGCAAAAGCATAAAGTAATTAATTTCGTAAAGCACTTTCCCTCGTGCTTCTGCTTCCGTTCCTATCGTTTTCTTTCCCTAGAAGCAAACAGGGGGCTTGAATCTCAAAGCAGAAGAATTTTCTCTCTCCAATCTCTCACCTGAATCAATTCGTCGTCTTTGCCTGTCCAATGCGGAGCCGGCAAGACCCTGATCTGAGCACCGCTCTCGTTCCTCACTCTTCTGATGTTCTTCCCTCCTTTCCCCATCACCGCACCAACCTGAGACGTGTGCGCCAGCATTTTCCACCAAACCTCCTCGCCCTCACCCTCTGTTGCCGTCAGTTCCCACACCCTCTCAAAAACCTTAAGCATCGCCTCCTGAGAGCACGATACTCGTCGCCCCTCTCTCGACCCGGATCCGATGATAATGAAAACGCGGTGGTCGGACCCTGGCGCGGCCACTTCGCAGTGGATTCTGGTGGCTGTTTCCTGCCGGATACACAACACGACAGCGCCGTTGTCTCCTAGGAGGCGGGCGGCGGCTGACACGTGTATGAGGAATCGAAAGGCCACTTGGCCTGGTAATAGTTTGATCGCTAGCCGTTTGGGACGGTCCCGCTTGGAAAATCCCTTGCGTTCTTGCGTGGAGAATACGGCGACGTTATATTGGTCTGAAACCGCTGGACAGGGGCTCGGATGTTCCATATCCGTCTCACTTTCTCTTACAGGAGGGACTGCCGGGGCGTTGACCGTCCAGCAGCTGAAACTCGCGTGTGTTCACAGTGTACGGTTCGGTGTTAGTCAGCAGAGCTAGACGCTGGGTTCGACTTCCCAGACTGAGCAGCGGAAGTGCGAACTCGCGTGGTATGATTGGGTAGCGATTCTTAAATGAAGTCCTAGGAAAAGTCATTTGATTTCTGTACTTTTTTTCTGATTTTTTTTTTTTTTAAAAAAAACCCCTGTAGCCTTGGATTGTCGGTACGCTGAAATAATTCGCCACCTTTTTTAACCCTCTTTTTCATGTCATTTTTTAGATGGTTTTTGGGGAATCTCAACGTTTTGAAATATCAAAATTTCGAATAAATAAAACATACTTTAAAATTCTTAACATATATATATATATTACAAATTTTAATAGATTTTAATATTTAAAATTTTAAAAATATTCTTTAAAATTTTGATAAAGACCACTCTAGTTATTTAGTATTTTCAATATAATTTATGCTTTTTCTTTTTTTACATTTTTTCTATTAATAATGTATTGCCCAATATAAAAGAATATCATAAGTCTGAAATATAATTCTAACTAAAACTGTGTGAAATTAGATGATCTATGACAAACGGTAAGTGGTTTTACTCTTTTTTTTTTTTTGCTGAATAAGTAAGTAGTTTTACTCAAGTCACTTAGCCAAGTGTCGTCCACCCCACCTTTTTTTTTATATTATATATAATTGTCTGTAAAAATTTGTTAATTTTACTTAAAATCAAATTTTGTCTCATATTTTTCAAAATCATGCAGTTTTTGTTGTGACTGAATACATTTATTAAAAGTATATATATATAAAAAAATTCTCTGTTTTTTTGGATGTTCCATAAATGTATATTTCAGATTAATCCCAATATACAATTTTAAGTCAATTTGTAACTACCTATAATAGATTTCAAGATGGTCCTAGACATTAGTAATAGGAATCAATATTTGTTTAGGATTCTTTGTTCGAATTAGATCGTGTTCGAATTTTACATATTATCTTGACTGTAATAATTTTATATTATCTTACAAAATGGAAAATAATTATTTGCAAGTACAGAAAAAATTGTGTAAATTTGGAATTATCCTCATGAGTGGAGGAATAAAAAAAAATAACTGAAAAGTTAAAATTAAAAAAATTAGGGATTCCATGTTAATGTGGTCACGATATGTTACTTTATATGTTGTATATTTTTTTAATGTTAAATTGCACTTTATACCGCGCAAACCTAGACCTCAAGGTAAGAATATTCTCTTCACTTGGTTGGAGAAATAACCCACGGTTATATTTGGTGGTTTTCAATTTCGAAGGGAAAAATAAAATATTGTTGCAAATACACACGAGGAGAAAATAGAGTTTTCAATTCAGTTTTTTAATTAATTTTTTAATTTTTTTAATGTAGCCCAATAAAATTGACGTAATATTTTTTTTTTAAAAATATTTTACACATATCATTTCTAGATGATCACGGTGTGTAAGACCATTAATTGACTGGACGATTTATCGACGAAAGAACTATCATAACAACATCATAAAATTCAAGAACTATGCGTGATAAATGCGAAAATCTAAGTACGAATTTTTAAAAGTGATAAGAGGACGAAAATAGTTATTAACCCTCATTTTAACTATGGGTGAAATAAAAAGGAAAATATTTTTTAGCGAAATAATATTTTTATCTTATGTCCAAAGGCACATATATTTCTCCTTTGTTTAAAAACAAAATAATTTCTCATCGGGCCTAGCCTAGTCTTTGGAAGAGCCCATGGACCAAATCTTACAGCCGAACTTTATTTTGTTTGGGCCGCGATCGCAAAGGTCCGTCCCAGGATGGAACAAACTACACGACAACTGCCAATTTTCCCTTAATTTATTTTACAATAATATTTTATTCAGTATTTATTTTTTATTCACCAGTTGCTACTGCTATGCTGCTCTTCCTCTTCCTCTTCCTCTTCCTCCCCTCAGCCGCTACAGGCCACTTCCGAAAGCACCTGGATGCATCGAAAACCATAGCCCACACAACCGTTCATTATTCATGAATGGGTTCCTCACCGCCGCCCGATGCTCCAAAATGAGATATCCCACGGCCATTATCACACCAGGTGAGTCCCTCCACTTCCACCTCCTCTTCTTTCTCAAACCCTTCTCCTCCATCGCCTCCCTTCCCCTGGAACAGAACCCGGACCCATCCGATCTTCCCTCCCAGCTCTTCTCCATCCTCTCTCGCCCCAATTGGCAGAAACACCCCTCTCTCAATAAACTAATATCCTCTGTATCACCGTCCCATGTCTCTTCCCTCTTCTCCCTCGACCTGGATCCCCATACCGCCCTAGGGTTCTTCTATTGGATTTCCCTAAAGCCTGGCTTCAACCACAACGTCTACTCCCACTCTTCCTTGCTAAACATTCTCATGCGTTACGGTTTTCTCGGTCCCGCGGAGAAGATTCGGATTTCGATGATCAAATCGTGCGAATCGGCCGACGATACGAGGTTCGCCTTGGATGTCGTACGGAGGATGAATCGCGAAGGCGGTGAATTTCGATTTAAGCTCACTCTCAAGAGCTATAATATGCTCTTAATGTCGTTGTCAAAGTTCATAATGGTTGAGGAAATGAAGTGTGTGTATTTAGAAATGTTGCAGGATTTAGTCTCGCCCAATATATATACTTTGAATACAATGGTTAATGGATACTGTAAATTGGGAAATGTTGTCGAGGCCGAGTTGTACATGAGTAAGATATTTCAAGCGGGGTTGAGTCCCGATTCGTTTACATACACGTCGTTGATATTGGGCCACTGCAGGAATAAGGATGTAGATAGTGCTCATAGGGTATTTAAGCTGATGCCGCAAAAGGGTTGTCGAAGAAATGAGGTTACCTACACTAATCTGATCCATGGGCTTTGTGAAGCCACAAGGGTTGACGAGGCCCTAAAGTTGTTCTCCCAAATGGGGGAGGATTCTTGTCGTCCGACAGTCCGGACATATACGGTTATCATATGTGCATTGTGTAGATTGGCTAGGAAAGTAGAAGCCTTGAAGTTTTTTGAGGAGATGACAGAGAAAGGTTGTGAGCCGAATGTTCATACGTACACAACTTTAATTGATGGCATGTGTAAGGAAAGCAACCTTGATGAGGCAAGACAAATGTTGAATGGGATGTTGGAGAAACGGTTGGTTCCCAGTGTGGTCACGTACAATGCTTTGATTGATGGGTATTGCAAGGAGGGAATGACTGAGGCTGCATTGGAAATTGTGGGTTTGATGAAGTCAAATAAGTGTAGTCCAAATGCTCGCACATACAATGAGTTGATATGCGGATTTTTGAAGGCAAAAAACATGCATAAAGCAATGGCATTGCTTCAGACAATGTTAGAGCTTAAGTTTTCACCAACCCTGATCACATATAATTCCTTAATTCGTGGGCAGTGTAGAGCAGGTGATTTAGATACTGCCTATAGGTTGCTCGATCTCATGAATGAAAATGGTTTAGTTCCCGACGAGTGGACTTACAGTGGTTTCATAGATACTCTCTGTAAAAGAGGGAGTGTTGAAGAAGCCCGTGCCCTCTTCGACTCTTTGAAGGAGAAGAACATAAAACCAAATGAAGTGATATATACTGCTTTGATTGATGGGTACTGCAAGGTTGGAAGAATAGCTGATGCTCAATCCTTGTTTGATAGAATGCTCAGTGAGGACTGTTTCCCAAACTCAATCACGTATACTGTCTTGATAGATGCGTTGTGCAAAGAGAAAAAGGCGCAGGAAGCCTTGTTGCTGGTGGATGAGATGGTAAAGATGGATGTGAAGCCCATCATTGAAACTTATACAATTCTCATCCATGCAATGTTGAAAGAAGGTGACTCTGACCATGCTGATAGGGTTTTCAATCATATGGTTTCATCAGGCTATCAGCCTGATGCCTTTACTTATACCGCATTTATTCATGCGTATTGCAGCCATGGGAGATTGAAAGAAGCAGAGGAGGTGATGTGTAAGATGAATGAAGAAGGAATATTACCTGATGCACTGACTTATACTCTATTACTAGATGGATATGGACGTTTGGGACTAACACAGAGTGCACTTGATGTCCTAAAGCGCATGTTTGATGCTGGTTGTGAGCCTTTGCATTATACCTATTCCTATCTAATCAAGCATCTTTCAAATGACCGGTGGATAAAAGAAAATACTAATGCTGTAGCACTTGATTTGATATCACGCACTGCATTAATTGATACTTCAGATGTGTGGAAACTATTGGAGTTTGAAAATGCTGTGGAGCTTTTTGAGAAAATGATTGAACGGGGTTGTGTGCCCAATGTTAACACTTATGGAAAGCTCATTATAGGACTCTGCAAAGTCAGGCGCTTAGAAGTAGCCGAGAGGCTATTTAACCATATGCAAGAAAGAGGATTGTCTCCTACTGAAGATATCTATAACTCTCTTCTAAATTGTTGCTGTGTATTGGGAATGTATGCAGAAGCTGTAAGATTGGTGGACACCATGGTTGAGCTTGGTCATTTACCACATTTAGACTCATACAAGCTGCTTCTTTCTGGGCTATATGATGAAGGGAACAAAGATAAGGCTGAAATGGTATTTTCTAATTTGCTTCATTTTGGGTATAATCATGATGAAGTAGCTTGGAAACTTCTTATTGATGGCTTACTGAAGAGAGGCCTAGTTGATGGATGCTCAGAACTGTTTGAAATAATGGAAAAGAAGGGTTGCCGGGTTCATCCCCGAACATATTCAATGTTGATTGAGGGACTTGATGGAAAATGATCTACTGGTTCGCGGTATCTCTTCCAGTTGATTTGTTATGTTTATCGGGAATGAGGCCCTTCCCATTGATTTTTTGTTTGACATTGGGGGTGGAACCACATTCCTGAGACACTGTCAAAATAAATGATGTTCCTATTGCTCTAGCTGAGAAATTCAAGTTGCCAATAACAGAGCAGCTGTTTTCTGAGAAACAGAAATTTGAATTTTCTATCAGCTGTTTGTAGCAATAGCACCACGAAGACAAACAAACTTTATTGAAGCTCAAGAGGCAAGTGACTGTTTATTGATTTGCATGTCCTTTAGTTCTTGTCCTTGTACTTGTTTCTATTTATTTGAAAAGATTTTGGATCAAAGCTAATAAAAAAATAAAAGTTCTCAAATTCTACTGGCTTGAAGTATTACTTCCTGAAATTTTGGTGCATAGTCTTTGACTGGCCTATGTATGTATTTTTCCAACCAAAGCTTAGAGATCCCTATGGGTTGAGTAATTACTATTCTCCTTTTTGTTAGCGATGAAATGGTTGATTGATACGAAACTTTTCTGCTATTTATACTGTTGCTGTACAGTGGTGTTTCTGTGCCAAAATTTTGGGGTGGTTAAAATATTTGGGTATGGAAATTGGTGAAAAATTGGTGTTTATGACATGATTTGAATGAATTTTTTATATTTATTAGTGAAAATGGATAATTTGATGGGGAGAGAGATAATTTTGTAGTTGATAGAGTTGGTTTTCAAGAGGTTTCCTTTTGAAAAGCCATTGGTTACATTGATGAAATAATATTTGCTACTGTTCTGAAGGCTTGTTGCTTACAGCTTTAAACCTAAAGCAGTTGGAATGCTATCTTGTAATGACTAGTTATGTTAGATATCACACTGAACAATGTCATAAAGAACTTCATGTCTGGGATATGTAATCTTTATCTTATAAACATCATAGGGACAATTAATTCTAACCATATTCCCCAAGTTGTTTAATGTCATAAGCTGACATTATCTTATTTGGTTTGGTTTGTAGTCTGGAGGTTGATTGCTGCACGGCATGTTCCTGACCCTGTTTTTTAAAAAAACGTTTTGTATATGCATTTCAAGCAAGGATTTGCTTGTTAAAAGAGAAGTTTGAACCACTAATAGATCGGCATCATTTTCATGACTCTCACCCAGTTAATTTCTTCCATTGAATCTTCTAGAAAACATTATTATGAGTAGTAGAGTGTCAATAAAATCAAATGTGTATCCAGAAGTTGGCGTATGCAACACCACCCTTCTAACAGCGGGCACTGCCCCATTGTATAAGTTTTTTGGAAACTGCAGAGAACACATAAGTCAATACAGTAAAAAGATGTAGCTGGGAGGGGGCCGATCAAAGAGAAGCAGTGGAGTTGAGAGTTGCCTTGGCCGAGTTTACCCATCTCAACTAAATGAATCTTCTAGAAAACATTATTATGAGTAGTAGAGTGTCAATAAAATCAAATGTGTATCTAGAAGTTGGCGTATGCAACACCACCCTTCTAACAGCGGGCACTGCCCCGTTGTATAAGTTTTTTGGAAACTGCAGAGAACACATAAGTCAATACAGTAAAAAGATGTAGCTGAGAGGGGGCCGATCAAAGAGAAGCAGTGGAGTTGAGAGTTGCCTTGGCCGAGTTTACCCATCTCAACTAAATGATCCTGCCATTACAAAGAAGAAAGAGTGATAGAAGATTTTTTTTTAGTATTATATTAACCAATGAGCTTTAGCTCAATAGTGGGTTCAAACCTGCTAAGCACGTGTGTAACCTAAAAGTAAATATACAAATCAATTATGAATAGTTGATCTTCTACGAATGGCAGGAGAGAACTGCGAGTCTACGAGATCAGAAATCGGCCATTGATTTCCAATTGTATGTTAAATTGTGCCTTGACCTGTATCAAACTCTCTCTTTATGGAGGTCCACAACCCTTCTCTCAGGGAGGATTAATGCTTGTGCTCTTCTTTAGGAAATTGATTTGGATCTTATGGTAAAAGAATAAGATATGTAAGCATTTAGGGCAATTTTCTTGTTCTCAGGTACTTATCAAAAAAAAAAAAAAAAAATTCTTGTTCTTGTTTTTTCTTTCTACCCTTCTTTTTACCGAAAGGGTACAGAATATTTTCCCTAGAATCTAATTCATTGAACTGAAGGTTATCTTGATGATTAGTTTCTGTTTTAGTCTTAAACTTACAGTGTCACTTTCATCTATCACTTTACAGGAAGTAGGAATTTTGCTGATTATTGAGCCCAGGGTGCTCTATTCGTCCATCTCTGGGACTGAATGAAAAGAGTTTTATGTTTATATATGTGAAGCTAACCAGAGAATGGGACATTGATGGATTTGCTGAGCTACTAGTGTAACGACAGACGATTGAGGTAAAGGAACGTATGTGCCAGCATGACTTTGTCAATCTCCATAGCACAGATGCACAAACTAACCTTTTGTTGGTGCGCGAACTTGCACCATTTTATTGTGATCTTTTCCTGAATATCTTACCTGGTTGTTAATTGGCTGAACTGGGTGCTGGTTTGCACCTGACTCTGTTATTGTGGTTGGAATTGAATGCATTCCTTTGCAGTGGATGTTTTTGCTTCAATTATGTTTTTTATTAAATTGCCTGATCATGGTTGCTGCTATGCAGAATTTGCTGCGTGAAAGTGAGAAATGGGCTTATCTGGAGAGTTTAAGAGTTTTTCAAGCTCAGCTCCTTAAGAGGTATAAGAACGGGGATCTAGTTAATTTTCATGTACAAATTGTTATGATGAGCGAGACAGGTATAATTTTTGACTGCTATGTAAACTGTGTTTGCTGAAGTGTGGAAGACATTAGCTAACTTTTTTATTTGATTGTCAGGTGAGGGAATAACGTAAACCTGCTATATTTCTTCTCTGAAAAGATGATGGTTGTTTTTTGGCTAAGCATATCTATTATCAATTTTTTATTTTTGGGAAATTTTAACTAACTACTCTATACTTTGGCCCAGTTCCAAATAGCTCCTGGGTTTCTGATTTTATCTATCTACTTCCCGTGTTTTTCCACTGGTTTTTAAATAGATCTCCATGTCCCTAATCTCTTAAAACTTGTAGTAGAAAATATTTTATTGCAATTATACTCCAAAGTAGAAAATATCTCCAAAATAAAGAAGCAGAAAAAACTAGAAATGTCTCTGTAGGGGCATGGCTGAGGGAATCGTATGCCCCCATTAGGTCAAGGCCACATCTGTCCCCAGAAGGCACTGTTGGACACCCTCAGGCCCCCACCCTGCAGTATTGCTCACTTTTTCTGCATTTTTCCTCATTGCAATTTTTCTCTTTTAGGGCATAATGGGATTTTAAAAGTTGTTCTGTAGGAATTAAGAGAGCTGGTCGATATAATTGGAAGTACTGGGAGTTATTTGAAAAAGGACCCAATGGAATTGTTGACATTTTTTTGTTTCTCCTTTCTTATTTGATGACCGAATGTTCTATCAACTCTTTTCCTCCATAAACCTCTTGATCTTTGCATCTTAGAGGTCCAGCCTGCTTGTCCTTAATTAATTAAGAAGGTATTACATGCTGACCCAAAAGATCGCACTATTTGCTTCTGTTTGCAGATTCTTTTCCCCCATTTGTCATGGGAAGACTTCTCAGTTTGAAATGTATTGACGGGAAATTTGCTTGGACTCCTGTTACTATCTCTCACTTTGAAAAGTAGGAGTTACGAAACTAAAGATTATTTGGTTTGAGAGAACAAAGAGGTGCAAATGTACTTGCATGCAGTACTCATTTCCTTTTCTTTCTGATATGAAAATTACCGTGCTGTATGAAGGGTACTGTAGTTAAACCAGAATGCATTTACATGCTTTCAGTTTCTGAAGTGCATCACCAATGGGGTGCAGATGCATCTGCGTGCAATGTCTGCTTTTATGTGTTTGAAAACTCTTTCCAGGGGGACTTATCTTAAAAATGAAGTAATCAAATCAGAAATTCAGAATGCATTTCAGGTTCCTAAAGTTTTTGTCGCCACTTCGAAGATGTTCCTTGGCCCATCAATAGTATTTTTCTTCTTTTGGCAGGCAATAAATCCTGTGGAAAGATGAAAGGAGCAAGAGTTGATGAGAAAGCAATTAGCCAGAACTATGTGGCCAGCTATGGGGCAATAGCATTGAATTTTTATAATCTTGAAAGGGTTAAGCAGTTAAGTGATCTTCAGCAACAACTGTAATTAAAGACCAAAATGTCAGATCCGGAGGCTGGTCACTAAAATTCAGGTTATCTGCGTCATGTTTGTCAATCTGGCAGGGTATCTGCCCCATGATTCCCTTGAATGAATAGCAGATCCTGTTGTCTCAAATATTGTTGAATCTGCATTTCAACGGAAATCAGCCTCCTAATAGGTATCTATGACTGTCCAACTTATCGAATGATGAAGGGGAATATACGTACCAGTTTCATCTGATTCTGTTCCTTCTGGAAATGGATGCATCTGTTCATAGTTTGTTTGAATTGCTTGATTATGGTCACATGGGGTTTGCTTGCAGAGTTGAAAAATATTCAAACTGCTTGTGGAAATGAGCTACAGAGCTAATCTGGAATGCGAGAGTTCTGGCAGCTGAACACCTTTCTAGGTGTTAGAAATAGCAATTGTAACTGTTTCTTCTTTTTTTTTTTTTTTTCGAAGCAGCAGTGTAATTGTATAGTTGTTTGTAAATTGATGTGCCGTGGGTTGAAAAATACGATCTTTAGCAGTTTAGCATTGTTTTATTGAGCAATATGCATCTTCAACTGTTTAATACGAAACTGTAATACGTGTCGTGTACCAATGTTCTGGCCTGGTTGTCTTGGTCTTGCTAGGTCGGGTCCAAAGCCAGGGCTCATAATTAATGACCCTCTGTTCGGAGTTAAGTATTGTTTCCATTGATTTAAGCTCCTCTTTCGATTATTATTTTGTTGATTACAATGCTTAGATTCAATCAGTTCAAGCCTTACCGATTTTAAAATACTCTATTTTTATTTTTAAATGTAGCCATCGCCTATAGTATCGCTTGTAAGGATACAAGAAGTTCGTTCTTTGTTGTTTCGGACTTGTGGACAGCAATCATGGAGTGGTAGCAAACAAATTAAAGTGTGGCACCTTATCTCATAATATCCAACCGACTTTTCTCCAAAACATGTGCTCTGCTATTAGCCTCAGAAAAGAGAGAGAAACATAGGATACCGCCAGCAGCCTCGAACGCCATGGCCGAGACTAAGAAGCTCCACGTAGCTTTATTCCCATGGCTTGCCTTCGGTCACATAATTCCCTTTTTAGAGCTCGGTAAGCGCATAGCCCGAAAGGGTCACCAAATTTCCTTCATATCCACTCCTAGAAATATCAAACGCCTTCCAAAAATCAGTCCAGATGTATTACCTTCGATAACATTAGTGAAGTTGCCCTTGCCCCATGTAGAGCATCTGCCTGAAAATGCAGAGTCCACGATGGACGTACCACACCACTTAGTCCCCTACCTAAAGATGGAGTCGGATTCCATCCCGACAGGAGGTTCCGGATAAGTGCAGATGGAAGGCCTGGATGGATTGCAATAAATCCAACGCTTGGGAGGGCGCCACGTCAATTAATGAAATCCATGTGCGCTTCGCTCGACTCGGCTCCTCAATCTCCTGGCTTCAACGCTTTCACTAGTACCAGTCAGACCTATAAAATTAAAAGAGCATAGGAGGTCCAACCGGTTTGGTTCTGACTCTTTATTTCGTTATAAATCTAGACACCCAGATGAATTGCTAAAAAGAAGAAGAAAGAAAAAGGGGGGGGGAGAAGAAGAATCGGGATACTTCTTGGGGCCTAAGGGGCCAAGGTCTGAGAACGTGCGAAAAAAAAGGGGGGAGGGGGTTACAAAACGAATTCGTTCTTGTGGCCTGGGGGGCCGAGGGCCCCAGGGTCTGCGAACGTGCGAAAACAAAAGGGGGGGGGGATTGAGGGTTACAAAACGGTTCGTTTTGTAATCCCAATTGCCCCTTTTTTTTTTCGCACGATCGCCGACCCCAACCCCCCAAGCCCAGAGAAGTATCTCCTTTTTCTTTCTTCTTTTTAGCAATTTATCTGGGTGTCATTTATAACGAAATAAACAGTCAAAACCAAACCTATGAAAAAATTCAAGCCCAAATACAGGTGGTACTGAGATTTCATTACACTAAATGTCACATAAATTCTTCATACAACATAAACAAAAACCTTGAATACCCAAAGAAAAAAGAACTTACCGTGAAAAACCCACAAAGATCTAAGTAAAGAGGTCCGACCCCCTAGGAAGAGGTGTGACCTAAAACTAGGCGAGGGTCATGGGATTCCTGGGATTTGGGCGAAGTTTTGGTGATTTGGGGAGAGGGATTCGTGGGGATTTAGAGAGAGGGATTCGTGGGGTTTTCAAAAAAAAGCGGAGGATGAGAGAGAGAGGAGGAAGATACGACGATTATTTTAATTCCAGATTTTTTGGGAGATTAAAAGGCGCCTTTTTTGCCGTACCGATCGGACCTCTATTCTCTCTTAATTTTATAGGTCCGACCGATACTACAAAGTGAAAGCGCTGAAGCCAGGAGATTGAGGAGCCGAGCGAAACGCACATGAATTTCATTAATTGACACGGCGCCCTCCCAAGCGTTGGATTTATTGCAATCCATCCGGACCTTCCATCTGCACGTATTCGGAAACCTCCTATCGGGATGGAATCCGACTCCCCTAAAGACAACCCACGATGGACGTACCACACCACTTAGTCCCCTACCTAAAGACAGCCCACGATGGCCTCTAGGAGTCTCTCTCAGATTTTTTGCAAACTTCAGCTCCTGATTGGATTATTCACGACTTTGCTCCTCACTGGTTACCACCAATTGCTACTAAGCTGGGAATCGGACGAATGTTCTTCAGTGTTTTCAATGCATCATTCTTGTGTTTCGTTGGACCATCAAAGTCGAGCACAACCGACGCGGTAGATCTAACGTCTACACGGACGGAGACAGATCATTTCATTGTCCCTCCCAAGTGGGTTCCCTTTCCAACCAAAATAGCGCCTCGGCTATTTGAGGCGAAGAAACTTATTGGGAACCACATGGAAGAGAATGCTTCTGGTGTTTCAGACATTTCTCGTTACATGCAAGCGGTGGTAGGCGCCGAAGCCTTGGCTGTTAAAACCTGCTCGGAGGTCGAAGGGGAGTGGTTGAAGCTCCTCAGACAGCTTCATGATGCGCCTGTATTTCTAGTAGGGTCATTGCCATCATCGGCCCAAGAAAGGGGAGTTGACAAAGATGGCACATGGGGTGCGATTGTTGAGTGGTTAGACAAGCGAGATAAAGGGTTAGTGGTTTACGTAGCATTTGGAACTGAAGTTCAACCAAGTCAAGAAGACTTAAATGAGATGGCTCTTGGGCTAGAGCAATCGAGATTTCCTTTCTTTTGGGCTCTAAGAAAGAGAAGTAGCTCGGTTATTGGAGGCGACATGGCGAAGCTACAGCAAGGATTTGAGGAGCGAACCAGAGGCCATGGGATTGTTTGGTCGAGTTGGGCTGCTCAGTTTAGGATATTAGCTCATGAGTCGGCGGGAGGTTTCTGGAATCGCCCAGGGACTTCACATTAATTATTTAACTTGTAACCAAACACTCATGGCAGAGATTTTCGTTATCTTTTCGTACTAAATTCAATTAATACCCATACTTGCACTGCGTACCATCCAACAGTCCTTATATACCCTTCCCGGTTGAAGTCCTCTAATTAACTACTCCAGAGTGTAACATTCAACACTGTATAAAACACACATCATTTTATCCTTGGGATTCCAAAATACTATATACGGCTGAATACCAAATAATCAAAACACTTTCAAATACTCACCCACAAGGAAATCATCATGAAACGATTGAGCTAGGGACACAAGGTCTGAAAATGTAAGATTATAAGGTCACTACAACCAAGTTCAAAGATGTTCAATTAACTACAAATTAGGCTAACTACCCATAATGATGTAAACATATACCCTTATTCCTGAAACAAAAAAATATGAACGGACATACCAATCACATCCTGCTTTTTCAAAAGAAAGCTATAAGAACTGCCACAAACCCATCCAAGAGTATTTCAAATAAACTAGCTCATTCACACATTCATGCTACAGGCTATACAGCTAATTCACACATCATTGTAATTCCGCATAGTTACACAAACTCATCCTATACCGGAATGCCTATTAATAACGGTTGAGTTTACATCCATACCATTAAAGCTGAACTCCAATAGCATGTCCATGAAATACATAAAAGAATACTACCATCCATAATAATGAGTTAGTCTTATTATGATCAACAATAGAAAGAGATTACACACCCAACTTGCCATTTCTTATGCACCATTATGTAAGGGATACTCTACAGCCCTTCGAACCACATTTTGCGGCGCTCATCTAGCAAACACAAGAATGCCTCGCGCCATGTATCATCACAGAAACTCCTAGCTGCTATGATGAAGTTACGCCCGTGGGTTTAGGGTGTGCCGAATTGTTGCTAGGCTTCCAGTCACTTCTGAACTGTGGCACGCTTGGTGGGGTTGAACCCTTAATTTTCAATCTAGTTGCTTCGGTCCTAACTCTGCAGCTTTCTACCATTGCCAGGAATGTATCATCCACAATCTCTTCCCGCTTCAGCTTCTTTTTTCTGGCCCCGTGTGTTTGCCTTGTAGCACCACTGCGCATGCCTGAATCACTTCGAAGGCCACCCTCATTTCTTGTATTACACTCATTGCCTCCCCACCCGTGATGTCAACATGGATTCCACCTTGCATCCGTTCCTTCAAAGCGTCTTCTGTATCTGTGTCAGCGGGTTGTTTCGAAGACCCATAAGCACCCATTCCAGTTGCCGTGGATGCATTGAATATTAGCCCAAGCAAGTTGTAGTCTGCACAGCCTTTTTTGCAAAACTTTTGGGCTTCCGGGTGCTTTTTCAAATCCCAACTTACGTCTTAGTGATTTCAAAACTATCACCTACTTTACCAATGAAAGCCAACATAGGCGTTCTATCTTACCACGTAGTTGGCACTATATGGAAATTTTCGTGCCACATGCACTGTGATATATTTAGTGTTATACTAAGTTATTGTCAACATGGACATTGAAGCTGTTATCATAACAGTACATCGTAGATGATTTTTCAATACCTAAACATGGCACATACCATATAATTCCTTTTTATAGGACAGACGAAAACCCACATAAATGGCCACTGACATGGACTTACTTCAAGGTACTTTTGCCAAGCCTCCTCAGCAGCGAACACAGTGTTTGTTTCTGGATTCCAACCAAAGTTCGATGGTGTCCTGAGTAGTTCTAAAAATTCCTGATGCATTGTACGGAGACGATTGAATTTGCCCTTCACTTGTTTCACAGTGTATCTATGATTTGATGCTACTGTGAGGTCCGTTGTAATCTTCTTCCAACTGTCTTTTTTGAACTGCCCATTATGCTGGTTCCCTCTGGTCACTTCATCAGCTAATAGTTCGATAAGAATCTTTTGATCGTGCGCAGGCCAAACACCCATCGCTCTAGTTTCTTCCTCCGTTGTCTACATTTGAAAATTGAAGTATTATGAGCTCTGTAACAGATTATTTGGTCCTCACTGCAGTCGATATACCCACAACAAGCACTGCAAAGTTTTTTAGACCTAGTTCAACTAGTTTACAGCATTGCCCTGAACACAGATTACCGGCAATTTGTTTTATATTATTTTATTTGCTGTGAATTGGCCACTTACAATTTACCCATATATGATGCTAATACACAAAAAAAAAAAAAACAAAAACAAAAACCTAACATCTGCGGTCGGACTAAACAATCGCCATAAAAGTAAGCTCAACCCCAACCTCTTCAGATCATCTACTTAAACACCGATGTCTTACATGAAAACCAGTGCACCTGCACACTGCCAGAAGTTGATACTTAAAACACTAGATCAGACACTTAAACGCACACAAATACTAACCTTGCACTTCTGCTGGACGTGACGACGGATTTTCTGCCATATGTTGCAGGGGAAAATTAGAACAAGCTACAAATGACAGATTATCTTAACAATATCAGCTGTCAAGAGAACATATGCAATTTGGTCTTATATGGGTTTATAAATCGGTGTACCTAAAATTTCAGTGACTGCTCCTCTGGTGGGCGACTGGATGGTGCGCGATTCCTTTAGTTCACGTCGAAGAAACCCAAAAAAACTCACCTTAGCAGTGCATATGCGAGGTAAATGTAGGAGTACCTTCCCCGACCGCTTCCATTTTGCCACGGCATCTCTGTCTACAGCTTGTAGGATGGTGCAACAGGCTTCGCCAGTAGATCAGGTAGTTGGAGCCACTGTGGATATGGTTGGCTTACCACCGAGGCAATTGAGACGGAATCGTTAGGAGCTTGGGGATTTGGGCATGGGTATAGTTATTACTGATGGGGGGTGTGTTGCTGATCTAGGTGTGTTAAATAGGTTGGTGGGTGGGGGTGTCTTTAATGGCTTTCGGAATCGAGATTCAATGTCCGTTCCAGGGGCAACTGTATGAGTACCTCTTGGAAAATGTTAGTTGAAGGTGAAAGTAAAGTACTCCACGGGGAGGAGCTCTGACCCATCTTGTGCGTATATTCAAAACTATCTTCAAAGCCACGTCAGGAAGTGTTTGATAATTTCAAATTGCTCTGACCCATCTTGTATGTAGGATCTGTATTTATTTCCCTATCATGGTATCACCTCCCTTGTTACTTTCTTTCCTATATGCAAATTCATAATTTGAGACCCCTAAATCCGCATTGAGGTTGGTAAAATTGTTTTTATGGGTCCAAATTGAGTCTGCTATATCTACATGTCAAAATTAGGCATAAAAAGGGAGACCTTAGGCCGATGAAATAAATTATTTGTAGGTTCTAGTGAAGCACATCAATCATGGCTGCATGTTGTGTAGTCAGATCGGAATAAATTTTCATGTACCCCCTTTTCCACAAGAAAACTAATAATGTTCTCGTACATTGACTTGTTTAACCCCCTCGTCCACATGGTGGCCTCTGCTGAACAAAGTTGATTGAGCAACGATTTTATTGGGTGATTTTTAGTTGATTTCCTATTTATGGTGGGCCATTCGAGTGTAGGTTTTAGCTTGTGATCAATAGTTATCAATGATGTATAGGGGGTGTTCGGTACCCAAAATTTTCACCCCAGTAAAATAACTCCCCAAAATCCTCTTTCTCCTCATCAAATCATCACTTTTCACTCCAAAGAAATATAAAAAATTAATTTCAATCATCTCTCTCTTCACTTTTTCACTAACACCAATACCCCAAAATTTTCAACACCCCAAAATTTTCACAACCAAACACCTCCATAGATTTAGAAGTTTACGCTGATCCAAGCTATTCAACATACGATGCTTTAAGATTTGTTTATGGGGTTTCAACTACATTTTTTCCGTATGTACGTCAAAATCCATCTTCATTACTGATATAATGCACATAATTTTGGAAGGGTAGATGGAATTTGAAATTGATTTTTTGTGGCTGCATTTTGGGTCTCTAAATAAGCTAGCAATTATAGATGATTTGTATTAAGTCATTGAAATTAAAAAGATTCCAGTGTATATTAGGCCGTATACCACTATCTTGTCGATAACTTTGCAGATATGATTGTATTACCTTGAGTCCTGTTTTCTTTTAAAGTTTTTTTATACTAAAGCTGCTGGCATGGAACATGCCTTTATTGAAATAAACAGATGTAAAAACAGGAAGGAAAAAAAAACCGTACAACCACATATCCGTCACAAAAAGAAGCCAAGAAAAAAAATTAATACATAATTGCCGAGATAAGATTTAAACCTTCTCACGTGTCATACAGTAGTTTTATGCACCATGCAGAATAGATAGGCCTTCCCTCAGTTGATAGCATGCTCCATAAAACATAAATTCATTCAGAATTACGAAGCTGAAGGGACCTCAACTCATGGTTTATGTGTGGTCTGCCACTATTTCGGGGATGATGGTGTGAGAGTTTAGGCAAAAAAATATGTAAAAGACTACGAATTACCATACGGATCATATGAACGAGGTGCGTACCACTAAATAGTTTTCCCACCTCGCCTCAGTTGCGACGACTGCATTTGACTCTTTGTCCCAGAAGAAGCCCTCAGTATTTAATAGATGTGTGAAGGCATGATACTCCCGTTCCATGTCAGTATAATGGCCATGGACTTGCTCAGCCGTAACGTTCAGATTGTTTTACTGGTGATTAATGATGTCGGCAATACGTAGAAACCTCTATCTTATCGCCATAGCAGTCGGGTTGTTCGCAAGTGGAATGGCAACAACCTCCTCTACCAACGCATCAGCGGCATCACGATTTGGTGTGTAGGAACAGCGGTTCAACGTAGGGTCCATGGTGGCACCTCATTCTCTTGACGATAATCGATTTGTATCCTGTGAACTAGTACAAGTTTTTTATTGGGGGGAGCAGTTGAGAGGGAATATATCTCCGGATGGGATGATAAAAGCAAACGCGATTATAGGATGGGTCAAATATAGGAAAAAGGAAAAATTAAATAATGGGTCTGACATTTTTATAGTGTGAAATTTTATATTGTCCCTTCGGGGACCCACAAAGATGGATAGGATCGTCATACCATTCAACACAACATATCATTCACCAGCAGTGCGACACGACCAATACAGACAAACCCATTCTCAGGGCAAAGACATGCATGATGAGAGGTAAATCATGCATGCCGTGCAAATACCATCATGGACTCAATTGCAGTTCTTATATAGGCACATTAATATTTCGATAGTGAAATGCCTCGATCGCCTTTCATCTCCTCTCATTTGGATAGATTATTTGGTTCAATAATCAACACCGAAAAACAGGATCTGGGGTCCAACCAACCCCAGTCAAACATTTTAGGCATCCACTGTGAAGATGACGGACATAGAACAAACATATCACAACATACAAATACCGAATGGGGACGGATAATAGATTAGAATACTATACCGCATTCATGATCACATCCGTTCATATATTTACAGACCAAAAAACACGAGATTTCGACATAATAAATTTAGAGGCAACAGGGCACGTTAAAACTGACACTTTCATGGGTGTTGTATGTATTAGAGATGCCCACCGCACCGCCAATGCATCCTATGCCTCTTCCTCGCTATCCTCCTCCAGTGATTCACCATGCACGGTGCACTCCTCTAGTCAAACAACGACAAGTTCACAAATGCAAATAAATTGGTAAACATTAAAAAAAATATGATAAACAAAAAACCACTTAATAAAAAGATGGGTAAACATGAACGCTAGCGGAACAATTGAGGTTTGGTATCTTGTTACCTGGCATACTGATGCATGTCATGCTTCGCCGGATATCCGCCTTCAATAGCCGCCTGAGCTCGGTAGTAGCTTCCAAGTATTGTGCAACTATAGCAGGGGCGCGAGACCTTGTAGCCACGACTCGGGTCATCGCAGCCCGATGGAATGGCGTCCGTCTTACCTTCCAGTAAGGTCGCTCGAGGTCCCTGGAGAGTGGACCGACAATTGGCGGCAGGCTAGAGATCCTGCGTGAAGTTTGTCGTGGGGGAGAAGGCGGGGGACTGTCGCTTATGATTATCACCTCCCGTGGAAGGGATGTGTTCACGGACGAATAACTATCGGCTGGTGCGGATGGTGTGTTCAAATTTGGAATGCGAGTGTGGCTGACGCATGAGGTTATAACTGTGTCTGGGTTTTCACTCGGGTGTTCCTAGTTCGAGATTTCGCCGGTATTGTGAGACACCATAATTTGTTCAGGGTTACAAATCTACATAAGTTGTTGAACTCGAGAGTCTCAGATATGGAGAGCGGGGGAAAGTCGAAGGGTTATAGTCTTCGTGTTGGCACATCTTGAAAGTTGAATGACATGTTGCAGTGTAATGTAATGAGTGAGACCGGGATGGGGACACCGCATATGAGTAATCCACGTACAGCGAAATGCTCTGACACGATCTGAGTGACATTGTGGCGATACGATATTCAAAAATACGCCGTGGGAATCGGCGGTTATAACTGTACATGAAATGACACACGACATCAAATGCACTCATAAAATACGCTTGTAGAAGAAATGGCTGCGATGTCCCACGGATGGAGAAGAAGGAAGTAATTATAGTTTGAGACCGAGGTTTATCTCAGTTGAGCTTTTACGACTGAGTGCATCAAAACTACAAGCTGAATACGTGACTGGTGGTATGAACCTAGAAATGATATATGGTCTCAACTAGTATTCCACTTGTGGTTTTAAACCGTCTAAAATCGTCTTTTCAACGTTCCACGCATGTGCTTTGACCGGTACAATGGACCCAATTGGCAACATCACGACGACCCGTATTGTCGAGTGCGAGCGGTGCCTTTCTCCTTGAATATATAGTACGATTAGTCTGCGTCGCAGAATTCTCCAATTATAAAAGCACGTCCACAATTATACCAACTTCGAACGAATCATACCCCATTTCCCACTCCGTAACACAATGGCTTCAACTGGATTATCAAGTGTCAGTTCCGTTGAGGTAATATGGAGCAAAGATGACAATAGTGCGGATGGATCAGATCCTGAGTCCATTAACACTCCTGCGAACAACGATGTCCTCCCGAATACGGGAAGCTCATCTTCTTTGCACTCGGTTTGGCTTGCCGGAAGGAAGGAAGGAAGGTGTCCCGACGACAGAAAACCCACCACCGTCACCCAGACCATGTCCCAAAAAAGGTACGTCCGCCACGCTGGTAAGTGCATCAACGTCGCATGGAGGTCCACTCGATGCGCCACAAATGAAGTTGGAGGAGGCAGATCCAGCCCCCCATCTTTTCCCACTGAGAACGTGCGAATTCCTACAACAGGTAACATTACACTCCACCCGAGCCTTTTATGTAAACAGTTGTTATCTGGTTTTGTGTATACTTCCGTAATGTGTTCTAAATATTATAGGAGGTGCGAACACCGCATGTGAAGATGGCGACAACGTAGGACATGGGGTGCTATCATCGGACGAAGATGACCCTGATTATGCGTGGTTTCTCCAACATTATGAATAATTCTACCTCGTTGACGACGATATCTAGTGCGCTGCGGCTGTGTATTTTGTCTACGAATAACATTTTAACTTTGTCCGTGATATAGTCTTTGAGTGTGGTTGCACCGTCTGTATATGTAACTATGCTATATTTTGGGATAAGTTTGAGATGCTATGCTTAAAGATTTGGCCTGAAAGTTCATATGGGTCTTTGTCTGTTGCTCAAGTTTTTGCAACTGTAGATTGGAGATGTTTACAACTTTGTATTATTGCTTTTTCCTTCCAAATATATATATCCTATCTTTTTTTCGAGGGAAATTGGCATTTTAGTCCCTGAGTTTTGGGCGCTTTTGCAATTTAGTCCTTCACTTTCAACTTTCAAAAATTTAGTCCTTAAGTATCTTTTTTTACAAAAACACCCTTCCGTCACTCCTTCGTCCAACTAATTAACGGTGCTCTCTGCCACGTCAGCAACAATGACACGTGGCATGACTTTAGCACCAGATCAGTGGGACAGCAGACTATTCCAGCAGACCAGACCATATAGAACACCAGCATACTCAACCAGGAGACCGTACTAAATTAGTGAAACGGTGAGTTTTGATTATTTCGGGTGACATGGTTGCTGATGTGTTAAGAAGATGATGTGGCAGAGAGCACCGTTAATTATTTGGACGGAAGAGTGACGGAAGGGTGCTTTTGTAAAAAAAGGAATACTCAAGTACTAAATTGCAAAAGCACCCAAAACTTAGGGACTAAAATGCCAATTTTCCTTTTTTCGATCTGTCTCTTCATTACGACAATCTATAAACTGTTCTAATTCGTGACTCAAGTCATTGGAAAACTCTGGGAATAGGAGACATTTCCATTCAGAACTCTTGTGAAATTCAAAGGAGGGATGCGGTGATGTAGGGTACAAATATATATGCTGTGTTCTAAAGTATAACCGAGTTGTGGACAGGATGAATTGATATTTCTGCCATTGTCGAAGTTGTTCATTACAGGTAATTACATATTATTACTTAAGTTAACAGTCACAGATGATAATTTATTTATTCAATCTGTCGACTACTTTACCCTGACCGAAGTTAAAGGCTTTCCTTTTTTTTGCAACTAGAAGGGAATATAGGATGAGGATCCCCTTCAATTCATGGGACCCACACATCTATCTCATTCTCTCTATTTGAATTGCCTTCCAATTCGGTCACCCAAATTGATCGAACTGTCGAGGATACGCAGGTGATCCTCATTCGGAATATATATAGCAACTGATTTCCGTATTTGTCTTTTAACGGCTTATTTCCATATTTATCTTTTATCGGCTTATTTCTATATTTGTTGCTGGGACAAAATTTTTTTTTCTTTGATTTTTATATTAGGGCTAAAGTTGCTTCGTCAGATTTAGAGAGAGGGAGCTTTGTCTACGACGTTTGGGCACTGTGCACAGGCGGGATATCTGACAAGTGCCAGTGCATATGCCTTACAGATGAGACAGAAACGTACACTATCGGCAAAAATTAATTGCGCCCAATGACGGCTGACACAACTCCAAAGTCGCTGTCCCATGCCGGTCCCATTCCACTAAAAAGACACAGAAGTGACGGCTGAAACAAGTCACGCAGAGAGACCGTGTCGTCCAATTCTAAATGGATCAAGGAGGACAATCATCCTAATTTTTGTCGATTATACATGTGGCTTTCCGATTTAGCAGTTAGCCACGAACATAATCACCACACGTGCCCTTCACGTGTGTCTGTTATATTTTTTTTTCCCTGTTTTAACCTCATAATGTCTGTCTTTTTCACACCATGCATCCCATCCCCACATATGACGCTGTACCCTAGCGGTAGATGCGGTGCCTGAAACCACTGTTGTTACCCTGTATGTTTTTTTGAATTACCCAACCAGTAGATAAAATTGGCCATTATTTGCTATTCTCTGCAAGCACCCATAAACCTTTTGTGATTCCCATTCGTCTTTTCGCGTTAAGCTTTACAAGGCCATTAACATTGGGTTCTTATTGAATACTTCTCCGACCTGCAACAAACACTTTGTCAGACGGTGGCCGCCACAGAGGAAACCCAGCACGGTGTTTTATTCTGGAGCTGCCGGAGAAATTGATCATGAACATTTTACTTTGCATTGTGCGATCGGGATCGCTGGGAATTTTATCCTTTTTGCTAGTGAACTGCCGTTACTGGTTCCACATAGTTTACAATCATCAGTTGGTATCCGCTGTAAGGGTAGAAAGACTACCCCCGCAAGGATCACGACCGGACTTGGTCATTCAACGCATTCAACGTTTCTGTGCCATGAGTAATCCCGATGTCCTGTTCTTGCGGGCATGGAGCTGGCGGTGGAAAACCCAATTGGGAGTCGAGATTACAGGACTGGAGGTCCATGGTCAGGTATTCTCGGATACTTGGGAGCAATAGGGGGAATATATTCACCAAATTTTTCGAGCGATAAGGGGGAGGGATATGAATCACGTTGCAGAGGCAATGGTGGGTTGGAGCTATCGGCTCGGTCCGGCCTTGGCGCGGATAGAGAGAGCTCGAGTACGTGAGGCCTTTATGGCCTTGTGGGGTGAACGTGTTTTTCTAGCATTGATGCGGCCCATAAATTGCACAAGAAATCGCTGCCACATCCCACCAATTTCGTACTGGTTCGAACTCTGGGAATCGGACCCCGATATATTTGATTATCTATGCGTTTGATGCTAGGGTCTTATAAAGGTTATTCATTTTTTAAAGTCATGTAATCCTAACGGGGTGCATATGCATGTCCATCGGGCCACTTGTAACTGCATTGGCGGCGGAAGGTGAGATCTCTGTTCGATAATATCATTTTTCTGTTTGCCGATATAGTTAACTTTCGAATGGCCAAATTTGTGGGATTTTTTAATATTGATAAAATGATGTTCATTTTTCAGCAACAGTTTTTAATCTTTTACCAATACTATCTTATTTATTGTGTTGTTTACCATATGACAGAGATGTTTGTAGAATTGATGTTTTCAGATGCTGCGGACCAGATATAGTTCACACAAAAATTAGGGACTAGATTACACTCGTGTCCTGTGAAGTCCATCCATCCATGTTTACACTCGTGTTTGATCCATGTCAGGGCAAGCAAAATTCAAAAATTCTTCCATGACTCCGTCAAATTCGAAGTGTTGGGGTGCGGAGTCACACGAATACTACTGCTAAGTCAAAGCACCTTTGAAGACATCTTAGACATATGTGGATGGTTTCGAAGATAGCGTGGACAAGGCCCCTTCAATGATTGTCATCTATTTTTAGTTGTAATTGTAGACCTATTTTTTTTTCTAAGTTAATTGTAGAATTTTTTTTTTTTTTAATTGTAGACTTGTTTAGCTGTGTTGAATTATGTTCTGTCCTTTAGTGTCCGTAAAAAAAATAAAGCTGTTCGAATTGGTATCTGATATTGTTGAATGGAACTTTCAGCTTATGGATATACTGATTTATGTCAAGTAGGATCATACTAATGAGCTACTTTGTGTTTCAAACCTCGTATATCAGCATAATGCCTATGTGCACTCATCGTTTTTTGTTTTCAAACGTCGTGATAAGTATTTTGATTAAATAAAACATTAACTAATTAATTCATGGTCAGCGCACACATTCTAGCTCCAGTAGGACCAATACTCTAATTCTGCCCTGAAGTAGGGACTTTATTTGAGTATTGAAGCATCGCATGCAGAGATAAATAAGTGTGGAAGAATTTTGTACCAGCAACGATACAATCCAGTGGCAAGGACCAGAACATTACCAATAGTCATAAACAGAGATAAATAAAAACAGTGGGACAGTCTATAATAATTTTTAATATATATTATATTTCGAAAATAACATGTTAGCAAAAATTAGTTAAACGTATGATTGTATCTGTTGGATGTAAAAGTATTCATCAAAGTGTTATATTATATATTTGTTATTAAATTTTTTTCAGTTAATAATAGGCCTAATATTCCCAAAGGTCCCTGTGGTATGGCCAATTCTCTAACTAGTCCCCCATGGAATTTTTTTGTCCTGAAATGGTCCCTGAATTAACCCATGAATACTATTCAGGTTTTTCCGTATACTCCAGGACGGGAAATTCATACGTGGCCCATGGAGGACATATCAGCACCACTGAAAGAGCAACACTTGTCTCTCCCTCCACTGTGCTCCACGTCAAAACCCACCTGGCGTCCTCATTTGACACCTGCCACCATCCATTAAAAACAAAAGCCACTATGTTTTAAAATTGAAGTCCACGTCCACGTCCCTGCCCCTACCCTAAATCCCTTTTCTCGCGACACTCTTCACTCGTAGAACCATTCCCAACTTTGGCTTTCATACTGAAAACTCTAGAGGATTGGAGACACCAGCTACCCATTCATTTTGAATCAACTACTATTCGGCTACAATCAATTTTCGGATGGATTCAAGCTTTTCAGTGTCTGATTCAACTGGAAATGGTAGCAGACTTCGTGGCAGTCGGGGAGACGTCAATATTTTGGCGGAACCGCCCTTCTACCTCTGCGGTTTAAGTGCTCAGCATCGAACATCCAAAACTGAAGCTAACCCTGGCCGCCGATTTTATGGGTGTGCTCAGTTTGGCAAAGCCTCAGTTAGTAGTTACAAATGGTCTTTTGTTTTCATCAAGTTTTTAATGTTCGACAAATAAGCTTTTGGTTTTGTTCTACTTAATGTTCGGCAAATAGTTATACTTAATGTTTGGCAAATATGCTTTTGGTTTTGTTCACGAAGTTATAATTAATGTAGTGTTGATGTTGATGCAGTTTGGATAGGGTCAACAATACTGCAATTTTTTTTAGTGGATTGATCCCCCACGGAAAGACGATGTCCTGATTAGCTTGGTGCGGAAGGTGAAGAGGTTGGAAGATACTATAAGTAGGCAGACGGTGAAAGAATGGAGACTAAAAGTCATTTTGTGTTGTTCATGGTCTTTTTTTCTTTGTTGTGGTGACTGCACTATGTTTGTATATTCCAGTTCGTGGAGTGATGTGTTTTGCTTAGAATTTTGGGTAGTGTTGTGTCTTTGAATTATGGAGTAGTGTTGGTTCAATATATTATGATGAATCCAAGTGTAGTTTTTGGGTAGTATTATGTCTTTGTAACTGTTAGCCCAAAGGTGTTTTTACAAACAATCCACTTTGATTTTGATGATAACAAAGTTTTCAAACTTGTTTAAGACTTTTAGATTTTACATTGAAAATCTCTTTTAAAATAATGATATATTTTTTAAAGCATCAAGGTTTCTCTTTTCTAAAATATCTCTAAGCATACTTGAACATCTTTACACAAGTTAATGGGTCAATTTTTATATTGTACGTGTTTTTGAGATATGCTGAATTGTAGTTGCTGTCAAAGAACAAATTTTTTCAGACTAAGTGTTGGAAGTGTCGACACATTGAACTAACACCCGAGAGAATGATTTCACGCCATTCTAAAGTGTCGACACATTGAGCATAAGTGTCGACACATTGAACCATAGTGTCGACACATTGAACTAACACCCGAGAGAATGATTTCAGGCCATTCTAAAGTGTCGACACATTGAACATAAGTGTCGACACATTGAACTAACACCTGAGAGCATGTTTTCAGGCCAAATTTTAATGTGTCAGCACATACCATCAATGTGTCGACACATTGCGCGATTTTACAGATATCCTGGAAGGGACGCCAACTCATCCAAAAGTCTCCAAACGGTCTCAAATGACCTCCAACGGCACTCAAACTTTACAAGAAGACCCTTTGTGCCCTAGGAGCTTTAAATAGAAGAAGATGGAGAGAGAAAAGGTAGAAGTGTGCGCTATTAACTCTTGCCTAATTTCTAGAGAGAGAAAAAACTTTGAAGAAGAAAAGAAGCTCCACCAACCAAGAAAGCTTGTTCCCCCACCTACAAATATTGTTGCTTTCTTTGAGAATCTTGTCTCTTTGCACACCATAGTACTTCATACTTGTTTATTAGGCTTAAAGAGCCTTTGCTAAGATTCTTTTTGTACCCATTCTTGAAAAACATTTGTCCTACTGTTTGGGTAGAAGAAATCCTCTAGGTTGTGAGGATTTGTGAAAGTGAGTTAAAGTGTAAGCTCGAAAAACACTTTGTAAAGGTTCCTTAGCACCCAAAAAGCTAAGGTGTATTTACTATTTGGAAAATAGTGAAGAAAGCCCAAGGAAGTCAATAGCCTTGGGGGTGGACGTAAGAAAGTGTTGACCGAACCACCTAAAAATCACGGTGTCATCTCTCTATCCTTATCTCTATTTATTGTCATTATCTATTTGTTGTACATGATTATCTATTATTTTTATTCTTCAGACTCATTAATTATATAGATCTGCTCTCTTATTCTTGTAGAAAAAGGTCTGTGCATATTTGGGTTTTTCGTAAAAAGAGACAAAAGTTTTTATAAAACCCAATTCACCCCTCCCTCTTGGGTTGTTTTTGCACTCACAGTAATATATGAAGTTTTTTGGGTATTGTAGTCTCCATTTAACAGTTCGTTAAATCCAAGTGTTTTTGAAATGTTATTTGGCATTCTATATGTTATATATCATTTTAGCTTTGTTTTTTAAATGTTATTTGGCATTTTATATGATCTTTTTCATTTCAGTTTTGGGTTACTTCGAGATTACGTTTGTTGGGTTTATTGTTTTGGTTATAGTGATGGTCAAAATATCAGTTAGGATTTGGTGTTACTGATTCTGTGCCGATGAAGACAGTGCAAAAACATACCTGAAAATTACGTGCACAATTCATCATTGATGCTGCTGATTTTACAACATTGATGTTGCTGATTTTTTAGTTCATCCCTAATTGCAATATAAATCCAATTCGAAAAGAACATGACAAAAAGTTTGTCTACTCCTGTAAAACCCTTTGAATACCATACTCCTATTGAAGATATATTACTTCATACAAATACCAAGGAACATCACGTGTAAACCTGTAAATAAAAGCAGTTCAGAGTAACTAATGATAATAAATAATAGATATAAATATAAATCCAAATTTAAGTTCAAATGTAGAACACCAGTTTGTGGCAAATGTCATTTCAAACGCAGTACCAAAATAAACTTGTTTCAAAATACATCTTACACCAAATATACCAATTTCACAAAGTTTGCATACCAGTATCTTCCAAAATACATTTTACACCAAACCTATCATCCAAATACCCCATCTTTTACAAAACAACCCCCATCTTCCACAACAAAATAATCCAAACTAAAAATTAACAAACTGGACGAGTACAGCATCCACAAAAGCTGGCCAGCATTTTTCCATGCAATCAACGACTGTTGTGTGGCTATGACCCTCCAGTGCCGCGAGCCTAACAATGCCAAGAGTGGAAAAGAATACTATATCAAATATTGAAATATGTATAATAATATTGAATACTATACAAAATATGTGTTACGAAATTGAATACCTTGCTTGCATGCTAACGGGGTGATCATCTCAGTGGCGGTGGCAGTGGAGTTGGCATAATTGGAGTTGGCGTTGGATTTAAGGGCAGTGGACTGTCCATGGCACTTGTTGTGGTTGGTTGTTTCCCTTTTTTCCATTGAGCACGTTCTCCTTGTGTTGAAGTACCAGCTTTGCAGTTTGCAGACTTTGAAACAAAGACAATTAGTTTTATGTTAGTTGTTTATGCGAAGAACATGATACAAATTCCAAATAAATTTGAAACAATATTTAAGTACCTGCTGCTGGTTGGGATTAACACGTTTCTTGCAAGTTTTAGCATTATGTCCACCAATGCCACATTTTCCACAACGCACATCATATCCAACCCTTGATACTCATTAAGGAAGTTGAGGTTCATCCTCTGCACGGACCCGAGCTCTTCTTGGCCTACCAGGCATAATCCTCACCCTCGGAGGCAATGTCTCCTCCTCAACTCCAACTGATGCCCAATCCTCAAGTCCCGGCATGGTGTGAATGGTAGCTGCATATGACGTAGCATATGTTGTCTTCCAGTAATATACGTCCACGCAATCTTTGGGTATCCTCCGATCAAAGTATATAGCAGCGCACACATGGGCGCATGGGATCCCATTTAGCTGTCATCTTCCGCATGTGCACATCTAGTTAACAATGTTCACCACCTTATGTCCTTCATTCAGCATTTCAACCTCGAAGGATCCCCAATTGCTCCACTCACAAATGCATAGCCGAACAGCATCCTTTGCTCTTTCCAACTTCCTTCGTATTCGAGGACAAATGTCCCATGTCGCCTTTGAGATACCATCTCTTTTTTTTTTACGAATCGATTCATCATCTGTCTTCGTATTGCCTCCAACATTGTTTGGATCGGCTTCTCTTTTGCATCCCGAATCCACGAATTGAACGTCTCAGCCAAGTTGTCGAGCAAGAGGTCACATTTGCTAAAAGTGCGAAAGGCGTATCGCGACCAACCAGCTGGATCTACATCATCCAGATACTTGAAGGCAGCTGGATTCATCCTCATTACATTTACCATGTGGAAGTCAAAATGGCTCCTCGTGCTTGCCCAAGCAGCCCCATATAGTTCAGCCTTGAATTCTTGGCCTTTGTAACCCTTTGATTTGAAATTAGCGTGCAGGTGTCTCACACAATGTCGATGCTTCGAAGTTGGTAATAAGTCAGCAAAAACTTCTCGCAGCCCCTACAATCAGTTTTGAAGTTAGCAACAATTAGTATTATGATCATACCATTCGATTGTATTATGAGCATACAATCAAGTACAAGTAGTTAAGAAAAATTTTCATATTTTTTGCCGATATGATATCCAAGTCCACGCACGATTGTCGCCGAGTCCAACATCCTCCAACAATAATTGAAGAAACCAAGTCCAAGAAGATCGATTCTCAACCTCCACAACAGCCATAGCAAAAGGGAACATGTCATCGTTCCCATCTTTTGCTATTGCACATAAAAGTTGCCCCTTAAATCTTGACTTCAAGTGACACCCATCATGTAACACCCAGCTCTTTTGCACTTACTTGGTATATATGTGAGATAATATAAATAGTACATTGTGGAATTTTCTTTCTTCAATTATTCCTTTTTACATCTTTAATTTTTTCTCCATTTACACCTTTATTTTGTGTTTTCATTCAAGAAGGTAATTGGGATGATCGGGGCAAGCCTGTAAAACCCTGGTAAGACAGGTCTGAGTATTGCACGCCCGGGTGATTAGTTGAGCTCTCAACCCTGAGCAGTTTGATTTCCCGACCCCAAGCAGTGTGAGCTCTCGACCACGAACAGGTTGAGCTCTCAACCACGAGCAGGTTAAGCTCTCAACCCCGAGCAGGTTGAGTTATCGACCCCGATTCGTTGAGTTCTTGAACCCGAGCGGTTTAAGCCCTGGACCCCGGGCTGTTTGAGCTTCCGATATGCCCAGCTTTTACGTTGTTGAGCTTCCTTTTGCATGCTACCTTTTACGTGTCCTAACCGTGTGCACAGCATTAAATGCACTCTTATCCCATTTCACGTTTTTGATGTATTACGTGTTTGGCATTTTACGTGTACAATAGACGTACGAGGTGAAGATTCTGGTGGCAGCAGACCTCGTTATCCCTCTTTCTCTCTAATGATTGGGTCTAGACCTATAGCTGGTAGGGGGAGTACACCGTGAATTCGTTGCTTTCTACTTTATAGTATCAACTAGAAGAATAAGAGAGAGACGTGAGTGGAGTGCTCTGAGACATATAAAATTTTCACCAAACTGATAGAGAGAAAGGAAGGGAGAGCGACGTGAGAGAGAGACCACCTGACCGAAGGAAGGAGGAAGGGAGAGGAGTGAGAGAGACCACCGAAAAGGAAGAAAGAAAGAGACCGAGGTAGTCTCGGTCTGCACCTTTTCCTTCCCATTAGCTTTTAGCTCTTCTTTTTCTAACGTAGTGTCTTACTGTTTTTAGGTGTTTTCATTCAAGAAGGCAGTATAAACTCGACTGAGGTAAGGGTGAGCCAAGTTACAGTATGGGGATTGGGGTAGTTCGGGTAGTGCATAAAACGTGATTTTTTCCATGAGATGAGAAAGGACTAGTAACCCATTCATATCACTGTGATAAAATGCGAATGGAAAAAGGACTAAGAGACGTTGGGTGGACCACCTAGGGCTAGATCCTTTGATTCGTGAAGTTTGAGAAAGAAAAACTCGTTTTATACATGATCGGGAAAACTTTTGTTTTGGAGAAAACCTTGTTTTTCAATAATCGGGAAAGACTTTTATATTGAAGGCCTTGTTATTATATGCTTGAAAAGGACTTGTTTTATTTTATGTTGGTTACATGTTCATGTTCGGAAAAGACTTTTGCAAAATATGCCCGGGAGACTTTTATAAAATGTGCCCGGGAGACTTTTATAAACTATGCCCGGGAAGACCTTGCTAAAATAGAAAGATTTTATAAACTATGCCTGAGAAGACCTTGCTAAAACGTACCCGGAAAGATTTTATAAACTATGCTCGGGAAGACCTTGCTAAAACATACCCGGGAAGATTTTTATAAACTATGCCCGGAGAGATTTTTATAATACATGCCCAGGGAGATTTTATAAAACGTACTCGGGGAGGATTTATTTTGAAACTAGCCAAGAGCTCTAAAATCTTTTCTTTTAAAGACAGCCAGTCCTTATTGGGTTAGTAATGAATAAAAATAACTTAATTGTATAAGTTGTTGGACTTGCCTATTAACAGCATGTGGTACATGTTAGGTTGACCGAGTCTAATGCATGAATATCATGAACTGAACACTCACTTATGGATTAAGAAAAGTTACTGTGAATTTAGGTTGCTTTATTTTATATGCATTTTATATGACAATTGGTCCATGAAATCTATTGCTCATTTTGATACTTGTTGCATCAACATATGATGGGTATGGGGAAGCTATTGACCGAACTGAACACATGACCGGAAATGAAACCCATACCAGAGGTGGTCCGATGACAGGGTGACGGTACCGATCACAGTGGGATAGTGCAAGCCACCACTGAAAGGATAGTGGTTGGTATCCCTGGCGTGAAACAATATACGCTTGACAGGGTCCTGGTGCCGGGGCACGGGACAGTCCCAGAGGAGAGGAGGGACGCACAACCCTGACTCTGGGGGTTAAACAGAGCGATCAAAGGACACCTCGATTGACAGAAAGAGGAAAGAAAGAAAAAAAAAAGTATAGTGACTGGGAAACATATACATCATTCTGCATTGCATCATTTTCCTGTTTAGTGTTATTGATGCTTAGATTATTTTGATTAATCATGCTTATCTGTTTTATGTGGAATATTCCACTTTTCCCCCTTTACTGAGTCAATAGGACTCACCCTTTTATGGTTTAATCTCTTGTATGTACTGCCGTGGACATCGGACATATCAGATGCTGACATTTATGAGCGAGCAGACTTTGGATGTTGATCCCTACATTGTAGTGGTCAAATTATGGACTTATGTCACCGAATCGTTTGAGGTATTCGCGGGGTACAAGCTCCATTGGTACCTCAAAGATCCACCTGCACTTCCGATTCCTCGAGTTGAGGACTTCAGTTTAGTCGATGTTGATCCGGCTCTTCTGCACGTTGTCCCTCCTCCACCGGCGCCGCTAGTGGAGGGCAACGGGGATAATGAGATTATCGACCTAACCTCCGACACTGAGTCGGAGATTGACTAGACATCAGTGGTAGTCATTTTTTTATTTTAGTTCCTGTTACTGTTAGCCGGTTTCATGGGTGTGGTGGGACAGAAAGTTGTAGACAACTTTCGTTTTTGTATTTATCTTGTTACTTTTGTATCTTCGTAAAGGATTTTTGTTCTTTGTAACGTGCTACTTGTATACCAAAAACCAATATGTATGTGGAATTCCTTTTATTCTATCCATCCTTATGCCACAACCGATTTTTAAATTTTAACTGTAGTTTTGACAACTCCTTAATCAATCCATTTTATTTTTCCTATTTAATTCAGTGTGACTTGTTTACTTAAATCCTTGAAAACTATTATTTTTCCTTCCTTAATATACTTATACATTTCAAGACACTATTTCCGCTAAGCTTGTTTTTAAAGCCAGTTATCAGATTTATTCGTGCTGTAATCCCACGTGTGTGCATTCTATTACGATAAGAGAGCCTAGGGAGTAAGTACTGGCACGGGGCGTGACACATCAACTACAAGAAATGGCCTACAACTAGCAAGGAAACCTCTCTTCTATGCATCAAATCTTACGTACATACACTGGAAGAACCTTCCTTCCTCCCGAAAAATTCTAACTAAACTTCCTTGGTTATACTGTAGAATAGCTGCAGCATAATCATACACATATTTGAATTGCTCTGCTTCTTTTCCATAAATAATATCCAAGGCAAATTTTTTCGCCTTATACATGTGATTCTTCGAAACGCCAACATTGAAGTTTCGGCGAATTTGTGACCCGAGTGCCTTGGGTGGCATTGTAGGGTTATCCCTAATTACCTCTGCGTAGTGAATCGTAATGAACTTAGGGTCAAGCCTCCTATTCTTGTGATGAGTGAGTGCCACAGTTATGAGTTCTCAAGAAGGTTTTGATATGGATAGCCTCCTTACGATTCATGAATGATGCTTGCACCAAGAACCCACAGTTCTCTCTACACCTTGCTCTCACCCTCAGTTTATCATTTTTGATATACTTATAGTCAAACATTTGTTAAACAGCATATCTAGCAAGGGCTTGCCTAAATATGGCAACACTTCAAAACTTCATCCCAGTCTCCAAATGTACTGTCCCGCCTTCTAATTTAGCCTCATTGAACTCTCTATATCGCCTCACCCTACGCTGGTTTTCACTGTCAGCACCGTCTTCTTCACTCATGCTCTCCATCCCTTCACTGTCATCATCAACTGGATCCTCATCAACCTCATTTCTGCCTCCACCACCTGCCCCATACCCAAACCATCTCATAGAATTAGCCCGAGAGGTTGCACTTTCAAAACTAACACCAGAACCTTCTCCACTCCCAGCTGCATGTTCCTCTTGACAGTTAGAGGTGCCACATTTCTCTCTTCTTGGCAGTTTAGTTTCCTTTGATGTTACCTCATCACTGTCATTCATAGATTCAGCCACATTTTCTTCAAACAACTCGGGCACCTCATCGTCCGTTGCAAAGAAGTCGCTGAGTTGTTCTAAACCCTCAAACAATATGTTCTCTATGTCATCCTCAACCTCTTCATGTTCTCCCTCAACTACAGGTTCTCCCTCAACCACGGGTTCTCCCTCAACTTCAACCTTTGGTTCTCCCTCAACCCCTGACAGCGAAAGTATCTCTTCAAGGACATCTGCATCCTCAACCTTATGTTCAACATAGATATGTAGCTCCTTCAAATTTGCAACCTCCACCCTTTTAATTATACGGACAACATCAGTATCACTTTCAAGAGAGTTTATCCCAAGCTCAAAACTTTCGCAGCCGAATTTGCACCATATCCCAGCAACGTTGTTGTATCCAAATTCATCCCTTAAAAGCTTATAGAGTTGGGTTACAGAAATGAAGTATGGATCAATGCCTCCCACGTCAGTGACCTCGCCATTTATCTAATCTCCAAGTACAAAGCTTAGTCTGCCCTTATGATGCAAGATTATATTCAACATCTGCATCCATGTATTTAAAAACCACGTCAATCTATTGGGGTAAATTATGGCAATTACAATGCACGTAAGGAATGGTCGATACACATTTTAAAATTGGTATCTATAGTTGATGTCATTTTCAATTAAAAACTAGTTATCATGTGGGTCATTGTCTTATTAGGCAAGAGTGTTGGTTTGGGGACCACTTCATTCGGAACTTTCTCACAAACAAAAGACATCTACCCCACTAACCAAAGCAAAGCACGTGACAATTAGAATTTCAACTACCCAGAACCATTGAAAAAAAATTATTATATGCAACCATGTGCTTTCCACCTCAAAAGAACTGACAAATAAAACAGAATAGACAAAGACATGTCCTTTAAAAGCTACGATTGAGACCCATCATTTTTAACCCATTGCAATTAGTATTTCAACTACTCAGAACCAACGAGACAACAATTTATTACGCAACCATGTGCTTTCCAACTCAAAAGAGCAGACAATCAACCAAAAAAATGTCCATTAAAAGCTGTGAAGTTGACCCACCATTTTAACCCATTACATTTAAACGTCTTGGGGTATAAATTGGTAACAGATCTCACGGAAATGAACCACTATTTTCGTGAAATGAAAAGAATTTCAGTTAAGTGGCTTACCGTCGCAAATGCACAGGACCCCAATGCAGAAGCCAAACGCAGATTGAGAAGACTGAGCCAAACGTGAGCGGGCAAAACCACAAGCCTAAGTGCTCTGTTCTGCACAATCTCTTAACCTCCGGCTTCTCGACGTTCTCGCTCACTCTAAGGTTTTCAAAAGAAAATATTGGGAAATTTTAGTGAAGTGAAGTGAGCAACGTCGATGGGGCAAAGGGATTTAGGGCAGGGATGTGGAATCGTGCGGGCAAGGGGATTTAGGGTAGAGGCAGGGATGTGGATTTCAATTTGAAAACATAGTCGCTTTTGTTTTTAATGGACAGTGGCAGGTGTCAAATGAGGACGCCATGTGGGTTTTGACGTGAAGCACAGTGGAGGGAGAAACAGGTGTTGCTCTTTCAGTGATGCTAATATGTCCTCCATAGGCCACATATGAATTTCCAGTCCTGGAGTGGACGGAAAAACCTGAACAGTATTCGTGGGTTAATTCAGGGACCATTTCAGGACAAAAAATTTAATGGGGACTAGTTACAGAATTGGCCATACCACAAGGACCTTTGGGAATATTAGGCCTTAATAATATTACTAATCATTTAACCTTTATTGACTCATACTCGATCTTAAGTAAGATTTAATGAACCTTAATGCTAACTAAAATAAGTACAAGTTAAAAAACAAAATTGAGTACAAAGTAAACAATAGTAGTACCGATGACTTTAGTGAGGAAAAATAAGAGTTGAGAAGCTTCAATAAAAATGAAAAGAGTAAAAAACATAATGATTGAGATGATATTACAATATTGTTGGTACTTGACAGATATTGTGTCAAATAAGTTTAAGTAGCTACCATTATCTAACAGTGAAAATTTAAACTAACAAAGACATTAAATTGTAATGTATAGGGTTTCTTTGAATTAATTATAATTATTATATTTAAACAAGAAGATATTATGGAAATGCACATAGACTTTATTAATACCAATTGGATACTGAAAAGTAAACGATTCTTCCATTAACGAGGTTTAATACGTCTCTTCATATTTAAGTTAAATTCCTTGGGCCTTAAATTTTATATTTTTTGTTTAAATTTAACATTAAACAAAATTTTGAAATTGGGCCTCCTAGATTTGGGGAAAAGTTAATGCTCCTTCACCGAAGGACATTTAATAGGTATATTCATTTAATATACTCTTTAACGTTAAGTTATTTACGCCTTAATAGTAATTTCAATTTTGTTTTTAACATATTCATTGATGCAAATTTTTAAATTGGGGGCCTCCTAAAAATAGAGCCGGCCATGTAATTCCCACTTGAATCAGTACCGTGCAACATGAACAGATAATATGTGCAACTTACACTTCATAAAAGGAAAAAAATTTACAAAAAACAGGACACTGCATTTGGTTGTGTGACCTAGATATTGTCGTGGTCGTCGCTGGATGAGTTCGCATAGTGTCCCATGAAATTCTCCCACTCGTAGCACTCCTCACCCGATGAACCACCGCTCCCGTAAATGTCCTCTCATCCCATAAGTATCTGCGGATTCAATAGATGCAGTTTGAGCCATGAAAGACTATTGTTATATAATTAAAAGAACACAGAACAAAGAACAAATGCATGTCAAACGTGTAATGAATGGAGATTAAAATCGAAAATATACATGTACCCACACCGTACCTGGTCTGCGTCTCTGCATGGAAGCCCTCCGAGCAGTGTTTGGGGCAGGGTCCACCACTTCCCGTGTCCGTCGCAATTTTTTGGGCCGAGAGGACAGCACGGCAGAAGAGGGGGAAGAGGAAAAGGATGGCTCCCTTACCCGACATCGCACCCTACTTGTTGTGGCAGGAGGAGAGTTTCTACATGGACGCATGGTAGAAACAGATGGGCTCGGTGAAATGTCAACGACATCACGGGGAGCAGGAGAGTTCACCGAGGCTGGGCTCGAACGTCATCCTGTAGACGAACTATAGCATCGGGGAGCAGGCGTCATGGTGGGCGGAGAACGACCCAGACATCTGCCTAAGTCGCTGGATGATGAATCGGTGCTGCTGGCAGAGGATGTTGGTGTGGCCATGGGGAGTTGTCAATGGTTTGAAAAAATGCAGAGTTTACTTAGAACGGTAGGGATTCAAAAGTGTGTTTGGCGCATATAAAGGTATGATAGGGTGAAGTGGACTAATAGGTGCTACCGAATACGAAAGGTTTCTGCTGTAGGTTACAAAACGTTGCAGCTGAAATCCAAAAAGGCACGATTAATAGGTGCGATCTTATACGTAAGGTTTCTGAGATTACCAAAGGTTTCAGCCGAAATCCTTGTCGGTGTGCACTCATGCAGCCGGGTTTGAGGAGGAGTGTAATTATTCACTGCTGGATTGAATAAGCCGAATAACGCGTGTTGGCTCACGCCTTAATGGACGTGGACAATTTGGGATGGAATTTTCACGGATCGTGGCATGTGTCATCCTGTCATAGGCGGTGGGTTCTGGGGGGTAGAGTCAACTTGTATTCCAGATGGGGGATGCGTACGGCATATCCAATTAATTTAACTGCAATGGCCGATTTAATAGATATTGGACACCACCAAAAAGGGTGGGATTACGAATGGGTGGTTTTTCCAAACTCCTTCCAAAGTGGGGTCCGAATTTTAGTGTGGTTATGTTATTTGATTTAAAAGGATGAGGGGCAAACAAACTATCAAGGCGTTGATGATTTGAGGCTACGGTTTAATAGACCAGATACGCGAGTCAATCCATATAAGGAAGAAACAAAATATTCTAACTGTCGAAGGTTTATATAATGGTTAGGCTGCTTAGTTTGTCCACAAGGCCACAAATCCGCCATCATATTTATGGGTGACTTTCAGAATTTATGAAACCAATTATTGAGTTGGAGAATAAATCATCAAAAAGAAATTTTAAGTTAGTTTGATCTATCGAGCTTGGCATGCGGTGGTGGAAAATAGTATGGAGTTTGTGTCTATATGTAGATCGTCCCTCCACGCGAAAAGAATATGGACTTTGTGGTAAATTTGGAAAAAAAGGCCGAAAAATATATCTGGAGTTGTTTGGCTCGCGTACAGCATCTGCGGAGCCCGTAAAGAAGGAAAGTGCTATAAGTGGGCAGCATATGGGAGAAACGCGCTCTCCAGCTCAGCGTATTCATCAGCCTGCATAGGCCCACAGTTGGGTTATAATTGGAGTCCATCCTCGTACTGTTCCAATCCGGTTGCATGTGTAAAGCGTCTAACACCGTGTTTAATGAGAGGCGCTGACATGCCTACAGAAACTGTTTGAAAACAAAAAAAGTTTTCGAAAACACAATCCAAACCGACCCCAAGAGTCTTGAGGCCGAGGTTGGACATCATTGCGTCAAGTTTAGAACAAAACGACTTATAAATGAGAAAATTTGACATGGTGTATAAGTCAGCAGAGCTGGAAGAATCCAACAAGTTATCCAATTAATGCCAAAAAATATTCTTTTGTTGCCAATAGTATTGTTTGCAATGATTTAAGCTCCAATTTGAATTATTATTTTGTTGATTACAGATTCAATCAGTTTATAGTGTAAATGCACCCGGAGTCTATATGGTATAAGAAAGTTACAAATTAGTCACTAAGATAAATAAAGTTATAAATTAATCCATTTAGTAAGGTTTTCGTTAAAAACACATCCCTCCGTCCATTTCCGTCTCTTTCACTAACGACAGATATTAGTCAACATGCCACAGTGTGTTACGTACCCAAGTAGACTATTGAGATCCCACATTACTTAGGAGAACCTAATTAGAAGACTTAATAAGAGGGCTTTGATAACTCTAATTTTAAGGCATGTCTTTGGTCTAGATCTCAATTGAAGGCCATGCTTTAGACTATCCGAGAATAGGAAACTTAAGGATGGCCCACATTGCTTAGGAGAACCTAATTAGAAGATTTAATAAGAGGGCTTAGATAACTCTAACTTTAAGGCATGTCTTTTGGTCTAGAACCCAGGTCTTCATCATAGACACCTTAATTTACTAGCATCTGTCATTAGTGAAAAAACAGAAATAGACAAAAGGATGTGTTTCTAACTGAAATTTTACCACATGAATTAATTTACAACTTTCTTCACCTCATATAGACTTTGTAACTTTCTTATGCATTTATACCAATTTTTAAAAAAACCAGTCATCGCCGGTAGGATCACTTGTAACTACTATAGGTTCCCCTCAGGACTGCCTACTAGTCCTGATCACACAACAAACAGGGTCGGCCATTGCAACAAAAGTTTAAACTTTTGTATCATATCATGGGTGTCACCAATGGTACGTGCTGCAGATTTTCCAATCTACCTTCAGATTCCGGTTTTTTAGAGCCATTGCAATAAGAGGTAGTCTCCTCAAGTTGAATTCTCCCTCAATTGTTGATACAGAAGTGGTAGTGCATGGTAGCAGTGGCAACTCAAATTAAGAGGGGCAAACTCCTAAAGAGAAATGATTAAAAAAAATTCCTCAAAAAGTGTCTTAGAGTTAAAATAGCGAAAATTAAATACTAAAAGCATTAAAAATATTGAAATACAAGTACAATAATATCGAAAATCACATTAACTAATCAACAATTCACAACTCACTAATTTCAATTTTAACAACTTGTCAAAAATCAACAGAACCAACATAAGCCCTGGCCTCTAATCTCCAACAACATAAACACTGACCTCCAATCTCTAAAAAAAATTGTGAAAAACCACCTTACAACATCAACCACTAGCTTGGGGGTCGTTGCACAAAACAAAAACAAAAATCTAGAGCCTGTACAGTTCTTTCGTCTTACATAAACGAGCAATTACTTGGTCAAAGGTTCTAGAAAAATAAATTACCAAAGTCAGAGTTTTAATAACTAGGCTAACCCTTGAGGTTAAATTCATATACTTTGTTTGGAAGGTTTTTTTTTTTTTTTTAAGATCATATGATGAAAAAAAAAATTCTGACTGAATTTACTAACCTAGAAAAGAAAATAATAATAATAATTTACCCCAGAAAAAAAGTCAAAAAGAAATTGAGCTTTTTATTTTCTTATTTCCTTTTTCGTAAGTTTTTTCTTTTAAAAAAAAAACTTTAATCCGAAATCCAACAAGCTAATTCCTTCCTGGAAGGCTTAAGGGGAACCTAAAACAAAAAATATAAAAAAATAAACGAAAGAAAGAAAACTGAGCAGGAGAAGCTAAGAGGATGGGAGGGAGAAAATTAAAGATTTTTTTTTTTTAAACGCTTTCACCCTCTGATAATTGGGAAAAAAAAAAAAAAAAGGGCTGAGTTCACTCCAACCCGTCATATGTTCCTCCGTCACAGTCCATACATGCGCTGCAATCTCCTTTCATCGGGGGTATTGGTTTACCATGATTTGCTTGACAGTACCTGTGCATCCAGATAATATATATCCATGGCATTAGTGGCAAAGAGGATGAAATGGTGAACCCGATCTGTTGGTAGAGAGCAGTACCGATTCTAGCTATAGGGAAGCCCCAAAAAAATGTGCATTTTCCTTCTATTTTGTAAAATTTTATATATTACTATAATCACTCAAACATAATAATTTAACTATCTAATCTTTTGATCGATGTAGAGGTTAAAAAATATGACCTATTGAAATTGCCTTTATTTAAGGGTTTTGCATATCATTGACTACTTACTTTTTTGCTTATGTTTATATCATTTTATTCAAACAATATAGCTAGGGTTGTACAGATTTGGCCCGACCGAAACCGACCGAATATGGTTGGGCTCTACACTGGCCCAGGTAGGGGCGGGCCCAAAATGCTGCAGCCCGACTATATTTCGGACGGGCATCGATATATGTTTAACCCGACCGAACCGCCCAAAATCATGTCTCTAAGTTAGCTGATTCAAAATCCTAAACTTCAATTCCTTCTCTTTCTCTGCGGCCGTGCCTCAACCTTGCTTGCCAGAATCCAGTTGCCGTCGTCTACCTCCTTCGCCTCCTAGCCGGCAGCCCGATTGTTGAGTCCCTCTCTCTCTCGCTCTTCCTCTTCCTCTTCTCTTCTCTTCCCAATTGTTTCTCTTATTTTGTTGTCTTCCATGGCCATCCATTAGAAAATCTAGAGCAGTACAGGCTCGCTGGCTGCAGTTAAAGTTGGGATCTTCAACCCAACAGGCCATCAAACACAGAACCTGTCATAATCTTTCTCCTTTACAAACTTGGTTCGTGGGTAACACAAGGAGTTTGATTTATAATATATGGTTCACCGTGACTGAACTAAGGCACTAGTTATTGACCTTTTCTACACATCCAATGCATAGGTATCTCTCTCTATAAGGGGTGTGTCTGCAAAATTATCTGAAGAATTTGATCTAGGTTCCTTGTTTAACGAGAAACCTTTCGATTTTGGCATCTAGGTGTCGCACCATCTTTTGGGTTGAGTTTTTTATTGGTGGAAAGTCTACTCTTACTTTTTTTTGTTTTTCTCTGTTTCACATTGCTGGCTGGTTAATGGGCTTGGTACGTAGTGTCTATTTTAGATCTGTAGAGAAGTTTTGACATCCTATTAGAGTTTTGACTTTCCTGAAGCCTTTATGGGATTTGTTTCATTTGGATGGCTGTAGGTATGGTAAATTTTGTTCATTTGCCCAAGGGCGGCTAAAACTTCTTACTCTGCTTTGATTTTCTAAAGGTGAATGACTAAAGAATTTGCACTTACATAATATTTGATGTTTCGTTGCTGTTTCTAATAGGATTTCTTTGTTCGCCGCTTGAAGGACAGTTTACATTTTGAGAATTCCCTTTCTTGCCTGGAAAATGCATGACTTACTTAGGTTTCTTGGTTTTGTAAAGGTATCCAGAAACACCTAGTATATGGACAAAAGAGCAAGTTGAAGCATGGAAACCCATATTCATGCCAAAGGTGGAATCTTCTTTTGTCCATATACCAGGTGTTTGAAAACTGTGATGGGGAGTAATTTTAGTTCTGTCATTTGAAGTGCTTCTTTGAAATGCGATACTCTAAATTCTATAAATAGATAGTGGCATTAACATCTAGGGTCCAAGAGAAGAGGATCTGTTTAGAGTTGAGACTAGGTGATTTTATGTTTGAGCTGCTGAAGTGCAAGTTTGATCAACAATAGAAATTTTATCAATGGCTTGAAAAGATTTTGGTTTTGCATTAAGTGGACAAATAAATGTTCAATGACGAACATCTAACTGTTGGAGTGGCAGAACCACATAGGCATATGACTTAAGATTTTCAAATATGTTATGATTTCAAGCAACTTATCTAAGAACAGAGCTTGCTTTGATGTGATTCTATCTTCTAGGTTTCGAGTATAGATCTTTATGGTAACTGGAGATTATAGACATTAAAAGTACTTCGGAATTCTTTCACTCAGACTCTGAAGCATTGAGTGTTTGGATATGGGAACTCCTTGTAAAACTTCTTAAATTTGCCGTATTTTAAAGAGTTCAAATGTAACCTGACACATTTGTTGGACAAAATTGTTTTCAGGATCTGTGCTGGCTGCAACACAGAGATTGGCCATGGACGATATTTGAGTTGCATGGGTGGTAGTTTGGCATCCACAATGTTTTCGTTGTAATGCTTGCAAATAACCTATTACTAATAGCGATTATGAGGTGCAGCCACTTGGAGTCAATTGAAAAGTTATTTTGGAATCTGAGAACAAGATACTCGAATCCTTGTTTGCTTTCCTTTGACGGCGGTTCAATGCCTACTACCGACTTTATTGCCTTTGAGAAGAGTGCATTAGATTCCAATACATTACAGATTTTAAAATAAGGTAAGCACAACAATAAAGCCCCAGAGCTAAAAAAAAAAAACAAAACAAAAAAAACAAAATAAAACCGAAAAACTTGCCTAAAATCGACCCAGCCCAATTGGGTCGGGCTCGGGCATCAGCTATGATCATGTCGGTTTTGCGGGTTGGGTTGAACCAACCGACACATGCTTACGTAGACCTGACCAGATCAGATCCGACCCGACAGATGTACAGCCCTAAATATAGCACACTTTCTGAATAAATAACTAGAGTTCGTTGTTGCGGAAGATGAATCGTGGACTGCACTAATTTCTCGATCGAATCTATAATTCGTTTTTTATTTCAGGACTTGCGTTTAGAGCATTCAAATTTTTAGCTTGACATTTGTATTTTATTTGTAATCGATTTCGTTTTATAAGTGACGAGGATATTATATATTTCAGATTTGTCGAAAGCAATCATGGTGTGGTACCAAACAAATTAAAGTGAATATCCAACTGTCTTTTCTCCGACAGGACCGCCTAGCTCACGCTGCTGTCAAAAACATGTGCTCTGCTATTAGCCTCAGAAAAAGAGAGATAAAAGCATAGGAAGGACACCGCCAGAAGCCTTGAACGCCATGGCCGAGACTCAGAAGCTCCACATAGCTTTATTCCCATGGCTTGCCTTCGGTCACATAATTCCCTTTTTAGAGCTCGGTAAGCGCATAGCCCGAAAGGGTCACCAAATTTCCTTCATATCCACTCCTAGAAATATCAAACGCCTTCCAAAAATCAGTCCAGATGTATTCCCTTTGATAACATTAGTGAAGTTGTCCTTGCCCCATGTAGAGAATCTGCCTGAAAATGCAGAGTCCACGATGGACGTACCACACCACTTAGTCCCCTACCTAAAGACAGCCCACGATGCCTCCAGGAGTCTCTCTCAGATTTTTTGCAAACTTCAGCTCCTGATTGGATTATTCACGACTTTGCTCCTCACTGGTTACCACCAATTGCTACTAAGCTAGGAATCCGACGGGTGTTCTTCAGTGTTTTCAATGCATCATTCTTGTGTTTCGTTGGACCATCAAATTCGAGCACAACCGACGCGGTAGATCCAACGTCTACACGGACGGAGACAGATCATTTCATTGTCCCTCCCAAATGGGTTCCCTTTCCAACCAAAATAGCGCCTCGGCTATTTGAGGCGAAGAAACTTATTGGGAACCACATGGAAGAGAATGCTTCTGGTGTTTCAGACATTTCTCGTTACATGCAAGCGGTGGAAGGCGCCGGAGCCTTGGCTGTTAAAACCTGCTCGGAGGTCGAAGGGGAGTGGTTGAAGCTCCTAGGACAGCTTCATAATGCGCCTGTATTTCCAGTGGGGTCATTGCCATCGTCGGCCCAAGAAAGGGGAGTTGACAAAGATGGCACATGGGGTACGATTGTTGAGTGGTTAGACAAGCGAGAGAAAGGGTCAGTGGTTTACGTAGCATTTGGAACTGAAGTTCAACCAAGTCAAGAAGACTTAAATGAGCTGGCTCTTGGGCTAGAGCAATCGGGATTTCCTTTCTTTTGGGCTCTAAGAAAGAGAAGTAGCTCGGTTATTGGAGGCGACATGGCGGAGCTACCGGAAGGATTTGAGGAGCGAACCAGAGGCCGTGGGATTGTTTGGCCGAGTTGGGCGCCTCAGTTTAGGATATTAGCTCACGAGTCGGTGGGAGGTTTCTTGAATCACTGTGGTTGGAGTTCCGTTGCAGAGGCATTTCAATTAGGACGTCCGCTTATTATGTTGCCAATCTCTGTGGACTCGGGATTAATCGCCAGGCTTATAGAAGAGAGGCAGGCGGGAGTTGAGGTACCCAGAAATGAGCAAGATGGATCATTTACGAGGGACTCGGTTACCCAGACGCTGCGATTGGTCATGAAGGATGAGGAGGGACAGATCTACAGGGACAAAGCTAAGGAAATGTCCGCCATATTTGGCGATGAGGACCTCCAGGACCGATACGCAGCCAATTTTGTCGAGTTTCTTGAGAACCACCGACACGTAGTCAGGGGATTGTAGGACGTGAAACAAGTGGGCAAACTTTGCCAGAAGTGTGATTATAAAGATATTTACTATACGAACCCATAAAATAAAATAAAAAGATACGTACTATGAATGATTTCCATTTGCGTTCGCTTTTGGGGAGTGTTTTATTTGTGGGTTGGATGTTCGACCTTATGTTCGTTCGGCTTGAGAGTAATGAAGGTAAGATATATAGTGCTTTATGATTTTTCGGTGTAATATTTGTCAAAAACCTCTGTAATCTATTTCAGAACGCCCTATTACGTACACTATGCTCCTGTGTTAAGGGTCTCTGACTATTTTTCCATGATTTTAAGTTAATTTAGAAATGTAGTGTTCTTTGTGTTCTTTTTGTTTTTTTTTTGGTGGGCAAGCAAGACAAGTTCAAAGAGTCTGAAAACCAGAGAAAGATTAAGCACCAAGCATGGTGGTCGTCTGGCCTACGCATAGAGCATGTCCCGATTTTAGACAGTTCAGGAGTCCTCCATCTCAGATTGGGATAGCCTGATCCGGTTGATGTGTTCCTCCACTTCGTCACCAAACATGTTCCCCATAAGGAGCTAATTCCATCTTCTTGGATTTTCCAGCATTAGATCACTGACTTTAGAGGTAGTGGCTGGCTGTAGAGGACAGCTCTTCTCTTGGTCTAGGCGTGAAGCCACCAAGGGTAGGTATCCAAGAATCCGACCAAATATTAACATTGGCGCCCTTGCCAATTTTGTAACACGATCCCCTGTTTAATAGATCACGAGTTTTCAACACACCCTTCCAAAGCCAAGAGTCTTGAGGCCGAGGTTGGACATCATTGCGTCAAGTTTAGAACAAACCGGCTTAGAAATGAGAAAATTTGACATGGTGTATAAGTCAGCAGAGCTGGAAGAATCCAACAAGTAATCCAATTAATGCCAAAAAATATTCTTTTGTTGCCAATAGTATTGTTTGAAATGATTTAAGCTCCTATTTGAATTATTATTTTGTTGATTACAGATTCAATCAGTTTATAGTGTAAATGCACCCGGAGTCTATGTGGCATAAGAAAGTTACAAATTAGTCACTAAGATAAATAAAGTTATCAATTAATCCATATAGTAAGGTTTTCGTTAACTTTAAAAACGCATCCCTCTATCTATTTCCGTCTCTTTCACTAACAACAGATATTAGTCAACATGTCACAGCGTGTTACATACTCAAGTAGACATTTTAATTTACTAGCATTGTCCTGAGTGAAAAAACAGAAATAAACGAAATGATGTGTTTTTAACTGAAATTTTACCACATAAATTAATTTATAACTTTCTTTATCTCATATAGACTAATTTGTAACTTTCGTATGCATTTATATCAATTTTTTCAAAAACCAGTCATCGTTGGTAGGATTGCTTGTAAGATAGATAGCCCAAAAACATTTGAAGAATTAAACTTTTCAGAATTCATTTACTGTAAAAAGAATCTAAAACGGAACAACATGATCAGCCATGCATGACACGACAGTATTTAAATGTGACAACTGCTATAGGTTCCCCTCAGGACTGCCTACTGATCCTGATCATACAACAATAGGGGCCGGCCATTGCAACAAAAGTTTTGTTTCAAAATTTTAGTAAAATTTTGTTAAAATTTTCGGTTGGTGTTAAAAAAAAAATAGTATTAAAATTGGTGAATAAGTGATAAAAGTAAAAATATAATTTTAATAAAATTTTGTTAAAATTTTAGCTTACCAAACACCTTTAAGCTTTCGTAACATATCATGGATATATGTCACCTGGTACGTGTTGTGGATTTTCCAATCTATAATACCTTCAGATCTCGATTTTTTAGTGCCATTGCAATAAGAGGTAGTCTCCTCAAGTTGAATTCTCTCGCAATCGGTGATACAGATGTGGTAGTGCATGGTAGCAGTGGCGGAACCAGGACTCAAGTTGAGAGAGACAAATTCCTAAAGAGAAATGAAAAAAAAAAAAAAAAATTCTCTTAAAAAGTATCTTAGAGTTAAAATATCGAAAATTAAAGACTAAAAGTATTAAAAATATTGAAATACACGTACAGTAATATCGAAAATCAAATTAACTAATCAACAATTCACAACTCACTAATTTCAATTTTAACAACTTGTCAAAAACCAACAGAAGTAACATAAGCCCTAACATCCAATCTCCAACAACATAAGCACTGACCTCCGATCTCCAAAAAAATTGTCAAAAACCACCTTATAACATCAACAACTGGCTTGGGGGTCGTTGCATGAAAAAAAAATAAAATCTAGAGCCTATATAATTCTTTCGTCTTACATAAACCGAGCAATTACTTGGTTAAAGGTACTACAAAAATAAATTATTAAAGTCAGAGTTTTAATTACTAGGCTAACCCTTACAGTTAAATTCATATATTTTGTTTGGAAGGTTTTTTTTTTTTTTTTTTTTTGGAGATCCTATGACAAAAATAAATTTTCTGACTGAATTTACTAACCCAATGAAAAAAAAAAAAATTTCCCCCAAAAAAACGCAAAAAGAAATTGAGCTTCTTTTTTCTTATTTCCTTTTTTGTAAGTTTTTTTTTTTTTTAAGAAACTTTAATCCGAAATCCAACTAGCTAATTCCTTCCTCGGAGACTTAAGGAACCCAAAACAAAAAATATATAAAAATAAAAGAAAGAAAGAAAAGTGAGAAGGAGACGCTGAGACGAGGGGAGGAAGAAGATTAAAGATTTTTTTTTTTAAACACTTTCACCCTCTGATAGTTAAAAAAAAAAAAAGGTGGGGTGGGGGGAGCTAAGCCCACTCCAAGTTCCTCCGTCACCGTCCATACTTGCGCTGCGACCTCCTTTCGTCGGGGTATCGGTTTTACCATGATTTGCTTGACAGTACGTGTGCATCCAGATAATATATATCCAATCCATGGCATTAGGGCAAAGAGGATGAAATGGTGAACCCGATCTGTTGGCAGAGAGCAGTACCGATTCTAGCTATAGGGAAGCCCCCAAAAAAATGTGAATTTTCCTTCTATTTTGTAAAATATTATATACTACTTATAATCACTCAAACATAATAATTTAAACTATCTAATCTTTTGATCGGTGTAAAGGTCAAAAAATATGACCTATGAAATTGCCTTTATTTAAGGGTTTTGCATATCATTGACTCCTTACTTTTTTTGCTTACTGTTTATGTCATTGTATTCAAACAATATAGCACACTTACTGAATAAATAACTAGAGTTCGTTGCTGCGGAAGATGAATCGTGGACTGCACTAATTTCTCAATCGAATCTATAATTCGTTTTTTATTTCAGGACTTGCGTTTAGAGCATTCAAATTTTTGGCTTGACATTTGTATTTTATTTGTAATCGATTTCGTTTTATAAGTGACGAGAATATTATGGAGTCTTTGTTTGTTAAAATTTTGAGAAATATTCTGTACTGGAAGTAGAGTTTCTCCGAAAGTACCCGACGCTGCGAATCCGTGGAACATGTTGACATTCGAATAAGTTGACGCCCTCATTTGTCGAAAGCAATCATGGAGTGGTACCAAACAAATTAAAGTGAATATCCATCCAACTGTCTTTTCTCCGACAGGACCACCTACCCGACGCTGCTGTCCAAAACATGTGCCCTGCTGACCGCTATTAGCCTCAGAAAAAGAGAGAGAAGCATAGGACACCGCCAGAAGCCTCGAACGCCATGGCCGAGACTAAGAAGCTCCACATAGCTTTATTCCCATGGCTTGCCTTCGGTCACATAATTCCCTTTTTAGAGCTCGGTAAGCGGATAGCCCGAAAGGGTCACCAAATTTCCTTCATATCCACTCCTAGAAATATCGAACGCCTTCCAAAAATCAGTCCAGATGTATTAACTTCGATAACATTAGTGAAGTTGCCCTTGCCCCATGTAGAGAATCTGCCTGAAAATGCAGAGTCCACGATGGACGTACCACACCACTTAGTCCCCTACCTAAAGACAGCCCACGATGGCCTCCAGGAGTCTCTCTCAGATTTTTTGCAAACTTCAGCTCCTGATTGGATTATTCACGACTTTGCCCCTCACTGGTTACCACCAATTGCTACTAAGCTAGGAATCCGACGGGTGTTCTTCAGTGTTTTCAATGCATCAATCTTGTGTTTCGCTGGACCATCAAAGTCGAGCACAACCGACGCGGTAGATCCAACGTCTACACGGACGGAGCCAGAGCATTTCATTGTCCCTCCCAAATGGGTCCCCTTTCCAACCAAAATAGCGCCTCGGCTATTTGAGGCGAAGAAACTTATTGGGAACCACATGGAAGAGAATGCTTCTGGTGTTTCAGACATTTCTCGTTACATGCAAGCGGTGGTAGGCGCCGAAGCCTTGGCTGTTAAAACCTGCTCGGAGGTCGAAGGGGAGTGGTTGAAGCTCCTCGGACAGCTTCATGATGCGCCTGTATTTCCAGTAGGGTCATTGCCATCGCCGGCCCAAGAAAGGGGAGTTGACAAAGATGGCACATGGGGTACGATTGTTGAGTGGTTAGACAAGCGAGAGAAAGGGTCAGTGGTTTACGTAGCATTTGGAACTGAAGTTCAACCAAGTCAAGAAGACTTAAATGAGCTGGCTCTTGGGCTAGAGCAATCGGGATTTCCTTTCTTTTGGGCTCTAAGAAAGAGAAGTAGCTCGGTTATTGGAGGCGACATGGCGGAGCTACCGGAAGGATTTGAGGAGCGAACCAGAGGCCGTGGGATTGTTTGGCCGAGTTGGGCGCCTCAGTTTAGGATATTAGCTCACGAGTCGGTGGGAGGTTTCTTGAATCACTGTGGCTGGAGTTCCGTTGCAGAGGCATTTCAATTAGGACGTCCGCTTATTATGTTGCCAATCTCTATGGACTCAGGATTAATCGCCAGGCTTATAGAAGAGAGGCAGGCGGGAGTTGAGGTACCCAGAAATGAGCAAGATGGATCCTTTACGAGGGACTCGGTTACCCAGACGCTGCGATTGGTCATGAAGGATGAGGAGGGACAGATCTACAGGGACAAAGCTAAGGAAATGTCCGCCATATTTGGCGATGAGGACCTCCAGGACCGATACGCAGCCAATTGTGTCGATTTTCTTGAGAACCACCGACACGTAGTCAGGGGATTGTAGGACGTGAAACAAGTGGGCAAACTTTGCCAGAAGTGTGAAAATAAAGATACGTACTATACGTACCCAAAAAAGATACGTACTATGAATGATTTCCATTTGTGTTCGTTTTTGGGGAGTGTTTTGTTTGTAGGTTGGATGTTCGACCTTATGTTCGTTCGGCTTGAGAGTAATGAAGGCCGTAAGATAGTGCTCTATGATTTTTCGGTGTAATATTTATCGAAAACCGCTGTAATCTATTAGAACGCCCTATTCTGTACACTATGCTCCTGTCTTAAGGATCTGACTATTTTTCCATGATTTTAAGTTAATTTAGAAATGTAGTGTTCTTTGTGTTGTTTTTTTTTTTTTTTTGTGATGGCCAACTGGAAGGGGAGGGAGTCCAGAGAGAGTCCTCCATTTCAGATTGAGATAGCCTGATCCGGTTGATGTGTTCCACCACTTCGTCGTCAAGCATGTTCCCCAGAAGGCGCAAATTCCATGTTCTTGGATTTTCCAGCATCAGATCACAGACTTTAGAGGTACTGGCTGGCTGTAGAGGATCTCCTCTAGGTCTGCTTGAAGCCACCTAAGAGTAGGTATGCAAGGATCCGACTAAATATTAACATTGGCGCTCCTGTCCATTTAGACTAACATCCTTTGTAATTTTCTATTCAGATCAGTCAGTGTGACGAAAAGAATAGACTGAGCAAGTAGATTTTGTCAAAGATCTGTGTAGCCATTGTAATTTGCTCAACGTTATTGCAAATTATATTCTGCTGTCATGTCGCTGAATTGCGAATGAAACTTTCACAAGACTGGGGGACAAACGCCAGACAATCCTTGCGAAGCAAACATTCAAAGAAAAAGATGCTCAACGTTATCAGGGCCAGAGATGCAAATTGGACAAACCGGTGCTGGTCGATTCTGCTGATTGTCCCTCATGCGGATAGGGAATTAATATGTCCCATCACTTTTGCACAGCTTCTAGTTGCGTCCATTGATTTCATTTTCAACCTTGAAGAAGATTCAATGGACTAGAAAGTTGCAAAGTGACAAGCAGGCGCAAGAAGCATCATGCTTACGTACCCCGATAAAACTGCTCAGCGGATCGAAACTAATGAAAAGAATATATATTATATCCATCTTCCTTGCTCCATCCGGAACCAAAGCACTTTTGAGATATGGCCCAGTCAACTGTTTCAAATTAATTTCAGAAACTGCTGGCCCAGTCTGGGCTGGAACCAAAAGAGTATCTTGTTTTGAAGTGTTCAGAATTCAAATCGAAAATTCCATCCTCCAGGGAAAGCCGTGAATAAGTGTCCTACGTACCATTTGCTCTATATATGATCTGTCGTAGCTAAGAAGAGAGATTAACTCTCAGAACACCACCGGTCAACCACCGCCTTGATCACCATGGCAGAGACTAAGAAGCTTCACATAGCCATGTTTCCATGGCTAGCCTTCGGTCACATAATACCATTCCTAGAACTCGGCAAGCGCATAGCCCGAAAGGGTCATCGTATTTCGTTCATATCCACTCCCAGAAACATTGACCGCCTTCCAAAGATCCCTCCAGATGTAGCTCCTTTGATTACTTTCGTGAAGCTGCCCTTACCCCGTGTAGATAATCTGCCAGAAAACGCAGAGGCCACCATGGACGTACCATACCACATAATCCCATACCTGAAGATTGCCCATGATGGTCTCCAAGAACCTTTATCTCATTTTTTAGAAAGTTGGACTCCCGATTGGATTATTCACGACTTTGCGCCATATTGGTTGCCACCTATCGCCGCAAAGCTCGGCATCTCGCGGGCGTTCTTCAGTATATTCAATGCATCATCCTTATCTTTCTTTGGTCCAACAAAGTCCGGTCCCATAGAGGGGCTCGATCCAATTTCACGGACGGAGCTCGAGCATTTTATTGTTCCTCCCAACTGGGTCCCCTTTCCAACAAAAATAGCATTCCGGCCTTTCGAGGCGAGAAAGATCTTTGACAACTATGAAGAAAATGCTTCCGGTCTTTCGGACTGGTTTCGTTTCTCAGAAGTCGTGTTAGGCGCCGATGCCTTTGCTACTAAAACTTGTGTGGAGGTCGAAGGTGAGTGGTTGAAACTCCTTGGACAGCTTCATAATGTGCCTGTAATTCCAGTGGGCTTATTGCCACCCGCGGCCCCAGAAAGCGGAGACCATAAAGATAGCAATTGGGACACAATTGTTGAGTGGTTAGACAAGCAAGAGAAAGGATCAGTGGTTTATATAGCGCTTGGAAGTGAAATTCAACCAAGTCCAGAAGACTTCCACGAGTTAGCTCTTGGACTAGAGCAGTCGAGTTTACCCTTCTTTTGGGCTCTAAGAAAAAGAAGTAGCTCAGTCGGCGGGGAATCAGTTGAGCTACCGGAGGGGTTCGAGGAGCGAACCAAAGGTCGCGGGATTATTTGGAGTGGTTGGGCGCCTCAGTTGAGGATATTAGCTCACGGGTCTGTTGGGGGCTTCTTGACTCACTGCGGTTGGAGTTCCGTAACGGAGGCATTCCAATTTGGACGTGCACTTATCATGTTGCCCTTCTTGGGTGACCAAGGATTAATAGCTAGGTTTTTGGAAGAGAGACAGGCAGGAGTGGAGATACTCAGAAAAGAGCAAGACGGGTCATTTACCAGGGACGAGGTGGCTCAGACGCTGAGGTTGTAATGAAGGACCCAGAGGGACAGATTTACAGGGACAAAGCAAATGAAATGACCACCATATTCGGAGACAAGGACCTCCAGCACGTTTACGTCGACAAGTTCGTTGAGTTTCTTGAGAACCACAGGCATGCCACCAAGGGATAGAAAATGAACAAAGATGCAGCAAAGTTTGCAGAAGTTACTGTAAAACGAGTAAAGCTGGCATGAATTTTCTTTTTCATGGCACGAATGTAAAATTGTCATAGGAATAAATTGTCTTCGTGGTAAAACTGATAAAAGCACCCATCTATTTTCAAATCTCTCTACGCAAAAAGTCCAATATTCATTTTAGGTTAACAACCTGTTGAAATAAACATTAACGGATTAAAATGGTTCAGTCTTGCTCTATCCATGTCCACCATTAGGAAAGTCCAAGAGATCTACATGATCTCCCTTATTTAATATAGTTTTGAATATATTTTTTATTAGAAGGGTGTATTTAAACAATAATGGAGTAACAAATCTCTACAAATTAGAGTTCCTAATTTGTCCTAATTTGTAACTTAATCAAAAGATTCAATCAAGACTCATTGATCGAGAGTCATCAGTCTCTTTAATGGATGACCAATATATCAAATATTCCAACACCTCCTTAAACTCAAGATGGTGTGATCGATACCAACTTGAGTTTACAAACAATATGAAGTCCAGACGCGGGGCACAACAAATCCGCGACCTGGTGGCATGACAAGATTCTTGTTATTAAATTTTTTTCCTCTTGGATCGTCAGCCATGATCAATCAGTTTCTAAGTTCAGATTCAGCTTTTAAAAAAAGGAATTTAAGATTATAAATAGGAACTCATAAATTACTGCTATATACCATAACTAATAAATTACTAACTATCCTAAAATTTAATTTAATCAAGAGGCAAATTTAATTGCGTGATTTTCGTTCCAAACGAGCTGTAACGGTTTCTAGTGCTCTTTTGGACCCCAAAAACCCATCATTATCGAGATCCAGGCATCCTAGTGCTTCACTCTCTCCAAAGCCACTTCCAAACTTTTCTCTACAAGTGAAAGCCTGTGTCCGGCCCAGTTCAGCTGGCGTCGATCGACCGCCAGACACAATATCCCAGATCAGAAACCAAAGTCATGAAGCTTATTTGCTGTGATTTCAGCTCAACCAATATTTAGTATATGATTTTCTCCAAGCAGCCAATCGATTAGATTTCTTCTCCTAGAGAACCAAGACCTAGAAGAAAAAAAAAAGTATGCTTCGGATACAGTCGATATAATGTTCTAGTTTGTTTTATTAGGCCTCATAATATTTATTAAAAATATCAATTGTCTTCCACTATTCGATTTAGATGTTAGATAATAAAAAAATAAAATAAAATATCTATATTATTATTTATAAAATATTATTTTTATTTATATATCCTTTTTTTTAGTAATTTTTATCATAGAGAAGCATTGCTGTCATTTTGGTGTAGTTTTATGATCAAAATTCAACTGAGACTAGAATTAATTATTATATTTTATAACGTGAAAGGCTATCAAACAAATTAAAACTCCAAGGAAGTTAATTGATTTTTTTAACATAATTTAAATTTTTTAAAAAAAAACATTGACTATAAATCAGGGTACTGACAAATATAGTTAACCGAAGAATCTAACCTCTCAGAAGAGACGGATTATACGGTCCCTTGCAGACAGAATCACATGGCCAATTAACTTGCGAAATGGTCAATCATTTTCTCAACTTATCCCACAGAACGTAAAGAATTGTGACGGCTGACTAGTGGTCTGATACACCTTGATGCCCGTCCTTCCCAATCTCAGACTCTCAGGGCTACCAGTGCCTGACAATGACAATGTGTCAAACGACCAGTCCACACCTATCTCTTTAGTCCCATGCACAACCGCATGGCTTGGCTCGTGCCGATGGTTCCGACACGTCATGTTTGTCCAACCACACAAAACATCACAACATGTTGTAACGACCCCAGCCCAAACTTCATACCGATAAATTTTTATATAAAATAAGATTTTTTCATCGTAGCTAATTATTTATCTATCTCCAATATTACAATTTTCGTAAAATATTCATGAACTATGAAAAGCCGTCTCAATTAGTCTTGTAAAAAACCTGATCTTAGATGTAAGAGTGGGGAGACATTCCCGTGGAAACCGGAATTCTAGATTGGAATTTTTTCCAATTTTTGGAAAAAATTTGAGAAATTCAATATTTTTTTTTTGAAGTTTGAACCCCTATTAAAAAAAACTTAGTATGGCCAACAATTTATTTACAATAATTATCAAGTGACAAAATTACATGCATTTTAGATGAATGTTAGTTTTAATCTTGTTGTTTCACATATGAAAAATTAAATAATATTTTTTCCAAATGACTAATTCATGATGGATAGAATACATTCAAAATGAAAAGGGCTTAAATTCTAATTCAAAAGCCTAATTTCACCAAAAAAGCACCAAATCCATGTTCAAAATGCTTAAAAATAACGTTCGCCCATCATGGCACATATAATTTGGCCAAAAAAAATGTCCAACTATTACAAACAGATTTTCTAATTTATAAAATTTCCAGTTCCGTTTCAAATAGCATTCGCCCATATGACACATATATAATTTGACCAAAAAAGGCCCAATTATTAGAACTGATTAATACTGAAATTGGAATTGACCATTCCAATTCTATCCATACCCACCTTACTTAAATAAAAAGCTTAAATGCACTCCATACCCCTATGGTATGACTTAGTTACAAATATGCTCTTGTGGTACAAAAAATTTGATTTATACCCCTATAGTGAAAATTTAGTCCACTATATACCCCTCCATCCACTTCCCGTTTAAAAATTTAACGAGAAGTGATGACGTGGCACACATTTAAACGTCTGAACCAATAGTATTTTGACACATGTCTTTTTGCTACATTGTATGCCACGTCAGATTATTTATTTTTTATGTATATTTTTTTCTTATTTTTTAATTAAAAAAAAAATTCTCCCTAGATCTCCTTCCTAGGTTCCTCCTAATGGAGCTTGTGATGCTGCGGGGAATGGGGACTAGAATCCTTGGTGGAGAAGGACCCTTGCTCCACTTGAAAGACCCTAGGCCTTGTCAGAGGGAATGAAAGTCGCCTCTTAGACTCGCTGGCTGGAGTTCCCGGAAACCTATCCTTGGGATTGCTACTGGCTCTTACTTTGGCTTTGGCAGAAACTGCTAGAGTCATGCATGTAGCTCGGAACAGTGGCATAATCAGAAATAGATTTGAAAAGGGGTAAAACTCCTAAGAAAAAATGATAAAAAAAAAAATAAATTATTACGTAATACAAAAAAGTGTCTTAGAGTTAAATATCAAAAATTAAATACTAAAAACATTAAAAATATATATTATATTGAAATATACTTACCGTACTATTTGCTGAGATTGAGAGGTAGCAATTGGATCTTACGTGTAATATATCTAACCTTTTGAGCTAATTTTGAGATCCTTGTGTTAAAGTTTTCTTTTAAATATCTTTATTAATTGTGTTCTTTTTCTTAGTATTATTTTATGGGAAAAATATACTTTTCACCACAAACTACCGGGTTTGACACATTGCACTCCAAACTACCACATTTTAAGACATTGCACCCTCAAACTACCAATGTTAGACACTTTGCACCTTAAACTACCCACTTTGACACATTACACCCTCCAACTACTAATATTAAACATTTTGTACCCTCATTTGACAATAATACCTTTGAAAAATTAATGAATTGACAACAATATCTTCAACATATGCAAAATGGGTCAAGGCATTATCGTCATTTTAGTCTAAAAATTTGATAAATGGTGCAAAGTGTTAAAAATTGGTAGTTTAGGATACAAAGTGCAAAACCTATGAGTTCGTGGGTGAAAAGTGTATTTTCCTTGTTTTTTTTCTTTTTGTGCATTGTTTAGTATTTATCATTTGATTAATTGCTTATAGGATTTCTTTCCTTTAATTTTTAATCTTTGAATTGAGATCACTATTTTTAGTGCAAATGCATGTGTTTAAACTGTCTAATTGATTTGATTTTATTTCCTCTAATATTTTAGAGTAATTTGGTTAGTTTTTAGTATATGACTGAATTCTCTTCCATGATTTAAATATTGTATTTTTAACCTTGATTTTAATAAATTCTCTTTCTCATATTAATGTGATTTTATTTTTCTATTTGATTTTATTTGATTTATTTGAGCTTAATTATTTTAAAATACTTGTTTAATTGCATTTAAATTTTAATTGGACATAAAATTGTTGAAAAAAAGATTATTAAATTCCAATCATACAAACATATATTTTCTCAGTATTTTTACATGAAAAAAATAGGGATAAATGCCAAATTGGTCACTGTGACATTCGAGAAAATTGATTTGGTCCCCGTGATAAGAAAATCATAAATTTAGTCCCCATAATACTCTATTTGTTTCGCCGTTCGTCCCTCCTCCTCGTTCCGTTAGATCATTCGACGGAATTCACTCCACATTAACTCTCATCGCCTTGTCATCTCTCCAGTCAGCTCCAAACATGATGTCCTCTTTGACACGTCAGATTAAACAGAGCACACAATACACCACAGCGGACAGTAAATCGGTTGTACCTTATTTTGTTATCTTGACCACCAGTTGGAGGAAGAGACTTCCAATGTTTTTGTAGCAAACCCCCGGAATTGACAAAACACTGACAGACCAGCAGAGAAGACGAAACGAAGTCGCGAAAATGGAATTGCTCGTCGGCCAAAGGCGATGAATGCAGCTCAAAGAGAGAGCGAAGAGAGTAAACCTAGAGATTCTAGATAGGGTTTTTACTTCTACGTATCAGAGAGGAGATTCTTTCTGCTACGTTGGGCGAAAATGGAGCAGACCTCTACAATCACGTAAGAAGCATAGTCTCTCCATCAACAAAGTCCTTTTATTTCCGCTAAAAAAAAAAAAAAACATGGTATGTATATTTGGCTTCACTCTACATTTTACATTGGCTGTTGTGACTGGAGATGCGGCTAGTCTGTAAGTCAAGTGAAAATTATCATAATTCGTTTTCCATAATGCAATGGCTACCTTAGAGCAAAAAAGGGCTGATGAAAAATCTTGACCTTGGCAGCAAAACAAAAGGTATGATTTGCATACTCTCAATTGAGCCAGAAACAAATTCTTAGATATTATCAACCGTAGAGGTTTTCTGATTTCCTCTCTGTTTGATTGGCAATGGCAGAGAGAAAAGGAGAATTTTCACAGCAAAAACATCGAACTGGAGAAGAAACTTGAAGCTAACAAGCACTGGAGTTAGAAGTAGAGGGCATGAGAGGAGCTCTCCAAGTAATGAAACACGTGTGTGACGATGGGGACATGGAAGTGAAAACAAAGATGGAGTAGTATGTAATCAAAGCATTGACAACAAAAAGTTCCGCTACCCACCGACGATGAAGAACAAAACAATGAATCTCATTAGCCAACCTTGAATGACGAAACGCCGATGATAATGCCTTTAAAGTGCAAGAAATCGTATAACAATCGGGTTTCACATCCCTCAAATTAGCAAACACGAGGAATGAAAACAATTTCAGCACTTCAAGGTGCATGCTGTGAAGGGAGAAGCCAATGAGCAAAGCCTTCCAAGAGAATATATTTTTCTCAAGAATTTTATCGAACACGCAGCGGGCTTCACGTAGGTTATTTGATTTGCAATAGAAAGTGATGAGCTTTGATGCCAGGAAATTGCTGGATGTGACAGAAAAGAGGACAAGGCGAGCATGGACTGCTTGGCTTGGCGGACGAGGCAGTGGTTGGTGCAATGCCGAATAAGCAACCATAAGCGTTGTAGTCGAAGCCATAGGCTGCTACATGGCTTTGTAGGGTCTATTGGAAGTAGCCATTCAAGCTCGCTTAGTATTCGAGTGTTCAATGCTTGGTGATCCTCATTCATTAGTTTAAAAACGTTCTGTTGTTGGTCTTTCTAAACAAAGTTGAAGTGTATTCTAGTCTAGTATGTTCTTGCCATCGTGAAACGAGAAGTTGAAAGAAATTACGATGATAGAAAAAAAAATTGCAAAAGATTGAACAAAGAGCTCGTTAATGGAGTCTAACCAAATCAGAGAAATGCAATCCCAATCTCTCCGCGCGGATATCATGTTTTGAGCTGACTGGAGAGATGACAAGGCGATGGGGTGTGGAGTGAATTCTGTCGAATGATCTAACGGAACGAGGAGGAGGGACGAACGGCGAAACAAATAGAGTATTATAGGGACTAAATTTATGGTTTTCTTATCACGATGACCAAAATCGATTTTCTCGTATATTACAAGGACCAATTTGGCATTTATCCCAAAAATAAGAAAAAGAAGGAAAAATATTAATTTACAGTAGATTCTTCAAGATGGAAGTGGGCAGATGTCATTTTAGTAACAGCAACGCGGCATTAAGTATTTACCCAAGATATTAAATGTGGCTCGAAAGTTCACGATTACCATTCAATAGTGCCTCTTTTTGTTTTTTCTAAGTCAATAGGGCCTCTTAAACGAGGGTGAATGAGTTGGCATTATACATTCCAAGTCAGAACAAGTGACGCAAAACTTAAACCACACAAACAAGAACGCAGAAGCTTTTCAAGGGATCTGCAGAGACTACAAAACTTAACTCACAAAACAAGCAAACGGAGCTTTTCAAGCGGCAAAGCAGAGAATACTTATCCCACAACAACAAAACAAGCTTTTCAAGGGTGGTGCTGATTTGGGTGGCCAAGCTTGGGTTAAAAAATAAAACGTGTGTAAAAATTATTTTTGGGCGAGCCAACCGGGCGGGTGCCCCTGTTCGCCCCCGGCTGGTTCCGCCTGTGGCTCAAAATTGAAAATGGCGGGCTGCTTGTAAGGCTGGCATCATCATTTAGTGCGATATCAAAAGGTAAATCCACTCCACTAGCTCTTGGTCTTGCAAACTGTTAAGAATAAAAATAAAAGAAAGAAAAAAAAGTTATAATCAAGAGAAAGAGAGTAAAGTAGAATACCGAGATTTTACAGTAGGTTCAGTGTAATCCATCGACCCTACATCCACTACGGATAGGACCCAACTGAGCAATTAGTTTACTCTACTGCAGTGTATTTATAGATATACAAGAAGAAGGCTCATATTTATCAGTCTCTTTGATTACAACTTAGCCCACTCATTGCTAAACGCCCGCTAAAATACTCAAAGGTGAGACGACATGAATCTGAGTTTGACTTAAACACAGAAATATTAACCCATAACAAAATAAATGGCTGTCTCGTGAAAATCTGCAGAAAAGACTGATGGCAGATCTCCTGAATGTGGTCAAGAAAAGGGGATGCACATAATTACCAACCAGAGAGATGCTCAGGATGTGGTGCGCCGGAAGCCCATAGAAGAAAAATAACTGGAACGGACATGTCGAGACCAAGCCCTTAGAGAAGAAAATGAACCCGAAACGAAGCATTAGGAAGGCCCAGGAAAAGAGACAAGATTAAACTTAGAGACCACTTAGGATTGATAATGCCCAATACCGCATTATAAGAAATTAAAAATAAAAGAGAGAAAAAAATAATTTAGACTCTTAAAAAAAATGGGACAAGAGTAGAGAGAAAATGTGGACACTAGATCTAAGTGGAATCAGCGGTACACTAAGACCTACATACTACTGTGAGGACAATGAGCTCAAATCTGAACAGATTAGTAGTAAAATCAACTGAATTTGTTTATTAGGAAGACAATGACACCGAGAGCTTACCTTTATAGCCTATTGATTACCATAACCCACACTTGCAATTTAAAAGCAAGTTTATACATGCTAATAACTCAATACAACTCTTGGAAAGCTATGCAGTGATGCTACATTGAAAGGTGGCAGTTCTGAAAAGACCTTTTGCAGAAACTGCCGGGAGTAGATATAATGAGTTCGATGAATTATTAGACAAATCGATGCATGAGTTGATTTCTGTGATATGTATAATGAACATATTTTAAAAAACAAGGACATAAAATAATTTAATGAATGTCTTACCCAGCTTAAAGTTAATAGCGAGGGAAATATAAGTGATTTGTAATAATATAATAAGATTTTCAACGAAAAAAATACATAATAGTTACAAGTTAATATAAAAAGTCAAAATATAATAAATAAAATACGAACTGTATAGACTATTAGCCATAATATTAGCTATGTTTGACTGCTAAAACTTGCGAATCACAACAAAATAAAAAAAAAAATTAAATAAAAAAAAAAAAAAAATTATAGCAGCAGTCTATCTAAGGGAAAACGGTCACAGTATAAAAAACGCCTAAGCTAAAGGGATGTTTACGGCAAGTAGGCAAATACGTTGACTAAAGGGGATCCACACGCTCTAGCGAGCAAGTCAAAGACCTGATCCGTTGCAGAAACAAGTCTTTATCTTTTACAGCGTCGACTAACCGCATAACCGATAAACCCACACAGATTCTAGCAGCAGAGTTTAAAAACCGAAACCCAACAGATGTAATGCGCTATATTGTAGGCAGACGAATCCCTTTATTCGTGTTTATTGAAAAAAAACGCTGCTACAAAGAATTACTCAATACTATCAGCAGCGTTTGTTTAACAACAAAACGGCAGTAAGCTTATACGTATAAAGCTGACACAAAAAAAAAATATTAATATAATATAATTAACCTGTTAATAATTATTTTTAATGAATATTAAACATCTCCTTTTAATATATAATTTTATTTAGTCATGTATTTGAAATATTTTATTTTAAGGGACCTACTTAAAACAATATGGAATTAGAAGTAGTGTCATGAAAATTGAAGTTGTTAAGAATGTCTTAGAGGCTATACCTTTAAGTCATTAGGTAAATTACATATATAATAAAAAGCTACTAATAAGTAAAAATTACACAACAATCATATAATATAATAAAATACATAACTTTTAAATTATAAGTACTATATATTATTACTACTAATTTATTTTAATTAAGATTATTATATTAATTATAAAAAAGAGTATAAAGAATTCACATTGCTATGTATTTAATAATAAGTATAAAGATTTTTAAATACCATTACAAATTACAACTGATTTTAATTTACATCCAAAACACACACCTACACAAAAAAAATAAGTTAACCATTATTAAAAAAATTGAAAATCACAATTAGAGAAAAAAAAAAAAAAAAGTCTCTAGAAAAAGCACCTCAGTTCATTTTGAACAATTCCCCCCTTCTTTCTTTTCATTTCCTTTCCTGTGAACAGCGCCAATTACCATCCCATATATCCGGCCAACACACCAAATTCCCCTTTTCCCGTCTATCTCTACATACGTCTACAAAGAGTCTGACCAATAAACCATATCTCATAAGATTCTATAACCCCACACTTTGAAAGAATCTCTACAAACGAATATCATCACATTACATATCCTTCATCCACTCTCACCAATCCAAAAAAAAAAAATACCAAGCGACCAACAGCACCACCATCGACCCAGACCAACCCAGGGACTAATATACACCTAGCAACCGCCATCATCTCAATACTTCTCAGTATGCACAATCAAGCCTCTACATTTCTCTCTCTCGGAATAAAAAACTACTACATACATCCACTCAGCCTGCCAAAAAGTGAAATGTCCGATGACAATCAATTGCCTCGGCACAGAAATCAATGCTCACGAATTTCTATCATTTATTTGTAAGTCAATCTAACGGACAAAAGGTATAATCCACCCTAATCTCACTTCCAGAACCTCTACTCTCACTAAATTGTCTTTATTGTGTTTCACTGAAATTTGTGAATAGCATACAGCTAGAAAAAAAAAATGCCATGGTGCTCAAAACTCACAATAGTACAATTTAAACAAATCGCTTTGAGGATTTGTTAACTTGTCATTGACTACAGATATTTCAAACAAAAAACCTAATTCACATTTCGATCCGGAAGATTTTTAAAGAGAAACAAAAATTATAATTAAAAGCAAATGTTTTGAAAGTTGTAACTGCGACTATCGTATGAATAGCTAATGATAAATTATTATTAAATATTAGTTAAAAATAGCTCAAATAATAGTTTGATTTTGGTTCTACATACATGGATCAGTTTATACATAATTACAAAACGATATTTTTTTTCCATAAGCGCAGCCAATTCTCAAAGTATTTTTACTCTATCTTAAGATTAGTGCTATTTTAAGTTAATAGGGAAATCAGCAAATTACATCTGTTGCTGAGATGCTAACAGTAACAATCACTCCTTTTTGTTCCAAAAAAGTTAGTTAACCAAACACAAAACCCCCCCCCCTATTGATTAGTTGTAGTGCTGATCTTCTGTGTGCAAACACCTATACCAATTCTAGAAACTAAATTTTTTAAAACGTAAATTAACATCCATAAACTTGGATAGGTAAATCAACGCCTCCATAACTTGTAGGTTTCTCCATACTTTGAACTGCTTGTGGAATGACAAAGTTTAATTATCAGAAAAGAAGTACAATAATAATAATGTAATTTGCCAGCAAGGATTGTTGCAAACATAGAGAGAAAAAGAGAAATGCGTTGTGTTCTATCAACTGGTCTCTTCAATAAAACGGAATCAACGGTCCATGGCCACATACAATATTAAAAGATGGACCAATATACATCCAAGAATCCTGAATGTTATAGTATTCTTCCCCCAAGAGAACCTGGGAAATAAACCCAGAGAACAGACACACCCCAGCATTCTCATGAAAAAAAAATGGAAGCTTGAAAAGGAACTTAGCCGATCTATAGAAAGTCCAACTTAAAACTATGACTGATCAATGAAACGGAAAAAACACTAAAGGTGCGCTCTTGTGCACAAGCGTTTTTTGTTTTGCTCCTTTTTTTTTTTCCGAAGATAACAGAAATCTTTCTAGCATCTTGAGGGGGAAAAAATGATCGATATTAGAAAACGAATAACCTAAGAAGTATTAGAGCATTTAAGTAGACGGAAAAGGTTATGCCATGACAACATAACTTTTTACAAACTCTTGACACTGTTAATAATTCGGGTCAAACCAGATATAAAATTTAGTAACATGTGGACCATCAGCGTTTTCCTTTTAAGCTTACTTAAATACCATGAGGCCCCTTCTGATTAAAATTCTTAGATCGCAAGTTTTAGCCATCTCTTTCTAATTTGTTTGTTTTCAGATGTAACTTGGTGACAATGACTGGATATCAGTTGAATGCAGCTAGTTCTGAACCATTACAATCATTACAAGCTCAACCCTTATCTTTTATAGATTTATTTCACGAGAAAGAAAACATAAAACAATATAAACAATAGAATAATACGCAATACATATATCCATCCACATTACGTGTGCATCTTGCTATCAATCTCATTGTTGTTGGCCCTATTATTCTGATAGTCTATTTTCTGTCATTTATTGTTAAGTATTTTCCATTGTCATATTCTGTATTACTTTTTAGTGAGGTTAACTAATCTCTTCTTCATTTTGGTACATTTAAGACTGCATGTGAATTCAAGAGGACGTTGCTGTGTCAAAGGTGGAAGATTTGAATTGGTCCTTCCTTATTGTGTTATATTTGAATATTTTAGTTAGTCCTTACTTATTGTTATTTTATATTAAAAAATTTGTTACTTTTTAGATTAATTGTAGAAACTATAGTGTGTTGTTGGCTAAAATAATTTATTAAGTCAATAGATGAAAGAAATAATATTTTCGATGTTTATTCCCATCAACTTGTTCTTTAAGCTTTTACATTCCAATGAATCCTATGATTATTAAAAATAAAATTTGTCGCAATTAAATCTCGATTAAAAACAAGACACGTATAGACAAAAAATATTAGGAAACACTTAAGTCCGCCGACATTATTAAAAATTCCCACTGGTGACATACCAAAAACAAAAAAAAAAAACTAAAACGTGAGCACCACCTATAGACAGCGTCTTTTACCAAAATCGCCGCTGAAACTAAATTACACGCAAATACCAAGAGTGATATTTTGAAACCTGCGG
>CM025856.1:1566938-1622386 GCA_003952965.2 Morella rubra
GTTTGGCATTTGTGAACCATCAGAAGCAAACGGTACTATAGAACTAGAAAGGGGTTCATACTTGTACTAACCGCACCCCGCAATTCTTTCACAATCCACATCTGGCTTTCAATAATTTTCGTATATTATGTCACTTTCTTGTTTCTTTACTGGGGAGTTAAGCTTTCTATTTTGCATTTAAAATTGCAGTTAGAGAAAAACTGAAGCCTAATGAGCTGCACATTGTATCCCAATTATCGGTGGTTCAGGAACACGTGCTGTACAAGGCACATTCAACTGACAACACGAGGACTTTCAGGGCCCAACGGGGGAACTAAGGGTTTTGTTAGAATACTTATCCCTCATAAAAATACAAGCAAAAGGTATAAGAGGAGGTGGAGCGCCATCCATTAGCTCAAAAATCTGAGGAAGCTGGGGAGGCCCATGGAATTCAAAAACAAAAGACAAAGAGCATCCCTCCAATTCTCTATTAGGTTGTTTGAATTCAATATTATGTAACTACCTTGCAATTTATTTTTTTTTTAAAAAGAGAAAATTCTTCTCGCAATTAAGCAATTAGAACTTATTATGTTATGCAAAGCTGCCAGCACCCCATGTGGGAAAGTGATTATAACCTATCCAATCAGTGGTATTTAGATATTTAACCTCGGAGTAGTTGTTTTTTTTTTTTTGGACCGGACATTCCGAATCAGGGTTATTCCAAATCGCTGCGATCCAGTCGAATTTCGGTCAATTTTATCAAGGCCGATATTTTCGGCTTCCATATGTACAACTTTAGTTTAATTTGTCTATTATTGCATATTTTTTAATATTCAATCTTAAATTCAAAAATATATTTTCCTCATAACTTAAGATGTCTAACTCTTTTTTTTATTTTATCTTAGTAGACTTATCATTAAAAAATTAGAGTGGAACATTTCGACCTTTTTTAGTAAAGTACTTTGTTTTTCAAAAATACCAGTAAATAATTAAGTTTGTTATAAAGCTCTCCGCTTCATTTTTAACTTAATAGGAGTTTAAGTCAACTGCATAGAAGTGACTTAAATTAAATATATATTACTTACTTTCGTTTTATTCATTGAGCTTTTTTTTTTATGGTGTCCATAATTGAATTACTAAAATTCGAGTTAAAATTTACTGGTGATTGCCATAAAGACATACAAAAAAGTGGTCTTTATTTATAAAAAATTAGTTAAATAAAAATAAAGAATATATATTTATCACATGCAAAAGTACTGCAGAGTATATCAGCCGATTTTAGATTTTTATTCGGGAAAAAATTTATACATTCGGAGTATTTTATATCCGAAGTGATTTAAGGGGTTGGTGGTAGAACTTCAAGTGAAATGGCGTTGAGAGCAATGCAAGGGAGCATTAAGTGGGCAAGTGCAACATTATACCTTAATGGGTGCAAAGTTTGTTCACGTTGCAACCTAAAGTTATTACATTACTGTAGTCTACGTTTTGATGTTGCTTTGTTTTTTTTTTTTTACGGGCCTATGATTCCTTGAGAGCTTGTACGGCAAAACTGGGCGGGGTTTCATGATATTAATTTGGAGATCTTTGTGAATTCTCTTTTTCTATACCCCTTTTTCCAGAAAGACTAAAGGGGGAAGTATGATGTTACAATTTCCTAAAGTCATCAAAACAAGTCAAAATAGAAGCAAAATCCAGGATTTGTCTTTATAGAGAGTTTTGATATTCAATCTCAATATTATATTTTGTTTACTTCAAAATGTAATTCCCTCTTATCAGTTCTATTCAAATACATCATTTTCATAAATATATTTCTTTTTTGTTTCCAAAATAATTTTGTTCGTCTATATTACTTATAACTTTCCACATAGAGAGATCATTTTCAGAACCATTGTGAAAGACAATTCATTTTCTTATTTTTACGGATGATTTTCAACTCAAAGAAGATTGAGTATGGGGCGACAGTTTGTTTAAGGGCTACCTTAAAGATGCCACATTTCAATGGGTGAGTGGATTGTAGATAGGCTTGTATTCAGGATGCATATGGAAGCATGGTTTGGGATTTTCCTATTTTTTTTGAGCTTTCTGATCTAATTTGGTTGTATGAGGGAACGGATCTCCAGAGCAGTTTTTTTTGTTAGTTTTGGTAGTATTCGTTCTGTTTTCTAAGCTACTCTGTTATGTTTTCAAGTTTTGAATGAATTCCAATTTAAAAAAAAAAAAATCTTATGTCACACACATCCATTAGGACAAAACCCTTTAATCCCCTGGAAAGTAACACTAACTTTCATATGAAAACTCTGATTCTTCGATCATTTCATCTTGTCGTCAATATTCACCATTTTTCTGCTGCAAATTTTGTACGAGCTAACAAGGGAGCAATTCCTGAGGAATAATTCATGAAATGGGAACAATGTTATGTTTCTACAAGGAAGTTTCCCAATTTATGCAGATCAGGCTCTAGATTGGTTAAACTTCAGATGAAGCACCAAAGAATTCATACGTCCTTCTGTATTCTTTATGCTGCACAATGAGAGACCAGAATGTAGAAGCTTCGGTTTTCAATGGGGAGGATGGCCACGATGACAGTTAGGCTTATGCTTGTCGATCACCCCTGATTCTTCACTACGGTAGTCAATTCGGGCTATCACGATACCTCAAAAAATTCATTAGGTATCTTGTAATTAGAAACAAGATGATGAAGAAACTCTGAATCCAATGATCCCAACGGGTACATAGAAGTAATGCTATCATAGAACTCCTGAGTATCATGTTCATGTACTAGACGCACCCCACATTCTTTCACCTTGAAGATTGCACTAACTGAAACCTTAAGGTAGCTCCATCCATCCACATTTTTCACTCTAACCAAGAACCAATTAGTTGGTATGTACACCCATATTGAGCCGAGATTAGACTTCACATGATCAACACGAAGTGCTAAAGGTCTTGTACTTAGAGGGCCTTCATCAGTCTCGAAATAAAAATAAATGGAACTTATCTCCTTGGACCAATCATAAGTTTCATGAACAAGAATCAATGCATATCCCATGACCTTCCAATTTTCATTCAAGTCTGGATGCATCTCAAGTGTTATGGAGGAGCTACAACTTCTATTGTTAAACCTCGGGTTCAGGCCCATAGAGAACCCAATATCACCTGTAATCAACATTCCAAAAAAAAAAAAAATTAGAAAATCCAATTGAATTTAACACAACCTTGGAAAGTTTAGGTCTGTGGTGAATTAGCGCGGCTTTAGTTTGAAAAAGGGGAAACAGTCTCAACCTACAACGAATCAGAAAGTTTTCGATGTGGCTCCCAATATGAATACCTTGGAATGCAGATTCCGTAGTAGTATCAATGCTAGGGATGCCACTTTTTTGTTCTTTTGATATGATTGTAGAAAGTTTCCAATACTGTACAGACGATGGTAACATATTAAGATTGCTTATATGGTTGAATTAACAGTGATCGCCTCATCGGGAATTTTAATATTTGTGTGATACCTGTCAATAACCCACATTGCGATTTAGCTATGATCCACGGTGAAGGACTCTATACTAACTCTAATACAAACTACTAATCGTGAATAGGGTTCATGCATATCCAGTTGCCGATCATTGAAGGTGAGATCGCGTTCGTTGAGACACTGTTTAAGGTGCGCCATTTTCGCGAAGAGTGAGTTTAGATAGATGAGTGGTCACAAGATCGGATCTTTTAGCAAAAATCGATGCACCTAAAGTCAACTATGTATGCTGAGTTGTTAGAAGTTATTTGTGTTGCATATGACCAATATTTAAAAGAGTTAGCGACTCTCTTAAAAGACAAATACGGAAAGAATAAGGGCAACTAAGTTGTAAACCTTCCAATTCTTCCAACATAGTCTTTAATGTAGCGTGGGAGGATTCTTCCTATGGATTCATTCAAAATAAGTAGTCGAACAGTCTTAATTTCCCCAGCGAAGTCTTGGAAATGTCTTTGTTATATTTTATAAGAAAGATCACGATTACAACGGTCATAATGATTTACAAGTAAATATAAATCAATGTAATCCAAAACCTTCAGAAGAAAGAATAAAAGGAAACCGTAGCGTTAGGCCATCTGAAATGGTATGCTTTATGTAAGTTGACCTGCCAGAAACTGTGATCCTGTCTGGGGTTAGGCTTGAAAGAAGTACATTTTCCACCAGGACTATCAATTCAAATAATTTTGAAGAATAGAACCTGAAGGGATGAACATGGTAGTGGTCTTAGAACTATATTAAATAGTCTTTAGCCAGAAATGCGTTTTAGCCGAACTGAGGTCTCAGTGGTGGTTATGTACAAGATTAAGTTTTATCTCAATAACGGCTTGTGTCATAACTAAGGTCCCGCTGCCATTTTTAGGTCTTCGAGGTCGTTTCAATACAAGTTTGACTAAAATTCTACGTTGTGCCATAATTAGATAGTAGATCAGATATAATATTATGATGTAACCAAAGGAAAAAGAAGCAAGAGGCGGTGTTGTGTCCTAATATTAAGCGTGAACAAAGTGTACCCTCAACTGATCCTAGGATGCATTGCTACATATTCCGACAGATTAGCCTATATCCAATTGGTGTGTTACTGGCAGTCACTAACCGGCGGTCTTGTCTTATAGTAGACTTATAAGGATTGTTCGTGCAAACCAAGGGCCCCAGGTAAGGGTTACTGTAGTACCCACTCTCCAAAGAGCGCGGTTTTTAAATAACATATCGCCGCTAAATGCCTAATTTGTGGTAGAGCGCACGTTATTTTTTAGTTCGAAGCATCACGCATTACAATCCAGGTAAACGTTGGGTAATTAAATTGTTTCGTATAGGAAAACATTTCTCTAACCCTGTCTCTTTAAACAATATGAGACTTTCAAATTTTCTTAATCTATCGAGTGTACAAGTGGATTTTCAAACTGCAATTTTTTTTTTGTAGGGTAAGTAGAACATTGACTCTAGACCACCTGACTTTGTTAAGTTCACCTGATAATACAACACAAAACGTTAAATTAATGTGGATTGAGTAGAGTTGTGATAAGGGAAATAAGTGCTCTCAAAAACAAAAAAAACTTTAGAACTTTTTTTTTGAGAAATATAATGTAAAGTGATAGTAAGTTTATTTATATATTTATGGAATGTTTGTAGAGTAATTTTAGAATAATTTATACAAGTATATTAACCTAAAATTATTGTATTGATAGTTAAAGCCTTTATAATAATGATAATAAAAATTTGTTAATTTTCGTTACTTAATGATTATTTATTTCGATTAACATTAAAACTTTTAGGTTATCTTCAATATTAGTGTTTATTAAGCGGGAAACAATTCTTCTCTCACCTTCGATAGCGTCAATAAATTTATAAATGATACGCTTATACTCGGCTCTAGATTCAGGAATGGTTAATAAGATCCAATTTTGCTGATAGAAAAATCTCGATTATAATTTTGGCGAATAAAAATCATGTAATGATGGTCTGCATAATAACGAAGAAGCCCTTACCCTCTCACATTATATGCCGCAATTGAGATGGTTTGATAGAGAATTTTTTCGACATACAGATCATATACATATTGTATTATTGGAAAAAAGTATACCAAATAGACGTTTTAATTTAGTCACATAATTATAACATCCAAAATGTCCTAATCTTATAATAATAAATCTCACTATTCAAAAAGAAATGAGCCTTGCTTAACATATTATCTAAAAAACAAAATTTTTCTAGATATGTTATCTATCTCTAATCTACATATTATCGTAATGACTCCCCAATATTTTCCTAATGATATATAAACTATAATTAGTTATTACTTTATTCTTGTTGGTGCTTTTAGTATATTACTCCTAAATATACAATATATACAAATAGCCATTTCTCTTTTATGTTCTGACACACAAAAGATAGTCCCCCTACAAATTCGCATTATAAGATGATATTTTAAGAATAAGAATCCAAGTATTTGAAACATTAAATATTCGAACATATCATTTATATTTAATTTATATATGCATCCAATTATAGTCTTTCTTTATTAGATAACTTGTTTTTTTATCTCTCAACTGATTTTAATTTACTAAAAAAAGAGCGACACCGAAACAACTACTCATAAAATATAAGGTTACAGATTCTCCACTTTATTATTATATAAGAAATTAATTCTTTGATAGCTCATAGAAAAAATGATCAAATTTTGGTCAACTCCAAAAATTGACTAGATAAACAAAGATGAAAAACCCGATCTACGGGCTGTGTCTAATAATTGTAAAATTCTAACAAGTCCCACTGGCCTAACCCATTTCTTGTCCTGAAGCCTCCTCCGCTCCTTACTTTTTTTTCATGTTTTCTTGTTTCGTTGTGTACTTGCCAACTAAGACGTCAAAATATGCCTCCACCCATTAATACCACGAATCTTCTTGACCTACCTCTGATCAGCCTACCATTGTTCGGCTCACCTTAGATTCCATCCCCTAGTCAAATCTTTTATTTCCTCGCTCTTCCTATTCTCCTGCTGAATCGTCCACTAAAGAAGGTGTTTTTGTTGAGACGTACACGCTTGTTTCATTTGAATTTCTCTCTTAAGTAGAAGTCAGTCTCGTTTAGTTTCCAAGGAAATCTGATTTGCATCTGAAGCTAATACATCATCTCTCCATTTATCTTAAGACTTGTGATAGGAGTTGTCCCCTCCTCTAATACACAAAACTCTCAACTCCCCATTTCTCTCAGCTGACCCAACTTATGCCATTCCATTTCCGACCCGAACACCCAGGGAAGACTAAATTTTTTTTTAACTCGAATCTCTACGCAAATGTTCTTTGCCCACCAAGCCAAGCCTCTCCCTCGTGTTATCATTTTCCTTATTACAGGAGTCCTTTCAACAAGCTAACTGTAAACGGCTCATAGCCACTAGGCCTCTCTTTCCTCTCTCGGGCTCTGTCGTTGACTACTTCTTATGGAACTTGTCACCTTCTCCCTCATGTTATATTCCTTCTCAGACGATTTGTTGCTCATTAGCTCATTCGGTCGCTCTCGTCGGTGCTCCGGTTCTCTTGGCAGGGCCAACCTAAATGAATAAGTCCGCCTCTGCTCTTTTAGCAGAAAGCCTATCTTGCTTCAATCTGCAGATGGACGAGGCTAATTGTTGATTGTGATTTCAATTGAACAACGTTAACTATATATTGGTTTGTCAAATAATGTTCCTGAAGTATTTCCAATACGACTTAACTTTTTTTCAACAAAGAACACCGAGGACATGCATCTTTACGTGATCACTCGATAACCCAAATCCATAGTCCCGGCCTACGAATTCATTGTAAAAATCCGCCTTGAGAAGCTGATTTTCAAAAGTTATGCATTGCCCTACCTCATAGAGCTATGATTATTCTCCCAGAAGCGATACTCCAGGAAATAATTGTCATTCTATTTGGCCATTATCCGGGCGTTATAGATCCTTAAATGATGTGTAGAATTATGATAAATTAAAAGGCCAAAAGTGTTTGAAGAGTTTCCTCATGCTTTTATCCGTTACGATCGAGTATGTGAGGATATTATGATAATTAATTAAGTCAAATAATTTGTGTTAAAAATGTGAGATCTTCCTAAGATGTGTTTGTTAAATGTTGTCTGTTCTTTATGCGACCATCTGATTGGAAGAATGCTCCGTTGTGCACAACCATTTTTCTTTACTACCCAAAGCCAACTTTTTGTTGGTCACATAGGAAAAGCGTGATGTTCTGCGATGACCGATAATAGTTAAAATTGTATCTTAAGCATTAGGCTAACCGTTGCTGTTAACAAAATTAGAATTATTTAGGGTGGTATATTAGCAGTAGTATATAGTCCTTGCTGTTTTGGCATTGGAGTGACCGATTTTAGGGGGTAATCTCATCTACCTCTCTACAACTCCGTATTTTGTTCCGTGCATTAAAAGTAGAATGCTTTTTTCGTAGATAAGTTTTTATCCTCACATACGAATCCCCTCACATGCCTCCCTGTACCCCTAATTTAGTGGTGTGTTGTCTTGAGGGTTGTTGGGCTGGGTTTCGTTGGTGGCAAGGAACACATACACGTTAAATTCTTCGGTAATTCTCCTATATCAACTTGGAGACATGTTTAACTGCGCGTAAGAAGCAAAGAAAGTAGTTTGGCTTTTTTTATTTGTCTTCTGTTGTCTTTTCACGTCTCCATGTGTAGCTTGCAGGAATGGTAAATAGTACCGGTCCATACTTTAACTGCTTGTGGAAATGACAAGTTCTATTTGCTTTCTATTTGTATTCCCTTTTTATCGAGGAAGATACATAGATGTGTATGTTGGAATGCCACTGCTTATAGATGCGAAGTGGGCACTTTAAGGAGAATAAAGAAAGTATTGTGAAAGCGGGTGTTCTTAAACGGCTTTGGGTGTTTCTCTCTTAGAAAGGAATAACACTCCGAACGCGGGTCCATGAGTTCATGAGATTGAAAAGTGGTCCGGCATAAGCGACAGCCAGAGATATCGCTGTGAATCGACTGTAAGGTTAGGTGTCCTTGTCGCTCTGAGAAGAAAGAGGAAAGAACCCGACCTGGGAAGAAGAAGAATGCGCGGAGGAAACTTAGCTAGAAGTTGGAGGAGGAGTTAGAATGGAGACTATGGAGGAAGATTGTAGACGTACCCGAGCAAATTGCTTTTCTCAGGATATGATGGGGAAAAATAAGAGGTGATATCATGTGAGAGGACTTGCTTTCTTTTAACAGGGAAGGTGTCGCACTGTCATAGCCTTGACATAGTGAACGTTGACAACATAAGTACGTCTCTTGAAAGCAAGTTTTTTTTTGTTTTTTTTTTATTGTGATAAAGAAATGTTTTGCAGTGCTTGAGGGGGGGAAAATGAATGATAGAGGTACTTGCATTTTAGAGGGAAAAGGTTGATGCCTTGACATAACTTTTTCAACTCTTGACACTGATTATAATTCGGGTCAAAGCATATTTGTAAACTATGTGGAATCAGCGTTTCCTTTTAGGCTTGTACTAAATACCATGGCTTCTGTTAATTCTTAGATGCAAAGTTTAGCCATCTCTTCTATTTGTTTGTTTTCAGTGTACTTGGTGACAATGAGCTGGATAGCATTGATGCAGCTAGTTCTGGTCATTCATCATCAGTTTTTTCTTTAGTTTATCCACAGAGGATATAACAATATGTACATACATATATCCATCCACATACGTGTGCATCTTGCTATCAATCCCATTGTTGGCCCTATTATTCTTGATAGACTATTTTTGTCATTTATTGTTAAGCATTTTCTCATTGTCATATTCTGTATTGCTTTCTAGTGAGGTTAACTAATCTCTTCTTCATTTTGGTACATTTAAGACTGCATTGTGAATTCAAGAAGGACGTTGCTGTGTCAAAGGTGGAAGATTTGAATTGGTCCTTCCTTATTGTGTTGTATTTGAATATTTTAGTTGGTACTTGCTTATTGTTATTTTATATTAGAAATTTGTGTGTTTTTTAGATTACTTGTAGAGATTCTTGTGTTTGTTGTAAAATATTATTAATCAATGATGAAGTATATTTTATTTATTATCCTTGTTCTTTAAGCTTTTACATCCAATGAATTATGATTATTAAAATAAATTTGTATTACCGATTAAAAAAGCACGTATAGGAAAATATAGGAAAACATTAGTGGCATTTTAAAAATATACTGGTACATACCATAAAAAAAAAAAAAAAAAAAACTAAAACTGACCTATAGCAGCGTTTTTAAAAACGCTGCTAAATACCTATAGCGGCGTTTCTTGAAACGCTGCGGAAAAAAGTAATAATTGCGGTTCGGGTCGATAGCGCGACCGCCTACTAAGTGACCACCGCTATAAATCTAGTCTTTACCAACGGTCGTGAAACTACCGCTATAGATCTATAGCGACAGATCTAATTATAACAATAGTCGACTGCTGCTCAAAGTTGTAGCAATGCTTTTTTGACCTTTAGCGGAAACCGTTGCTAAAGGTCAATTTTTTTTTTATTGCGTTTGTTATCACTCGTAGAATCCGACTTTGACCATATTTGCATGTTTGACTGCAGAAACTTGCCTTTGTTATCGCTCGTAGAATCGGACTGTGATTGAGAGTGCTTCATTTTGACAGCACTATTAGTATATATTTGTCCCTATCGGGAATAGATGTTCCATCACTTTTGCACAGCTTGGAGTTCCGGCCATTGTTTTCATTTTCAACCTTGAAGAAGATTCGATGAACTAGAAAGTTGCAGAGTGACAAGCAGGCGCAAGAAGCATCATTGCTTACGTACCCCGATAAAACTGCTCAGTGGAACCTAATGAAAATATCTAGACTAGAAATAATTAAGTACAAATTCTGCAGCAACTAGGAAAAGAATATATTATATCCATCTTTCTTTGCACCATCCGAAGCCAAAGAACTTTTGACATATGGCCCTGGCCCAGTCTAGGCTGGAACAAAAAGAGGACCTTGTTTTGAAGTGTTCAGAATTCAACTAGAAAATTCCATCCTCTAGGGAAAGCCGTGAACGAGTGTCCTACGTACCATTTGCTCTATATATCTGCCGTAGCTAAGAAGAGAGATTAACTCTCAGAACACCACCGGTCAACCACCGCCTTGATCACCATGGCAGAGACTAAGAAGCTTCACATAGCCATGTTCCCATGGCTAGCCTTCGGTCACATAATACCATTCCTAGAGCTCGGCAAGCGCATAGCCCGAAAGGGTCATCGTATTTCGTTCATATCCACTCCCAGAAACATTGACCGCCTTCCAAAGATCCCTCCAGATGTAGCTCCTTTGATTACTTTCGTGAAGCTGCCCTTACCCCGTGTAGATAATCTGCCAGAAAACGCAGAGGCCACCATGGACGTACCATACCACATAATCCCATACCTGAAGATTGCCCATGATGGTCTCCAAGAACCTTTATCTCATTTTTTAGAAAGTTGGACTCCCGATTGGATTATTCACGACTTTGCGCCATATTGGTTGCCACCTATCGCCGCAAAGCTCGGCATCTCGCGGGCGTTCTTCAGTATATTCAATGCATCATCCTTATGTTTCTTTGGTCCAACAAAGTCCGGTCCCATAGAGGGGCTCGATCCAATTTCACGGACGGAGCTCGAGCATTTTATTGTTCCTCCCAACTGGGTCCCCTTTCCAACAAAAATAGCATTCCGGCCTTTCGAGGCGAGAAAAATCTTTGACATCTTAGAAGAAAATGCTTCCGGTCTTTCGGACTGGCTTCGTTTCTCAGAAGTAGTGTTAGGCGCCGATGCCTTTGCTACTAAAACTTGTGTGGAGGTCGAAGGTGAGTGGTTGAAACTCCTTGGACAGCTTCATAATGTGCCTGTAATTCCAGTGGGCTTATTGCCACCCCCGGCCCCAGAAAGCGGAGACCAAAAAGATAGCAATTGGGACACAATTGTTGAGTGGTTAGACAAGCAAGAGAAAGGATCAGTGGTTTATATAGCGCTTGGAAGTGAAATTCAACCAAGTCCAGAAGACTTCCACGAGTTAGCTCTTGGACTAGAGCAGTCGAGTTTACCCTTCTTTTGGGCTCTAAGAAAAAGAAGTAGCTCAGTCGGCGGGGAATCAGTTGAGCTACCGGAGGGGTTCGAGGAGCGAACCAAAGGTCGCGGGATTATTTGGAGTGGTTGGGCGCCTCAGTTGAGGATATTAGCTCACGGGTCTGTTGGGGGCTTCTTGACTCACTGCGGTTGGAGTTCCGTAACGGAGGCATTCCAATTTGGACGAGCACTTATTATGTTGCCCTTCTTGGGTGACCAAGGATTAATAGCTAGGTTTTTGGAAGAGAGACAGGCAGGAGTGGAGATACTCAGAAAAGAGCAAGACGGGTCATTTACCAGGGACGAGGTGGCTCAGACACTGAGGTTGGTAACGAAGGACCCAGAGGGACAGATTTACAGGGACAAAGCAAATGAAATGACCATCATATTCGGAGACAAGGACCTCCAGCACGCTTACGTCGACAAGTTTGTTGAGTTTCTTGAGAGCCACAGGCATGCCACCAAGGGCTAGAAACTGAACAAAGATGCAGCAAAGTTTGCAGAAGTTACTGTAAAACGAGTAAAGCTGCATGAATTTTCTTTTTCATGGCACGAATGTAAAATTGTCATAGGAATAAATTGTCTTCGTGGTAAAACTGATAAAAGCACCAATCTATTTTCAAATCTCTCTTCACAAAAATTCATTCATTTTATGTTAATGACCTGTTGAAATAAACAGGAACTTGATTGCAGAGATTGAGAGAGAAGTAAGGACAAAACCGATTAAAGAGGTTTGGTTTTGCGACCCATGTCTACTATTAGAAAAATCTGAGAGATCTACATGATCACCCTTATTTAATATAATTCTGAGTATGTTTTTATAAGAAAAAAAGAAGAGTCTATGTATAGAAGACCGTAAGAGATAAATCTCCACAGAACTTAGTGAAATCTCCCTTGAAGGGTCATTCTGTGACTCAATCAAATTCCTTGATTGAGGGTCATCAATACTCTTTAATGGACGATCAATATATTAAATATTCTAACACTACTTTAAATCTTGATACGATGGATACCAACTTGAATTTGCAATCAATCGAGAAGCTCACAAAGTCGCGACAAAACAAATCCCCATGGCAAGAGTCTTGTAAATTTTTCCCCTATTATTGGTCGATTTTTCGTTTTTTTTTTTTCTTTATTGGCACTACCATATCTTGGGTGGTATTCGTTTTTATATTTTTTTTAAGATTTGATGAAATTGTAAATATTTAGATAGTGTTAAAATTGTATAAAAATACGTATAGAATTATTAAAAGAATTAATGTGTATAAAAAAATAATAATGTTTATATTAAAATATGTATGTATTATGATATTTATATTGTAAAAAAAAATAAAAATAAAAAAAACAGATACTAAAAAAAATTGAAAACCAACGTAACCCTGGTGTACTTTGTTCATTTTGATGTGACCGGTGACTAGTGGTCTGATACACGTTCACCTTGATGTGGCATCCGTCCTTTCCAATCTCAGACTCTCATGGCCACCAGTCTCTGGTCTGCTTCTGTTCTGGGACAGTTGGTTGGGTCTGACAACACGGTTTCTGTCTTGGCCCCGAACTTTGTCCAAGGTCCATTGGACGTTCTTGAAACTAGCATCGTCAATCGCCATGGCCCCTTATTTAGACGGGCTCAGATCGTTCAGTTACGCATGGAATCCAACAACGTCTTTGGAAGGAGTCTAACAGAAGAATTTTATTATCCAAAATACGAAGTTTAAGAGAAGAATTATTCTAAATATTCTGCAAAGCACGCTAAGTTCTTAATATTTAAGTGTTGGCAGCATATTCTGTGTCAATTGAGTCTTAGATGTAACACTGGTGGAAAATTCCAGTGTCTGGATTAGATTTTTTCCAAATTCCGAAAATTCCAATTCAGGATTTTTTTTTTGCCACTATTAAAAAAATAACTTAGTATGACCAACAATTTATTTATACAAATTATCAAGTGAAAAGATTACATGCATTTTGGATGAATGTTAATTTTAATCTTGTTATTTTACATAGTATAAATTTAATAATATTGCAACAAATGACTAATTCAAAATGAAAGAGCTTAAATTCTAATTCAAAAGCTAATTTGACCAAAAAAAAACGTCAAATCCATGTTCAAAATGCCTAAAAATAGCACTCTGCTCCTTATAGCCTATATATAATTTGGCTAAAAAAATGCTCAATTATTAAAACCCGAATTTCCGGTTTGTTTTCGATTCCGAGACTGAACCAGAACTTAAAACGGGATTTCTATTGGTATCGAAACTGAAATTGGCCATTACGATTCTATTCGTACCCACCCCTACTTAGATGAAAGTTGTTGAAGTAAAGCTTGCTGTAAGAACGAGTTGCATAGAGGCGAAGTTTGCTTGAGGCTCACCTAGTGCCGGGTTACGAAGAAAACAAAGTACTAGCGTACTGCTCTAAGTATTGTTAGGGTCTAAAGTGTATCCCACACATTCGAGTAGGAAAAGCCGTGAGCCAGTGTCCAAGCCTTTGCTCTATAAGTAGCCTTATCCGCCGTAGAGAAGAGAAGACAAGGTGAACTCTTTTTTTTTGGGCTGAATGAAGACAAGGTGAACTCAAAGCACTACCGAGCTGATTGCCATGGCTGAGCCAAAGAGACTTCACGTGGCCATGTTTCCATGGCTAGCCTTTGGTCACATCATCCCCATCTTTAGAGCTCGCCAAGCGTATATACCGAAAGGTTAGACATGGCTAGCTTCTTGTAGTTGATCATGGGCCTACTACTTAAGTTACGGGATCTTTAGGATCACGTGACCAAAGGTTAGACATGGCAACAAGGCTGCATGAAGCTTACGAACATCAGCCATAGATGAGATTGTTGGGCACGTAGAGCTTTTGTCTTATTATTTTTGTAACTCTTTCTAGTTATAGACTCTAACTGGCTCATCTAAAAAAACCAAGTTGGACCATCTGCCCATCTGCCCCAGCTAACTCTGTCGTATGGGGGCATCCTTGTCGTTGGCAAGTGCAATATCTGTTGTGCACTTGAGCATGAAAGACGTGTTATCCCGCCACATATATAGAAGATGTTTCCCTTCTTTACTGGATTTTCCATCCATGTGATACAGAAGGGATGAAAGATAGATAGCCACTTCATGCATATTATAGTGGGTGGATTTATCATTGCGACAACAAAATCAAGATCAAGTCTCCTTATCAAACTATACAGAGATTATGCAGGGTTTATATCAGGAATATCCAAAGTTCCTTCCACAAACAAGGAGAAAGCTATGGCATAAAAAGTACCTGGGTCAGGAGTCAGGACAGCCCGCCGGCAAAGCTATTTACTCGACGGAGACATCAGCCTATTTTCTTCAGTGTCATGCTTTGATGAAGTGTCCCCACCCATCAATTCCTGAAAGCCCTCCACCTTCACCGGTGGAGCTCGAACAATGCCCATGTTCCTGCCAGCAACAATAAAATTGGCAGAAATTCAATCAAGCTTCTTTTATACTGATTGAAACTAGCAGAAAGCATTCTTTTTTAGAGATTTTCTTACTGCGTCTGGATTTGGGGCATTTGAAGTGAAGATATCTGTCTAAATTGACTGCCTTGTGGAGCATGGAGACTTGACATTGCAGTAATTTGTTGTGGCCGAAACTGCATCTGTGGATGTCTAGCATTGATAGGGTTGAAGGCATTGCCATCCATCGGTAATTCTGACGGGTTTTCAATCTTCACTTGCACCATCGGTCTGTCCTTCTCCATATCCATACCAGGACGAGGAGTGGAGGGCTGGCGTCTTCGCATCCTATCCAACTGCTGCTGCTGCTGAAAAGCCAGATTCTGGGGATGAACGACTTGCTGCATCTGTGGATGCATTTGTCTAGGCATCTGAACGTTCACCAGAAATTGGAATGGGAGGAGCACATTAATAATTCCGCTCTATTCCTCAACAAAGGGGAAACACTAATAATGGCAAATCATGCAAAGGTCAACCTCGAAAATCTACTGACATCCTGAAAACTAAAAGCTTAAGGAGATTTTCAGAAATCTGAAACCCAGCCTGCAAACCTTGGTCCACGTCAATAGCTTTGTGCTAAGAAAATATGGAAAGTACCACAGGTGGAAAATAATGTCTCAAAAAACCCATTTCGCACATGATCCACAGCGAATGAAAAAAGTGGGTGTGGTTGTTTGTTAGAGGCCTAGATAACGGAACTTGATCTGGCCAAAAAGACCCAACTACAAATTTGAACTACCCAGCTGAATTTGGACTCCCATAAACAACTCTTTCATGAACAGCCCAGAAGTTACAAAGACCATAAGCAACATGCAAGAAGAAATCATTCGGAAAAAAAAATCAAGAAGAAATCAGGGAAATTGAATGTCAATGGACATACTTGCTGGGAAAGTAGAAGGGAACTATGGTGCTGTGACTGCAATTGTGGCTGGATTCCCTGAAGTTGTTCCTGAGTTTGGCGTACAGGATTCCTGGAGCCATCCTTCACATGCTCTGCTAAAGTCCCCAGATTACTAACAGAAAAAATAAAAACATGTGAGATAATTAATTGATAGTGAGCAGGCCAATTAAACTACCCGACAAAAGAAGAGCAAGAGTATATATAATATTTTTATTGACATAATATCATTTGTCAAAATATACCAAATGACATTACGTTTTTGAGAACATTGATTTCGTGCCAGCCTACTTTACCATAACTGGCTACTCAATAAGTTGTTGAAAAAACTAAAAGCCATTTGATTACCATAACCAAGCCTTTGTAAATCTATGCAATCATTTATGACTGCTAGATCACCCCACTTAGAACATTTCATCCCTTTGCTATCAATTGAGGTCTAATGAATACAAGTTGCAGCAAAGGTGGCAGCAGAAAGTATGCTTGAACGGCAAAACACAAAGGGCACGAAATTGTCCCTAGCTTTGTTCACACTATTTTGGAAGCACTAACAAATAAGTGGGGTTTCGGAAGCAATTTTCGGTCCGTGTCAGTCCATGTGTGTGTGTGTGTGAGAGAGAGAGAGAGAGAGAGAGACAGAAGAGAGCAAAATTTCTTGAAAGTCCTAATACCTACAACTGAAGAAAATGAAGGACCGAATAAAAGTTTGGCCACTGAATTATGTGTTAGATATAGAGTTTCATGCTTAACTATTACATTTTAAGACCTTTTTGGATAACGAGGAAGAGATAGAGGGGCATTTCAGAAAACTAAAGGCATATTTAAACTACTTCAAAGTCAAAGAAAAAAATGCACTTCTTCCAGGGGTAGGATTTTTTAAAATTTTGTGACTACTCCTTAAATTTCTCCTAACTTGCACAAATTTCACTTTTGGAAGGGTGAAATATTAAGTCTACAAATACGCTTAAGGCTCTTTCAAATCAGAACAATGCCCTTAAGGGGTAGGATGGTACATTATCTCTTTTCAATTGACAGGGAACAAAAACCAACGTCAAGGCACAATAACAACAGCATTTTTTATCTGATAACAACAATAACAATAGCATTTTGATATCACAATCTTGAAGATATTTGACCCTTACCTATATCCCAATGTTTTAAGGAACATCTTAATTAGTTCAGCCGCCGAACACTGCTTTCTGTAACTATCAGCAAGGACTTTTAGTATTCGGCCTAACTTACATACATGACAGCTCAGAAACTGAGAGAAGACTTCCACTGGAACTTCAGAGGCACCACCAAACCCCACACTTATCAACATGCGTGCCATTACCTTTCGAGACATCTGTGACGCTTGCTCTGGACTGAGGTGTTGCTCTGGACTGAGGTGTTTTCTGAACCCCTCAGACCCAATTTTTCCACGATACAAGCTTCCTCCATGTTCCATGCTAAGGTACTCAGGCCTGATACCCAGCCTCTCGATCATCACAGGACTCCTGGTCATAACTTGAGGCAAATTATCAAGAACTCCATAGAACTCCACTTTCTGGTTTTCTTCCACTCTATCATTGAGGGGGAGTGCACTGTCAGGAACACAGTTGAATGTAAACATTGTCTCTGGGAAAAATGGGGTATCATCTTCAATTGAACTACTGCCATTTAGAACAGCATTTGGATGCACGTTTGATGCATTTTCCAACTTGGAATTTCCATAACCCATGTAGTGATCCTCTTTAAATGCAACACGCCTTTTCTTATGATTCTCAATAACTCTCAGATAAGCAGACATCTCTTCAGGTGTACGCTTCTCTGATTCATGGTCTGTAGATGACAACCTGTAGGGTTTGCTAACTCTATACTTCTCAATGAACTGGTTATACCATGTTTCAGGCAATTCTTCATTCCTGAATCTCTGGGATACATTATCAATTTCAGATTCACCGTATCTTGATAAGATGCTAAAAGCTGCCCTTGATTGAATCTGCACAATTGAGTGCATAAGCTGGCCTCAACTAATGCATATTGTTTTGGAAAATGGGACGACAACAGCTATAACCAAATGCTCTTGACAGCAGAAGCTCAAGATATTATGAATCATTCCTAGTATTGAAAATTTTTGCCTATCATTCAAGTTATGTGTAGAGCTTATCTCAAATTAAACAACATTGCACCAACATGCAGGGAAGATTACGAATATGCACGTTACAGGGAGCTAGCTTGATAAACCTTTTACAAAGACAAATTCACAAGAATATTGACCTCAAAATCCTGTATAAAAGGAGGTTGATATAGAAAAAGGGAACCATACAACACCAATGTCCATGTAGAAACAAGACAGAAAAAGATGACACTATTCCACATTGAGGCGTATCAGCGTTTTTACAGAAATGAAGCGTGAAATATATATATATATATATATATGTCACCCTTACAGCAAGGGAATAAATGGCCGCTGAAGTGTATTTTGTACGATATAATAAGTTGTTTTACAAAAAGCAAAAACAGTGACATGACATAGCAGTACGAGAAAACCAAGTTAGCTTCAAGGTCATGGACTATGAAAACCAAATTTTGATCAATTTAACCATTTTTGAAAGGTCTCAGAAAATGAAAAACAGCCTTCAATTGGTCTTCACCAACTTAAGGAACGCATAGGACACAGGCCCCTAAGTATATAGTAAATGCAATTCAGGTGAAGACAAAGCTTTCGAGCGTTAAGAGCTTGATATCCATAACAAGACATTTGTCACATCAATAAGAAAACTTTCAGAAGACACCAATGGTCTAACATTAGCAAATGCACATAAAAATATGTAAGGGAACCCATGAACCAAGGGGAAATTTGAAAATATATAGACTCTTGGATAACTGCAGGAAGATGAAGTAAAAACCCTGTCATCCAGACACGTGAAATGCGCAAAAAGTTATTCTTCCTAACAAGGAAAGCTTAAAACCCCTCAAGTGAGGGTTTGTCTCTCCAAAAAACCAGCTCAAATCAAATTTGATAATGCTAATATCCATTACAGGTCCTTTTGTCTGTTACAAATATGCCACCACCAACAAACAAACATCTCTAGGACTGTGAATGGTGGAACTTAGCTCCCAAAAACTAAGCACAGAGAACATTAAACTCCTAATTGACTAGAAAAATGCAAATGTTATGTAATTTGTAGACTCTCTCCCCGTTTACACATAAACACCAACTCACATGAATCTACTCTCTCTTAATCAAGCTGTCGACAGCTAAAAATGCAACCTAAATTGTGGAACTATTTTTATGCTCAGAAAAGACCGTGCCAATACTTTACCATCAAGAGGCAATTCCTTATCCTTGTTTGTATGAATGAAATGGACACTTTTCTAAGTTTCCCCTAGCCACACATGTGATTTTCAAATATCTCCTGAAAGAAAAACTAAGGCATCAGTCATGGTTTAAATTTAAATTTCCAAAACTACATTAACTTCAATAAAGTGAATTTCTAATTAAATTTTGATGCAATAACTGGAAAATTGACGTCCGAGTAAAAAGATATGACAGCAAAGCATTAGGCTAGAGGCAGGATGAAAAGAGGAAAAATGATAGGACAACCGACTAACATTGTGCCCACATGCAATTGGCTACGCCATTGAGGAGTATAACATAGTTCATCCTATTGAAAACACTGGGTAAGCTCCAGGACAATGTCTACTGGGGCTGGACTAAAATTGGAGTCAGTACAAGCCAGAGTTAAATAGCGGACCAAATATCATGTAGCCTCCCTCATTATCTACTCGCAATCAGAAAAAATTCCAATGGAACTCCTTGTTGCTAACATAAAGTTAAAAGAAACATTCGAATGGATTAAATTGGCCTTACTCGTCGAATTCTCGTGTGGCTTTCTTTCTTCTTCTTTTTTTGGCTAATTAATTTTCACGTGGAATTGAATGCACACGATTGTTGGAGCAAACGAACGAACAAAAACCATAAAGATTACAGCCGGAAGTGAATGAAATAGGGGAATCGAACCTTAGACGACGCCGTAATAGACGAAACACCACCTTCCCGCGGCTGAAACCCGTCATGGGCAGAATTCTCCAGAGTAAAGTACACATCATCACCGTGCAATCGCAAATCTGCAGCAATAGCGCAATTACAAACCAACCACAGTTCCACACCCAAAAAAAAAAAAGCGCAAAACATCAGAGAATAACTCACAAGTCGGATTGAGCTTCGAAACGGCATGAGAAGAAGACGCTAGCGACGTAGAAGAAGAAGATGAGGAGGAAGGATTGGAGCGGAGGAAGAGGGAGACGCAGGCTTTATCGAAGAGGAGCGCTCGAACACGGAGTTGGAGCTGGATCTGAGCCCTCGATTTGGAGTCGTCGGTTCGCATGAAGGCTTCCCATGCGGAAGGCGAGGTGAGGAAGTGGACGAAGCCGGCGTAACTGGAATCCCCCAGCCACGTGCGCCATACACCGCAAGTTTCGAGTTTTCTAGCCAGGTCGTAGCCCCTACCCTCCTCGCCCAATAGAGCCATTTCCTCTCTCTTGGGGAGGACTTAGGAAGGGAGTGACCAGTCGTCTGAGCAAGAAGGACGACGTCCTTGCTTCGTTCTGCCGCTTTTGGATGGGAATTCGCTCTCCGTTTGCAATTAGACTTCTCACAAATAATTTCAGGCCCAGGCCCAAAACACCATCTTCAGAGTTAAATCAATTCTTCAATTTTGCTGGTTGATTCAAATTTGAGAGTTAGCGCCAAATCCCAAAACATTATATTCATGCTCTAATCAATTCGTCGACTGTTCGATCCAATTCAACGTAAGCTCTATAATATTTCATGTTTTATCTTCTCCTGTTCCCGAATTCAACAGTCTAATTCAAGTAACAAATTGGAAAAAAAAATAAAAATAAAAATTTATTTACTCTTAAAAATAGTAAGTATTTTCCTTCTTCTTCTTTTTTCCATTTTTTTGTTTACTTTTTCTCTTCCCTTCCTTTTTTATTAGGAATTTATAAATTTAGAGCTCACATTTCACTGTTTAAATTTTTAAGAATTGTGGTAATATTGTCTTCCTTTTTCAAAATATAACCGATCACATTGGAATGGTAAGGAAATACAAAAACCTAATTAGATGAAAATTTCCAAAAAGAAAAACATCTAATCTTAATTAGATAAACTTTTCACCTTTTTTAGTATAAATCTTGATTTGAATTAGTACCCTATAATTATCCGATTCAAAATAAATAGGCATAGAATCTTTAATTATTAAAAACACCATAGAATCTATAGAAGCATTGGTTAAACATTCCTCTTAGGCGCCACTCTGGGAATAATCTTTTTGGCTTTTTTTTTTTTTCTTTTTTGGGAACCGTCTAAAAATCTAACTAAAAAGATGAAATGATTTGACAACAACTTACCCTAAAGAGTTTGACTCAAGCTGTAAAATATATTAACCAGGGGTTGCTTAAGTCTAGTTAGAGATATTAATTTCGTTACACTCGGTGGATATGCATTTTTAATTGAGAAAAAGGAAATTGATTAATTGTGATCTTTCTGTCTGTATTAGAAAATGAGGACGCGCCAGGTAGGGGTCGAACCTACGACTTTCTGCTTAGGAAACAGACGCTCTATCCACTGAGCTACAGGCGCTTCCAGCGTTCTACGCTATAATCATTTTCTTAATAGATAAAATTTCTACATCCACAATTGGAAATTTCCAAATCATTACAATATATATATTTTTTGGTTTAAACGGACAACCAAATATAGCAGCTAGCCTTTAGGATCGTCTTTGTATTATTTACTCAATTCCTCTGTGCAGCAAGAATATGATCCTACGTACCAATCGTCTTAATAGTTAGACATATATTTTCAATAACAGATATTGATAATGCCAAATATCACCAAGTAATAGAACAATCAGCGAGTCCAAATTCAATGCTCAAATCTATAAAAGATGCCTAAGTTATATCTCAAGAAGAGTTTCAAGAAGTAATTGAGCTTGGAGAAATATAATGTGGTAACAGTCTTTTATAGCGAGGCTAGAGTCTCAAAGGAAGTCTAATGGTATAGGCTTTAAGACTTTTTATCTTACTTAGAGTCATGAAGCCTCTTGAATCTTTGTCTTACATTAAGTGATTATCGTTATAAGAGGGGGATGCTAAAATCTTAAATGGAGTCCAACGCCAAAGGCTTCAGGACTCCTTGTATTACTTGGAGTCCTGAAACCCTTTTGAGTATTGATCACTCTTGGAGTGATAGATTAATTTATACATATACGGATTGAGATTTTAAAAGGTGCATGTGGCCTTGGATGGGATTGCAGATAGGCTAGTATGTCTCAACAGGTTGGGCTGGTCATATTATGGCCTATCAAATATTATTAGAAAGCTTAACAAAAATTGTTAAATCATCATGATGATGCCGAAAATCACTGGATATTGAGAAGACTCAAATCTTGCAAATAATCAATATAGGATGTGGCGTCGGAAGGGAATCTCTGATGCTTAAGTTAGAAACTAAGAAATATTGGATTTGAGAGTTAATTAAGAATGAAACCTTTTTGAGGGATGCATAACTTTCTTTTATAGGCGAGGAGAATCATAATCCTAATGGGAATCAACTCTTCGGGTGGATAGGACTTTCGATCTTATTGTGAGTCTGAGAACTTATTTCATTTTTATCGAATAAGTGATAAGTAAATACCTAATCTTTCGGAATATATGAATAATGCATGACTTCGAGCTTATGGAGGACTATCTAGTGGCGGATGCAGGGGCGGCCCTGGGGGCCGCCACCCATTGCACCGCCCAAAAAAAAATTTTATATGTAAATTTTTTATTTTTTTTTTGGCCTGGACCTGTGGGAGCCCGATCCCCATAGACCCAGGCCAAACCACTTCTTCTTCTCTCCTCCTCCTCCTCCTTCTTCTTCTTCTTCTTCTCCTTCTCCTTCTCCTTCTTCACCTTCTTCACGGCTTAAGTGGCAGGTGGCTTTAAGAAAAATGATTCAATTAACCTCTTACCCCCGTTAAAAGGAGAGAAAAATAAACAACATAAAAAGTCGATGAAAGAGATACTGAGAGCAAGATTCAGTAAATGTGCATGACAAAAGCGGGAGACCCAAAAGTATACTAATGTGACTACAGGAATATTTTTAATGCTTTTTGTCTTTAATTTCGAATGTTTTTAGTCTTTAATTTTCGATATTGTAACTCTAAAATTTGCATTACGAAGGAAATTTTTTTTTGTCATTTCATGTTTAAAGTTCGACTCCCATAAATTTTGATCCCGGATCCGCCACTGGACTATCCACAAGATTTAATTGTATTGTTGGGCTTAGGCCTTTGGCTTGGTTTGGGGCGATTATATCATGACCAATCACACGGTATATCTTAAAAATTTAAATTGATAGAAGAGAAGGATTCATTTCTATGTAGACGAACTGCTTAGGGATAGAATTTGACATTTTAAATGGAAGGTAGAGTAGAATTAGGGGTTTGAATACAAGATCCCTAATCTACGCCATACTAAATCATCAATTATCTCAAAATTTTATATTGATAGTCGGAGATAAATTTTGTTAATGAAATTATATTTTTCAACAAAATTCACCCTTAAAAAAAAGCCAGTTGCCTCAACGACCAGAGACTATATCTGCCACTGTTTTAGAAGTATATTTGATTAAAACAGGAAATACGTTGTCAGTCACCTCTTATTTCTGTTCGAAAATCCCATCATCCTCCAATTGAAGGCTTAAATATAGGAAGCTCGTCTCAATTTGCCGGCAAAATGGACTGCCTTTTCCCAGATACCAGGACCTTCAGTGGACTCTCTGTATGCGATATGGTATTTGAAACTCCATGGTCCTTAATTTAATCACGAATTTGACCAGAAAAAACAAAAGAAATTGAATATATTTATTACGATATGCAGAGAGAGTAGGCCATGAGAACCTGCATTCTCAGTTGATAGGGTTTGGTTCAACCAGGCCTTATCTGAAGCACTTAACCCGCATGTACTTCTCTTTTTCTCTTGGCTTCCTTTTGTAATAACATGTGGGGCTCGCAATATGCCCACACACCGTTTGTCCGAATGCGTGATCTCAGATGTTTGCTCAATGTTAGTGATCCATTCTTGTTGTTTATCATTAGGTTGTGGAACAACTGGTCCATCTTTGCCTTTGAGGCATAGCTTAACCACCCCATCATGATATCATCCCCAAATATCCTCTCTCTCTCTCTCTCTCTCTCTCTCTCTCTCTCTCTCTCTCTCTCTCTCTCTCTCTCTTCTCTCTTCTCTTCTGGGTTGGTGTCCCACCTTGAATTTGGAGCTCCAAAGCCGAACTGAAACCTGTCGAGTGAAACTTACAGTAGGAGCTGCATAATCTTTTACTTTTATAGTTTCCAAGTCCACTCTTCGTCTCCCTTTAAAATATACATAAAGGAGCTCTCGAAATCTGGTAGAGGGTACCTTTTGTTCCCTGTTCGTTTTGACTCGAGTACTTCTTTAAAGATAACAAAGATAGTTCAGTTAAACGAACTACTTCGCTACCCGAAGTGACCGTGGGTGAGGTTGGTGGTGGGTTTGGGTTTTGGGGATTATATGTATTGGAAGTGTTTCAAGTCACACTAACGGGTTTAGTTCACCAACTTTATTGATAAACTCTCTTCTCCACTTGCCATACATATTTGTAGGACTTAATTTTCTGATTACGATAGCACAAAGCTTGATCGATATATATCAAAGATATACACATCGTTGAATTTTCGGGCCGCCTGCCCGGCCACCTTGTACGAGATTCTTCAATGTGGGTTACTCCATAGAGTAGTCTACGTCGCAAATTTGGTCTGACTTTTTCAATCATGAAGCTGGATGCAGTTCGTTCATTAATCATGATCAACTATATATCAAATTAAGTTAATTCACTATATAAAAACTAAAACCTCATCTTTCGAGGAATTGAAAAAGGCAAAATGTGTATAACTTAATCAAAGACGACACATGATTAAGTATTAAGTGAGGTTTTGACGTTGAATCTTTGGTCTACAGCATAGATCATAGTTTATCTTACTCTACATTAAGATAAACTTTATCAATTGGACTCATTACTATGGAAGACCAAATATTGTATGTATTATCTATAGCGCTGTTGATTTTGAGGTGGGAATGAGTTGGTTAGAAATATTATTGTTCAGGTAAATCTAATTTAACTTCTCACGAAAATAAAATTTACGACTTTAATTATATACGTGATAAGGGACTATTGCACGTGTTCAGAGTTTGTTATAACTTTAAACTCTAGTACCATCATATTGGACTATGTCGTCTAATCTAATTTACAAAATTGTTTTGTCTTGTATTGTCTCTTGTTGGCTAAAAAAGTAAATTATCTAAATACTTTAGAAAACTTTTATCCCAGGTAAAAAAAAAAAAAATTGTCTCAGGTAAAACCCGAGTTGAACATCACTTTCAAAATCGCCCACGTCTTTCTTTTTGCTTAAGATGTGAGAAAAGCTTAGTGCATCCCTCGAGCCTCCACTGGGAAATTAAATACAAACCCCACATGCACAAGCGTCGTCTAATCATGATGTTAGCCAAAACAACTGCTTACATCTTCTTGTCTCATCTCCCATGATTGGAAATTTGGAACACCTCGTGCTATTACTTTTCGCGACGCATGCGTTCATAATTCACTCTTACGTACAGTGAATTAACACAATAAATTTGTATTAAAAATAAAAAAATGGACAAAATTTACTAGAAAAAAGACAGAGATATTAATTGTAATATTATACATCATTAACGTGTAAGTTTACATACACAGTAAAAGCCTCACCTCCAAACTACACTATTATTTATTAATTTGAGATGATAAAAAATCATTTTTTAAAGAATTTTACTTATACGCTACAAACCCAATATTTGAAATTTCATCCTGCACACCACATGCCTCTTTGCAAATAAAATGATTCATTTTTTTTAATTATTTTAAATTAATGGGCAATTGTTTGTTAGAGATTGTTATTGGAAGATTAAATAGCAAAATTTTTATTTTAATTCGAAATTGATAAGAAATTATTTGTTAGATATTGGCCTTAAAGTATTCAAGAGACAATTATCAATTTAAGCAAGGTGGATGATTGCTTTTCAATTTGGACCTCCATTGTAATTACTTTCTCTTAGGGCAGAGGGATTTGTACGGACACGAGCCCCCATAAACATCGAAAGAACAATAAAGAAAAAAAAAAAAAAAAGCATTTTAAGATTTTTTTTTTTTTTTTTTTTTCCCTCACATGGAAAGACGTTCATCCACAGTGCCTAAACTACCCTTGACAATTCCAACATTTTACATCCATCATCAGTTGTGTCCCCCTCCTCCCCTCCCGCCCTTTTAACCGTTACTCACGGCAAAAATCACGAACGTCACAATCAATGGTCCAGATTGCATCACACACTGCTGCAGAATTACAGTATTTTTGTTAGTTGAATGTTTGTAGAATAAATAAGGACCGTATATCCATAGTAACAAAGCAGACTTCAGTATAAATATAGCGCAGCACATATTCCAATCAACCCCGAACCGGTCTTCGCTTCCCCAGTACTGCTAAGAATAACCACCTCCCAAAGATATACCATTTCTGAACAGACCTTGTCTCCCCTCTTATTCCCTCCGCTGCATGTCTTGTCCCCTCTGGGACTCTCCCCAAATGTAGTGGAGGCTGTTCTGTCCCCGTTTGCGATTTTTTGTTTTGTTTTGTTTTTTTTTGTCCCCATGAGGCGCTTCTTTTCATGCTTTTAGGTTTGGGGTCTTGACTGGGACAGGATACGATTGAGTTTCGGAGATATCTGAGAAACCCGGGACACATTAACCATGTCTGTTGAAGGTAAAAGGTTTATAGATAATTTCAGTTATTATCCCCATCTGTCGGATAATAACTTTTGATGTTCTTTCCGAACCTTTTGTCTTCTGGGAAACCAAAACAGAGAGTATGCCGGTATGGGTTTTCCCTTGATGAGGTGGTTGTTTTGTGTTATTGCTTATGCAGATACCAGAGGAGAAACAGAAACAGAGCAAACCCCAGAAATAAACAGGCCAGAGCCACATGTTGAGATCAAAGGGGTGGAAATTTCTGACGATGACGATTCGTCCCCGAGAGGCGTGCTGGAAATCCCTGTTTTGGGTCCTATGGACTCGGACCACACAGGGAGCAGCAGTGGCAGCTCGTGTATCTCTCCCACGCAGAAACCAGTGGCGCCTGCTCAACTCCGAGAGAGCCATGGTGGGTCTCAGTGGAGGTCTGTGATCGAATCCTTTAGGAAGAAATCGATAAGAAGGTTCACGAGTACCCTTGCGAGCTACGACGTTTCGAAGAAGAGTCTGAGCAGGAGGCTGCTTCGGATTAGAAGCGCCGATGATGGGATTGATTACAATGGGACTCCCATACCCAAGCCGTCTTGGAGGAGCTTTGATTTTGCCGAGCTTGCCGCCGCTACGGACAATTTCAGTTCAGGTCAGTTTAAGGACTTCCCTCTGTTTTTTGTTTTTCAATTTTTGTCTTCGAATATATATATTTTTTTCTTTATTTCAGAAATGATAAACACCTTATGCTTTTCAAATCATCCCCATGTAAAATATTAAATGCTATTTAGAAGCTTCAGAAAAATTATATCATAGTAATTAATTTTCGGTTATGATTAATAAACCCATTAGCCCTCAATAGAGTACGTGTATATTCCAGCAGTTATATAAATGTTTTATAGCTAAAAAACAAGGCCACAACTAATGCAAGTGTATAGTAATTCTAGTTGAACGCTTTTGGCGCTTCATTTGCGACTCTGTACCGGAACCTTATATCAGCCGGTGGATTATTGACTGAGAGATCGGTATATCCGGCCAAATGCCAGTTGATGGGACCGGCGTAAATTTCTGCTCTGGAAGACGACTCTTTGACCAAATTTCTGATTGGATTAGAAAAGGCAGGAAAGAGATTTTGGAGACCTGACTGATTGACCTGTCTACCTATTACCTAGGAAAACCAAGCCATGGGCCCATGGCGGCTCTTTGGTTAGCGGCTAGGTCCAAGCTCTGGTGGAGCTTTTATGGCCGATAAGGGTTTAGTAGTTTGGGAAGTAAATGCTGCCGACAATGAAAAGTCTGCAAATGAGTTCGTGGTTTCAAAACGCTTAAGATTGGCATCTCAAACAAGTTCCATGGAAAATGCTTTACCCAAAAGGGAGGTGATTAGCTAAGACCTGCAAAGTATAAAACTATAATAATATAATTGGGCGTGTTTGGAAATTAAATTTTGGAAAAAAATTTCTTCGTTCTAAACTTTTTATTTAAACATAATGAACTCGAAATTTTGATAAAAAAATAAAAACAATCTTCAAAACATATTTTTATTATCAGATCATTTATTTTCATTACAATAGATATAAAAAAAAATTAAATCATATTTTTATTTACTTTTTCATGGACTCCAATAAATTTTTACTCTATCTTAATTTTCACAACATTGTCAAAAAAAAAATCTTGGTTTGCACACAGCCTAAGACTGGCCTAATACTGTGTTAGAAAGTACAAAGTATTGGTTTTCTTCCATTTTCCGTGTTAGGCTGAATTTCAATTATTTTGACTTTTTTTTCCATGGGGGTATTTGAACTGCTGTTTTTTCAACTTGCGTGATATCCGCTTGTTTCTTCCGTTTTGTTCACTTATGAGTCAACATGTTCAACTAACAAATAAAAAAGAAAGTCTTTGAGTAGTCATTCCTTCTCCAAGATTTTACCCAATAGTCTCTGAATTTGGTCTTAGAAGATAATCTTCTTTACCTCTTTGGGTTATATTCTTTGTGATGTGTGCAATTTCATCACATCAATAAGAGCTCATCTTCATGGAGTTAGTAGCCGAAGCAGAGCTGTATAACTTGATGACAGCAGCCGTAAAATTAATGGGTTTGATGACAGCAGCCATAAAATTAATGGGTTTGTTGACGAGCTTCTGTAAGACTTGGGTCAGTTTACAGGCTTTATCTAGACCCAGAAGTGCCAGTGATATGACGCCACTCTCATTGAATAAGTTTCAGAACAACTTAATTTTTAAAAGAAATGGTTAATATGTTGTTGTTTACTATAATGGAGATGTGCTAATATTCCGTCCACAACTTTGATAGAGAACTTGATCGGGAAAGGCGGGCATGCTGAGGTATACAGGGGATGCTTATCTGATGGTCAAGTTGTGGCAGTGAAAAGGTTGAAAAAGAAACAGAACAAGAACGAGGATAGAGTTAGCGATTTCTTGTCCGAGCTTGGGATTATTGCACACATAAACCATCCCAATGCTGCTCGATTGCTTGGTTTTGGAGTTGATGGCGGTTTGCACCTTGTCCTTCAATTTTCCCCCCATGGCAGCCTTGCTTCTCTGCTTTTCGGTGCTGTCTCAAATCCCCCTTTACTTTGATTCGTCTGTTGTGGTTTGGCTGTTCCTTTGTAAATCTATTTGGCTGATCAAGAGAAATTCAGCATTCCAGGTTCTGCGTGTCTGGAGTGGACTAGGAGGTTTAAGGTGGCTGTAGGGGTAGCGGAAGGATTGCAATATCTCCATCACAATTGCCAGAGGCGAATTATTCACAGAGACATCAAAGCCTCCAATATTTTACTCACCCAAGATTACAATGCTCAGGTACTTTTGCCACTCAAGGAGTGCTGTTGACATTTCTCCCCACAATGGATATTTGTGATTTCATCCAAAACATGCAGATTTCTGACTTTGGACTCGCAAAGTGGCTGCCGGAGAAGTGGGCTCACCATGTCGTTTTCCCTATTGAGGGCACATTCGGGTTAAGCATACAGTCTCAATGATCTGTTTAAATAGTATTTCTGATGCAAATAGTTTAAAAAGAGTCCTATGGGCTTCTGAATCTTTATATGGACGACTGAATTCAGGTATTTGGCTCCGGAATATTTTATGCACGGGATTGTTGACGAGAAAACTGATGTATTTGCATTTGGGGTCCTATTACTGGAGCTCATAACCGGTCGCCGTGCTGTAGATTCAAGTCGACAGAGTCTGGTCATCTGGGTATGGTTTTGTTTATTTATGCCAAAACTTTTAAAACCTTCAAATTGGTTCCCTGGAGCTCATAACTGGTCGGTTTTTTTGGTTATGCACAGGCAAAGCCCCTGCTCGACGCAAATGATGTCAACGAGTTAGCTGATCCTCGATTAGGAGATGCTTATGATCCTACTGAGATGAGATGTGCCATGTACACAGCTTCAGTGTGCATCCACCACTTACCCTCCATGCGTCCACAGATGAACCGGGTATGAATTCTGCTATCCTAGCTTTTCAGTTACGGGCTTGCAGGATTGACTGCTCATGCAAACAATTGGTGTGCACTGCAGGTTTTGCAGCTACTAAAGGCTGAGAATGGAGCTTTCGAAACAAAACCCAAGTCTGCGGCTGCAAGATCACTCCTCTTCAATGCCTGTGACCTTGAACTTGAAGATTATACTCCCACAACCTATCTCAACGACCTCAATCGTCACAGGCAACTTGTGATGGAGTAACTCTTCAACGTATGTACGTTCTGCAGACTGCAGTGTTCCTTGTTGTTAGTCGTCGGTTTGAATGTCGTAGAAAATGGTCTGGCCCTAAAGTTTTATGTGGGTGCAATTTGGAAGTTCCACACCACCTTAGTGTTATTTCTTCCGAGTCTTTCGACCTTGTAATATGTAGCTTTGTTCTATCCTCAATCTATAGAGCATAGTGATGCGGCGTTCAAATTCCCCACTAACAGGTTACAGGGAAAAATTGAACTCCCCAATCTGTGTACATGATTACGTGTTTGTACGGCAATTTGTCAAATGGGAAAAATCCAATTTCTACATTTATAGGCCTTTTTTCTGTTTAAGAGAGAAATTGCACTTTATTACTCTAATTTTTTTTAATCGAGTGTCTAAATTAATTTATGCACACCTCGATTAATCCGAGATCAATTGTTACGTGATATAGTTTTCACAGAGTAAAAAAACAAATAACAATTGACGTGGTAGTTTGAGGTGATAAAATTAGTTTTTTATTTTATTTTATTGGGTTAACAAGGGTGATATTTATTTTTCCAATATTTTAAGATATGGAAATTTTCAGCAAAATAAATACGTTTTAAAATTTTTAATTTTTATACATACACACTCTACTTTTCACAACACAATAAATCTCGATAAAATAAAGATTCTCAAATTTTAAAAAATATTCTTCAAAATTTTGACAAACAAACACTCCAAATATATAAGAGGGAATACCTCTGAAGCATCAATTTCTTTTTTAAGGTTTTTTCATTATTTTCTGTGGAGCACCCGACACGAATTCAACTACCCCAACGGTGTAACAAAATTAGTTAAACTGTGGAAGTTCCTAAAATCAAAGATCTGTCCAGGGGAGGGAGCTACTTTAAGCTCAATTACCTGCCATCTGCTATTTTAACGTCTTCCTCTATTGCGCAGTTATTAACAAAAAGTGGAACAAAATCCTACGATCTGTCAAATGTAAGAGAGAGAGAGAGAGACCGGTAATGGCGCCAGAGATTGTGCTCCAACTGGCACTCCTATCCCTAGCACTGGCAATGTTCTTTGCAATTCACCAATTCCCCAAACACGCCCTAAACAAGCACCGAACCAAGAACCGAGCCGCGCTCTTAGCCAACCGCCACTTCATCCAAGGGTCTAACCTCCTGGCTCGGGCCCGATCCACCACCCACCGGCCTCAATCCCTAGCCCACGCCAAGTCCGCCCTGATCGAGGCCGACAAGGCAATCGCTCTGTCCCCAAAGGACCCAGCCCCTCACGTCCTCAAAGCCCTGGCACAGGAACTCATAGGCCACACCACCTCCGCGCTGAGATCGCTGGACTTGGCTCTGTCCACGCCGCGCGTCAGATCGCTTTCCGAGAGGGAGCGTGGGGGTGCGCTGGTGAAGCGGGCAGAGTTGAAGCTGGCGACGAATCGGAGGAGGCAGGTTGACTCGGCCATGGAGGATCTGGAGGAGGCGGGGAGGCTGAGCGAAGATAACAACGCGACGGCGTTTTGTTTGTTGGGGGAGTGTTACGAGCGGAAAGGGATGAGGGCGGAGGCTAGGGAGGCTTTCGAAAAGGCCTTAACGATCGAGCCTGAATCGATCGCGGCTCGTCAAGGCTTGGAACGGATGGGGCCGTGAACCTTGCGTTTTGGTTCGAATCGGGTCGGGCGTTGGATATTCTGACCATCTTTGCTCTGTATGGTCCATTTTCTATTTTCCTTAGATGTGAAGTTGAACAGAGGATGGAGAGGTTACGTTACTTTGTGCTGTAGAATCTAGTCCAAAGACAAGTTGACAATTATGAGGAATTTTTTGGCTGTTGTGTGCGGCTGTGCGCCTACAAATAATTAGAATCTTCTTTCTTGCCTCAAGAAAATATCCCAACTTTATTGATTACCAAGTGGGTCATTTTCTCAGCAATATTAATTCAAAGTTTGGAAATGATTGATTAGTCTAAGAACTGGGTGTGCGACAATTAGTGCAAAAGTGCAACACTTAAATTGGGCATTAGGGAAAGGAAGACGGCCTTAATAATTGGAGTTCAGCAGAGCTAAAATGTGAGAGGCTGAGAGCTCTGACTTACAATAATGCAGAGTTAGTAGCCCACTTCCCATTTCAAATTTGAATCGCCAGGGAGAGATTGCTCAAGAACGTGGAATGGAAAGCATCCGGAATCGATTTCATGCAAATTTTGAACCATTTCATGCCAAATGGACCCACAGAACTTGCATAAAAGAAGCAAGCGATGGGACTGCGGTGGGTCCATGACAGAGCAGGGATTCATCTGCTGCATGGGCTAAGAACAGAGGACCACGAGGGGGACCTCCAATCCATATCAGTAGTTTTATGGGCTTTGGAAGTTAAGAGATTTTCTTACACAAGAGGCTGATTCAAAATATGGGCCAGATGTGCATAGCAATAGTTGGAGCACAAATGACAGCTTTAATAGGGCGCCAGAAATATTCGATATAGAAAGGTCAATTTCCATTCCCTAAATCCTGGAGACTTTTCGTTTAGTGTACTTGCAAATAGGCGTGCAGGGTTCCTTCTTTTCGGCTTGCTAGCTCTATGGGATGCAGTTGAAATGCATAATGTCCAACATGACATCCACTAGGCCTCTCTGAATCTCTGAAGCTTGTAGTTGTAGTGGATTAAAACGACAAAGGAATGATCTAACTCTGGCCAACCGGCACCAGCTTATTCCACCTCCACTATAAAAGCACAATTTTTGTTTTTTTTTCAGTGGAGACCCCTATGAACATTGTGAAACAAGAAAAATTCTAAAAGGTGCTTAATTGATCAATAACTGGAACTTTCGAAATAGATTCTGCTCCTCCCAACACGAATTTAAGAGAAAAAAAAAACTAAAAGTGAGTTGGGATACGAAAGGGATCATAATAATGCATAGAAATACTAATTAAAAGATTTTCCAAACTAATTGGATGTCCTCTGTTCAAAAAGTATTCATCTGAGTACTGTAAACAACTACCCATTGAACCAAAGTTAGTTACAAGATCCAGCTTCCTAGTTCCTACAGAACTAGAAATTTAGTCTTCAGACAAAAAACCTCCTGCCTTAGCTCGCCCCAGGTTAAGAGGTGAATTAGAGTGAAACTGTGCCAGGGTCAGATGCGAGGGTCAGCTTGGACAATGCCACAGCAAGAACTTTGGGTGATGTTAACTGTTGGGTCACATGTTAATAGGACTGGTGAGGCCATAAGAAGAACTCAGCTGACGTTGGAAACATATTGGTCGGAGTTGGGGTGGTTGAAGAGCCGGGAGAGTCCGACGTGCCGGTGTTATTAGGCTGAAGGTGCTGGAAAAGATGGTGATGATACAATGCCGTCATAGCATCGATTGGAATTCCACACGGAATCGCAGGAAGGGGCTGAATGGAAGCAAAATTGATACTGCTGCTGCTGCTGCCACTGCCGCTGCCACACTGGGGTTGCTGAATAGGAGGCTTCTGTTCTGATTCTAGTGAGAGCTTCAAGCGCTTTGCAGCCCCACCAATGGGCAGAGAACTCTTGGCAATGGCTTCAACATCATACCTGTTCATCTCAAAATTGGTCACGGCATTTGCACCCCTAAACTTTATCGCTGCAATATCATATGCCTCTGCTGCTTCCTCTTCGGTGGCTGCCACCATTTAAACAAAATTTAGTTAAGGAGATGAACATGCTCATATCTCAGGCCCCAATTTTCCACAGAGAGATCTTTGTACAATTAGAAGGCCTCTCAAAGACAATAAAAGGATTGCTCAGATTCTATTTGCTAAAACTAGACGGGGCTTAAAGACCCCTGATCATTACTTCTATTCTTGTAGAGCAATATATCCAAAGCTAAAGCTACATAATCAATTACCAAAGGTTCCAAGGTATAGGTCTTTGTTGCCAGCAACTCGGCCTATCCTCGCTTGCCATCGACCCTGTTGATGATGCCTGGAGCATAAAAATAATACATCACAAATGAATGAAAAAAATAAAGCACACGGGGAAAAAAATCTTCCACTATCAGCAATGCACAAAGATTCAATTGCATATAAATGGCCAGACCTTGTCACACCCCTGTATATAGAGGCCCCCCTTGAAAAACCGCTACTTTTCCTACAAGTGAGAGTAATTGAAAAAATTAGAGCAAATGCTTAATTTATATAAGAATAAGTTAAACACAGACCAAAAGTTGAACAAATATACGGTGGTACGAAGCTTACCTTCTCAGCGATGCAATGAATTCTTGCTTGGTCACATGTTTCATCTCTTCCAATTCTTTGCTGTAATTCGAAACCTTAAAAAGAGAAGCCAATTTACAGGGTGATTTAAGTTCCATGTTACAGGCTACGTGGTTTTCCATGCAGAAACAAAGGTATCCTTCCATAGAATAGTTTAGAACATTAGAAACGTGTACGCATAACTTACAGGAAAGTTGGTTGTTGCAGTGGGACCCCAGTATTTCAGGGCGGCCAAATCATAAGCCCTAGCTGCCTTTTCTTCCTTGTCATATCCACCTGGTAGCATACACCACGTCATTATACGATATTCGAATAAATTACAACTAACAAAGCACCGGATTACTACACTCCAAAGCAAAATAAGGAAAAGCGTGAGGAAAACCTCTTACCCAAGTATACTGAAGAACGAATTCAACAAAGAGTAGAAGCCAGATATCCAAGATCCACGTCACATGCAAAAGGAAAAGGCAAGAACGTGAGTATTAGCTAATAGATTGGTCAAAATTTTCTGCCTCAAAATTTATATTTCCATCCAAATACAATAAATAATAAAAAAAAAAAAGTGTCTTGCATGCGATAGCATAGGCTCCAGAAAGACTGTCAAAGTGTCAATGAGGGCTCAATAAATAATAGTTCCTTTTCGATCTGCAGTGGATTGTCATTTTCAATACTTTTTCTGTTTTGAACTTGTGCTTATGTGACGGTCCATGCCCAAACACACTCTTCTCGTACATGCATCCAATGGGTGCATTGTATAGCCATTTATTCAAGCCCAAATTTTAATTATGGAAGGTTAGCAGGAAATAAGAAAACAACTTCTGGTGTGGTAATTGCTTCTCTTGATTATTATTTTTGCCCTCCCTCGCCACAGTTCCCTGACAGTACGAACCAGAATCTTAGCCCACATGACCACTCTCCACCAGACCCACTTCCAACCAATTTCGGCGACAATAGTGGGCACTTTAGTTTTTAAGTTCAAGTTTGAAATGGGTGCTGGGGTCAAAGGCAGACTTGCTGCGGGTGCGCGAAAGCGAAAGCAAAAGTTAAAGCTAACCCAGAAGGTATCAGGCTAGTGTTCAGACACATTATTGAAGTCTGCAAAGTCTGGTGAATGGGTGGTGGGTTTGGGGACTCGACATCGACCAGCATGGTGGATACGGACCCAGATGTACCCAGGTGGGGGTAGAGAAGATAAGAGAGTGAAAGAAAGACAGCGCCCGATTAAGATATGGAAAACCAATGAACAAAACGGCGGCACCTCTGATCAAATCAATGTGATAGAAAAGAAAGAGAAAGAAATTTCAGAACTGTGACAAGTACCAGTGCAGCACGTATATACCATCAGTCAATCATGAAAGACAGATGGGAAAGAAAAATAAGGAAGTTTTATATAATCTTGTATTTATATATCATTCGAGAGAGAGAGAGAGGACCTTGACGGCCTTTCCTAGCCTGACCCTCTCTTCTACAGCTGTTATCCCACAGATGCGCTTCATATCTACCCGTCCACCGGTGTCTGCATCAATGCATATAAAACAAAAGTTAGAAATGTACAAATTATTCCAATTTCCAATATAAAAAAATTTCCATTTTTATTTTAAAATTATTTTACCAAACGACCCCCACTATTCCTCCTAAAAATCTTCCATCTCAAACAGCAAATTACATTTTAAAAGAGATCATTAGAATATACTTCCAAATTAAAGTAGATACAGCAATTGGTGTCTCTATTCTCCCTGTCATATGGTATTGTCTCAATCAAAATTAATCAAAGACCACTACACTCTACACGTTGACTATTTTATGTTTTCTAAGGCCATAAGTAGCTTTAACAATTTCCCAACCCCCCACACAAAATCAACACCCAAACAATCAAGTGAAATAATAATGGTAATAACAATAACAAATATCACTGCGAAAAAGACTAGGATTATGTTACTGAGTGGGACCTGGTGACACCTCTGTAGATTGAAGTTCGCTGACCAAAAGTATCAGCGATCTTCTTAGTGCTATCAGTCTCAACCGTAACAATGGCCTTCTCAGAGCTTTGAGCGACCCCAAGGGACAAAGACCCAGTGGCACCGTTTGAGAAAGCCAACTCGTTCCCAGTTGACTCAATCGATTGACCGCCAAACTCGGCGCAAGCGAGCTGGTTCCTAGCCATCGATGCCGAGTCATCCACTTCAGAGCCCGAGTTAGTTGAGAAAGCTTGAAACCCAGCTAGTGCTTTCAGATCCTGCTGATCGTTGAAGTATGCTGAGCCTTGGTCGTAGATTTGGGTCAGGGACGAGTCCTGGGTCTCGGTTTGGCTGTCCGAGTACCGAACCATCGATGACGAATCGCCAAGAAAATCTTCGAGCTTTGGAACAGGGTGGTTTTGGCTTTGTGGATCGATGAAGCTTGTGAGAATAGATGAATCCACTAAGCTTTGCGCTTGAGCTGCTTTGGCTTCGTTTTCTTCTCCTTCTGTATAGAAGAGTTGGGGCTTGGGGTTTGTCCAGCCTACATGAAAAACGTAAACGGTAATCAGGAGCATTCATGACAGGCAAGATGATTCAGTAACTCGACAAGATTTGCCAATATTTCGATGTTTGCTTAACCGTATCCATTGGGTTGCAGAGAAAATTCCAGATAGGAAATGTGGGGATTACATATCTTCCATCCTAGATTTACGGACTGAAAAACATCATTGACTTCATAGAACCTACGACATCCTATTCTATAGCTCAGCTTTGACAGGAAATGATGAAGAGAACCCTCAACTTCTGAAAGCAGGGAAAACACAAAACATCTTTCAGACCCCCATTAAATATGGTTTCTCTCAAGTTCCTCAGCAAACAAACAGAAGTCTAGATAGAGTGTGGGGGTTTTCACCAGACTAGAAATTTCATGAGACCGTGATTTACGTATTAGAGAAACAGTGAGCTTTGAGAGCAAATCGTTTGTCTGATTGCTGGAAAACTCAAAAGAAATGGGACTTCGAAGACCCATAGCACGTATTTTTTTCATTACGTACTTTTCACAAGTTAAATACCAGCATATTCTTCTTTTCCCCAATATCTAAGCAGCCAAACAGGACTAACAGGTCTTACACTGAGAGAAATAGTTGGGTTTACCATTTGCGTAGAAGTTATCGATCAAGTAATGAGGAGAGGCAGTGGAGGAGCTCTCATAGTTCATGAACTGCGATTCGGAGGACCTCAGCATTTCCATCGGAGACAGCGAGAAAGATAACCAATTAGTCGTAGGACCCATTTTTTTTCCTTATGCTTAGGGAGTCCTTTTTCTACTCTCGCCCGTTCTCTTAAATCTGAAGAGCAACCAAACACAATGAATCTTCGCGTCACAAATAAAGAAACATTTCTAAGGTAACAAACAAACAAAGTAAAACCAACTCTTAACCCCGAAACGTAAATTACCTCAGCCGTTACTAAAGGTCCTTCATCTGGGGTCAAAACACAGTTAAGCAGCAGTACGATAACCACGAAGCTGAATCAGTCCAAAACCAGCTGATGTGATGGACAAGCTCCTAAAGTTTCAGCTAAATAGGTAACTAGCAACACTATCCATGCAAAACCAAACCCACGGATTCAAAGACGCGTCAAAAACTGCAACACTCACTTTCGATAGAAGAGACTGGGTGGGGGGAAGCAGAAGCAGAAGCAGGTGTAAGCTTGTAAATGGGAGGGTCGAGCGGTAACAGGTGCCAACCGGCGTAAAACCAGAGCGAGAGCGAGAGAGAGGAGCTGAGAAAGCAAGAGTTTCAGAAAGAGAACGAGAGAACGAAAGGGGGATTAATAAACATATAAATATAGAGTCGGAAGATTAAAATATGAAGGAAGTGACTTTTGGCTCTGCGCGGAAGAAAATTTGTCTGAAACAGGCTCGCGAAAGATCCGGGCTAGCGGAAATTGGAGACTTTTGCTATGGTGATCGTTTTGGTTTTTCTTGTGCTTGCTTTTGACCTTTTTGCCCTTATTTTTATTATATTTGGAAGTTGAGATTTCTACACACTTGTCTTACATGCACCATTCTACATCTATTCCTACTGGGACTATAAAAAACTATTACTGTCTCCTCGGGTCCGAGTTTGATGTGATGCAGATCAATGGCCCCGGAAAAATAAAAATAAAAACAATTAAATTAAATAAAAATAAACGTGGCAAAACATTAGCCTCCAAATCAAATTTCTGGTTTTTAATTACAATAATAAATCAAAAACTCGTTTAAGGAGTGCCCAAAAAATATTTAGAAAAATAAATAAACAAAAAGAGAGACAGTATTATCTTACAATGTATTAATTGTGAATAAAAAAGGAAGGAGCCGTAGCAATTCTTTTTGGCGTGGTTATAGGAATATTCTCGTTGCAGAATATTTGGTTTGAGTCATAGTTATTGTCTAATAAGCAAGTCCATCACCAAAGGACCAACAAGACTATCAAAAAGTCTCAAGCTCATCTATTAAGCTCAAGGTCAGGCTTTACTTTCGCAAGTGATTTCAACTTATGTCTGCACTAACTCCGTACCTTGAATAATAAATCATAGGATACTAATTAGGCTACAACTCTGCTAGCAAATCAAATTTCTGTTTTTAATTACAATAATAAATCAAAAACTCGTTTAAGGAGTGCCCAAAAAATATTTAGAAAAATAAATAAACAAAAAGAGAGACAGTATTATCTTACAATGTATTAATTGTGAATAAAAAAGGAAGGAGCCGTAGCAATTCTTTTTGGCGTGGTTATAGGAATATTCTCGTTGCAGAATATTTGGTTTGAGTCATAGTTATTGTCTAATAAGCAAGTCCATCACCAAAGGACCAACAAGACTATCAAAAAGTCTCAAGCTCATCTATTAAGCTCAAGGTCTGGCTTTACTTTCGCAAGTGATTTCAACTTATGTCTGCACTCGAACTCCGTACCTTGAGGATAATAAATCATAGATGATACTAATTAGGCTACAACTCTGCTAGCACAATGTATTAATATTCGCTTTGTTATAAGATCTGGCCATCTATTTTTTTATATTTCAATAATATGGCCAGACTATATTAAAATTTTATAATTTCTTTGTTGTTGCTTTTCACTTTCAACGTTTATTAGTTGACATGAATATATATATGTAATTGCTAATTACTTTTATTATTTTCTGCTCCTGAAAAATGCCAAACTAATGTCACGAAAATTAGCTTTTTGGCCAATGAACAGGAAAATCGGGAACAGTGATGCCGATCACCGGGCTCCTTTCATTTGGTGACTCGGAGGTCCCCCGCTTTCATGGCAGGTGATTTGGGAACCATCTATAAAGTAGTGTCTGCGTTTCATGTGTCCCTCGTATGCTACACAAGTCTAGACCGGCAAGACTATGTAGTGGCCTGTCTGATTAATTTCTGCGGGATCCAATGTGTATCAACAATTACATCAATTTCTTAATATTTGTTTGTTTTGATTACTCCCCATTTTGTCGCTTTAAACATTAAAATTCCCATGTGGAATTAATATATAATTAAAATCAAGACTTCACAGATTCAGGGGTTAATAAGTTTAATTTTGTGAATGTTAGTGAGGAATACGCTTCAAATTCAAATTTTCATCCTCCAACTTAGAAGCTAATGCTATTTCGGAGTCTAAACAATCAATTTAGTCACGTTACACTATTAAATTATCAAAATTTATCAATTTGCGTCATTTAATCACATATTACAATTACAATAAACGCAAATCAACTAGGCAGGATATTGTTAGTTGGATCCTATTGAAACATGCATATTTATTAATTTTGATAGTTCATAAACACTAGGTGACACAATCTTGACGAATAAATTCTATGAAAAGATTCATGTTTATGAATCTTAGTAATTTGATGACAAAATTGATAATTTAGATACCAAAATAATACTTATACCATCGTTTTAGAGGCGAAAAAATGAAATTTCTCTTAAATTAAACAAAATAAAGATAAAACACTTCTTCCGAGCAAAAATTATTCATATTAATTGGAATTTTCTTTCGTTATGTTCATGACCAAAAACAATCCGTTGTCCTTATTGACAAGTACTGTATAATAAATAATAAGCCATTTATTTTATTTTTCACCGTAAGAATTTATGATGAACTATTGTTATTTCGGAAACATATATTAATTTTCCCCACCTGAATTCGTATTTGGTTTAATTTTTATTCTAATTGGGTGCTGTTTGTTGATCAAAATTTGCCCAATAATCAGTTGAAACCCAATTGGATTCTAATCAGGAATGAAACATTGGGAGCGTATCATAACATCATTACTATTAATCTTACAAGTCCTTTCCAAAAGAAGTAAGATGCGGGACCGAATGTTTGTCATGATAGTTCGGTGCTTTTTGTTGCTACTTGACTCATTTATATATTAATAATATATATAACCAGAGAAACTGAACCGAAACCAGCTGACCACTTTTAGGCTACATTTGTGTCTATAACTCTCTCTCTCTCTCTCTCTTTCCTCCAAGGGAACTTACAAGTTTTGGAGTAATCGCTACAGGACGACGGAGCAGATGTGTACAAACGAAACACGTAGAGAAGGATCATTTGTTGGGGCTTCGGCGAAGACTGCAGCGCTAGTACGCAAGCAAAGTTGGAGCTTTTCCCTGTCTTGACGTTTCTGTTGGTTTCGCAGAAGGGTCCCAGCTGATTCTGCATGAGACGTGGCTTCCAGTTGCCTTAACTGATAGGGACACCTGGTTGTGGAGTTATGGCTCATTGCATGCAGTTCCTTCCTTCCTTAGCTTACTTCTTCTTCCCCAAACGCTCTGTTCGGTTGTGCTTATTTAATGGATATCGGGATGCTAAACGCTCTGTTTGGCTATACTTATTTAATCGATAAGAGGATACCACTTAATCTAAAATTTAGACACATTGGTTTAGACCCAAACTATGTTAATTCACTCAATTCAATCTCCCGATCGTAACGGATCCTTTTTTAACTCAACTTCCTCTTGGAAGATCCATTTTGTGTCATGTTACACAACTTGCATCCCCTTTTGATCTCTTCCCTTCACATGGAGGCTCCATCTTGTAAGATCTTTTTTTTCTCGAGTTTCTCTAGTATCGTTTATAAGTTTATACCTAATTATGCTATATTACCTACTTACATTTATGATTTCGTTTCCATGTGGGATAACATTTGTCCCCATTTCGTCAAAGAAACGAGTTGCATTACATCTAATGGGAACGTAAACAAGAGAGAATTGTTCGAGCGTTGTGCTTAAGATACTGATGGTTAGGATCATGTGCATCGCCACCCTATCTCGTATATTAAATTGTGTATATTATTACCAAGTTGCGACTATGCTGACTTGCTTTGTACATCCTCTTGAAACCGCATGTGACATCACACGTGCTGCATCCAGACAAAGGGAATGTGTACAGCGTACTCCACACACATATATATATAAATTATAACAAAGTTTATAGAGCTTAAAGTACACGTCTCTCTAGTAGTCCAATATCCATGTACAAAATTCTTAAAAACGTTTTGTATATGAGCAAAATCCTTGCCATATATGATATATATCCCCGCTTCTCGACTTTTGATATCGAGCCACATTTTCAACACGTGGCGGTGCACAGTACGATCCTCGTTGTAGTCATCATCTAGCTATCTACCATATCTGATTTATTGGTGAAGGGGAGTGATTAACTTGTATATATATATATATACCCACTTCATATAAAATTGTTCGTGGCTTCGTGCCATCCATCAACAATATGGGTTGGGAAGAATATTTTGATAGCTCTTCATTCTCTCACGAGGTCTTCTATATCAGAAACTCGCTCGCCAACTCTTCATGTCGGCATACTACCTAAGTCGATCAATACCAATTTCAATATACGGAATTTAAAGAACTTAATGGACAAGTCATATACTCTGCACTAAAAAAAAATAAAACATAGGGGGTGTTGTTTGCCAAACTTTTGAGGAATATTTTAAAATTTTAGAAATTTATTGATTTATTGATTGTGAAAGTTGTGAATGTGTGTAAGTTAAAAATTTTGAAATGTGTTTATATTACTGAAAATTTTCATGCTCCAAAATATTGGGGTAACAAACTGCTATATTTCTTCGGCTATTATTATTGGCAAATATTATTATATATACTCATTATCTTATTTATTTGAATTTCACGCGTCCGCTCAATTGTCTTTTTTCATCCACCTTTATCGTCAAATTTGTTCTCTCTCATCATCCTCCGCCCAGCCTGTTTTGTTAGCGTTTACTGGAAAGTTCTCTTCCTATGCTAGAGCATGCTGCTCACTTGTAGCCGTTGCCTGCCACGACTACAATAACTCCCTCTGTGTCTCACGTGGAGTGTCTTGGTGTTTTTACGATTCCTTTGTCGGTTAGTCACTAGCAATCGTCACAAACACTGTCGGGTTTGGTTTCATAGTATTTACATACAACTCACCAAAGAGAAATCCTTTATGTACTGTGATTCCAATTCATAATGCAAGCCATTTAGCCTTATGTTCGTTCATAAATGTATAGGTATTAATTAAGACATCAATTTTGCTAACGTGGCATGTTTTATACAAGGAACGCTTGCATAAAAATCTTGGATTAAATTTTGTAATATGGAAGGGTAGAAATGAGAATCCACACATATAAGTCTCTAAGAGAAAATGTTTAACTAGTGAATTAAATATCAGAACATTAAAGTATGTATAACATTGTGTGTATATATATTAAATGGTACGTGCATAATAAGCATAATTACGTATAGTGTACGAGCAATAAACAATGTTTGTGAGGAGAATCCCCGCAAATGCATCCTAATCATCGTTCTTATCTTTGGCTTCTTCCTTAGCTTAAAGATCTTTTAGGCACCTATAGACTCGTGTACAAATAATCACTGTTAGCTTTTGACCTTTGACCGAAAGTCACGTGCGCTGCGCCTTTTAGTTCGAAAATGCATCTCGATGATTTCGGTGACGCACGTGCATTCTCCTCTCCCGACATATATTAACATCATGATGTCTTTAAATGTTCATACTCTCTTTCACCTTTTAAAATTGTCTTTTGCTATGATCGAATATTAAAATATAATCAAAATCTCACGTCCATGGTACGAAAGTGAAACTGCGCAGTTTGAGGCGGGGGTTCCCTTTGACTGACGATTAAAGCTGCCGTCCACCTCGTGAGGTTTACCTTTTCTTTTTCGCAATGACACGTGTCATTTGCTAAATTGCTAAAAACCATACCCTAAAAAAAATTGGAATAAACATAAATTTAGAAAAAGTTGCATTAATTTAAATAAAGCTGGTGACCTTGCTTCAAACTGATTACAACAATTTTTTTTTAATTTACTGCTTAAATTTAATGATCTAATTTAGAGATAGATAAATATAAAATTTTATAATATTAAATATTATCGGTATTAAATGTCAATTAATATTGTTTATATAACATTCAATGTATATTATTTTTTCTTTTCTTTTAATTAGACTATTCAATTCAGGCATTTGAATTGGAGATGAGCTTAATCCGCTAGAATAGAAACTTCAAACTCGTGAGTGATGGGAGTCTTCTAGGATTCTTTCTAATCTTTTCTCTTTTTTTTTTTGTTTTTTTTTCTCAAGAGTTTTTAGATAATTTTCTCTTAATAAATCAGAATTAATCCACAAAATGAACTTCTATATTCTATTCATAGAAATTAGCCTATAAAAGGAAGTTCTACATTCTATTTTTGCTTGATTTTTCTTTGCTTACAAATTGGGTACATTCTATTTTTGCTTGATTTTTCTTTGCTTACAAATTGGGTACATTCTATTAGGTACTTATATGTATGGAATGGCGATCAAATTGACATCATATAAATAGAAGAAGAGAGATGGAATGGTTGGTCTTGAGGTTCGGCCGAACCAAAACTGGGATTGGACTTGAGGTTTCTTTCGTACTTTCGGTCTTGGTTCCATTAAGCGGGTTTGTGGTCGATGGAAGGAGCAACATTAGGATGTCAATAAGGCCCAAGCCCAGGACCAGGCCCAGAATCATTTGGGGTGGTGCATTTTGTTGGGTCGCTCCATGTTTTAAATTGGGCCTCCTGATTGGAGCCTTCAAGGTCTTATTGTGCAATACCAACATAAAAGTGCGTCCTTCCCCAGGCGTCATTAAAGAATGGTTGGGCTTTCATATAACGTCATTTCACCATAAAATTATCTATATCCCGAAATATTGGGCCGGGCTAAACTACTAGAAACGAGGGCCACTAGTAGACCCAACTTGAATTGATTGACCAAAAAATTATATTTATGCGAAATGTTGGGCCGGGCTAAACTGTTAGAAACGAGGGCCTCTAGTAGACCTAACTTGAATTGATTTGCCATATTCTCCTAAGATCAATTTTGTCACGATAACCTTTTGAACGTTTTGAGGGTTGGAGTTAAAGTAAAAATTCAGAGGAGTCAGTGACACTTCATCTTGCAGTAGAGTATGATCTGCTCAATGAAAAACTAAGGTACTTCAACTTAAAACCATTTTTATCTCTTCTACGCAATTAATTTTAGGATTACGATACTCACCAATTTGTTATCTGAATTGGATGGTTTAATTCTAAGAGAGAAAGAGATAATAGTATGAATATTTAGGTAATAATGAGTTGTATTGGTATGCGTGTAGAAAAAATATTAGGAGTATAAATTTAGAAAGTTGGATTTAAATTCTTAAATTTTTAGGCAAATGAACATGCCCTAAATTTCCAGCAACCTAAATGCTAACAATGAAATATTTATCTTCACAATTGATTAACTAAGATCCTAGATCTACATGATACTAATCAAGATAAAGATCAACACATGCAAAATCACAAGAACATCAAACAATCAAGATAAAGAAGACACCGAGATTTTGGTTACAAAGTGAAAATCTAATGAGGTAGACTTTCTCAAAAGACAAAAACACTCTGGGTGTAGATCACACACCAATCACTCCACTACGAACGTCTAGACTTTATAAGATGGTGATCTAAGCAAACATCCATTCACTTCAAAATCTCCCTCTCTTCGAAAAGTCACCAATATTCCTTCTTGGGTTGGTGCTCAGCACATATGTGACAACCAACAACTCTGGTCTTGTTCTTCAATGGACACTGACGAACTCGTCAGCACTTTTTTCTCTGAAACCTTCAAGAGAAATCTTTCTTGAGAAGCCTTCAAGAATCGTCAATCTTGGTGATTCAATCTTTGTAGACAATGGCGGATGCAGGGGGGGCGACCCTGGGCGGCCACCACCCATTGCAGCCAAACAAAATTTTATATGTAATTTTTTTTTTTTTTTGGCCTGGACTTGTGGGGCCCCGATCCCCATAAACCCAGGCCAACCCACTTCTTCTTCTTCTTCTTCTTCTCCTCCTCCTCCTCCTCCTCCTCCTCCTCTCCTTCTTCTTCTTCTTCTTCTTCTTCACCTAATTTCTAATTTTTTAATTTTTTTTTTGAAACTAGCAAATGCTTTTAATTTCAGAATATGATAACGTTTTAAACACAGGAATGACTTTAAAACATATTACGTACATTTCATCCAAATTGGATCCTGGATCCGCCACTGTTTGTAGAAACCAAGTAGGAAAGGAAAGCACTTCACCAGCAATCTCCTACTTTCATAACCTTCCACCAAAGGGAAGAAACAGGTCTCTCACACTCAAATATACAAACATATCGTCTTTTGCAGAGAGAGAGAGAAACAGAGGATATAGTAGTCTAGAGAGGATTTTAGGAGGCAAGTATATTCAATAATTCGTCAACTAAGGCAAAGGCTTAAGAATAGGTTAATATATTGTTTTAGTAAGGGTAGGAAGATAAAACGAAATATATAGGAGGTATGGGCGAGATTCTAAGTCTTTAAAACAAATTCTGGTAAAAGTCCATCAGGCTCATTGTAGGCTGACCATACCAACAGAAATCCTCCAAAATATTTTGCAACACAATCCAGAATTTCCAAATACAACAAATAACCTTTCAAAAGCCTCTTCTAAATTCTTTTAGTCTCCACAACCTTCATAAACTAGCCAAGTTGCTTCTTATATTCTAAAATGAAAAATAAATTTATTAAAATACTGTTTTACCCATGGGAATAATGCCAAACTACATAAACATTCTCAGGATTGATTGTTAGTTTATGAGTATGAAGAAAAGCTTCCCATCTTAAGTTAGCTTTTGGGGTTGAGAAGGTCCAGAACCACTTAACATTGATATTGGAGCTAGGTTTACCAACAAATTTTTATCCAACAGTTTGTAAGAGAAACGAGTTGTTGCCTCTCCAACTCAAACTCGATGTGCGAGGGGGAGATTCTATCTCTCGACATAGGGACAAGGTGCCATCTAAGCAACAATGTTGATTCCAAAAAAAAAAAAAAAAAACAATTTCGAAGCTTCTCTTCGACATCATAGAAAAGAAAGTTAGCGTCTGTGACAAGAAATGTTTAAAAAAGCTCACAAGTCGCCATTCAATTGACATATCCGTGTCTACCAGAGGTAGTTATAGAAGTTAAAAATTTGACATATGCACGGAAACAAAAAAAATTATCTGAAAAAACAAGAATACTGACTTCTTAGAATATAAATATGGGAGAAGTACCTGGATTGGAGACCGACATGAAAAGGATGGGGGACGTTTTATGTTACGTGTGTCTAATGAACACCGGAGCTTCTCTGAAGCGTGGTGGATGGCATCACTACAGGACGGTCCATTCACCAGGTGAATCTATCTCTATGTAATTCTTTTGTAACTTCCTTCAATTTTTCTAATAAGAACCCTAATGGTTAATTACACCACTAAACAAGTTCACTGAATAATTGATTACCATATATATTCTTGTTTTTATAATATTTTATAAGAAATAAGGTATTTTATACAATGAATATACACTCAGATGGGTTAATTTGTTAATTAATTTGTGAAAACAAAGAAAAGGCATGCTTCATGTTGACAATATTGCTTGGGGCAGAGAGGAAGAAGAGTGGGAATGCCCGATTCTAACCACATGAATAACAAACAAAAGTAAAATATATATCTAATTAACAAATAAGAAATAGAGGAATTATTATGGTTAATGTCATAATACACTTCTTAATTATAAACCGAAATCAATATCGTCTTACTGAATTTTAAAACTGCGATTTACACCTTTTATATTTTGAATATGATAAATTCTCGTCTTCCATTTGATTTGAACCTTAAATCAGACCGAAAAATATACAAAATGACCAAAATGCTCCATTCTAACCAGTAATCGCAGGAATAAAGAAGCATGAAATAGAGAAAATATTATTGTGCAACAGTATACATGATAGTGAGTTGTGAACAAATTTTTTTTTTTCACTATGTTTTATATTTAAAAACAATATGTTGAGAAAATTATTATATTAGCTTTTTAGAATAAATATAAGTCGGTCTTTAAGATTTCATAAGAATTAGCACTGATTTAACACGCAAAATATTTAAAAGGCGAATTAGGGCAATTTTCAAACAGGTAGAAGACATAAGTTATCGTTTCAACTTTCAGCCCCCCTGCTTAGAAAAAAAAAAAACTTTCAGCCCCCAAGTACCAACCCTGTCGGGTATCGTCCAACGTTGAAGGCTGAGCCGCAAATTTGTGCGGTTGAGACAAAACAGAAAGGTGGAGGTGCGGGGAATCGAACCCCGTGCCTCTCGCATGCGAAGCGAGCGCTCTACCATATGAGCTACACCCCCTCATGAAACTCTCGTGACTTGTACTTATAGTTGTTATAAAAAGAAAAAAAAAGAATTGCATATTAACATCTATGTTTTCTTTTTCTGGTTCATATCACCCTCTATTTTAGTTAATACTATGATTTCACAAAAATTCCAAAAAGTTTAAGAAGGGAAGAATTCCACGCCGTGGAATTTATAAGCAGGAAGAGAACTACAAGCTTAAGGAAAGGATAGACTCTTATGGACCTGCTCGAAAGTCAACGGCCGTGAATCTTGCATCAGCCTAGAATGTGCGCCACATGGCACAGAGACGTGACCAATAATATCTATTCAAAACTCAAAGTCTCAAAGATCGAAATCTCGGGCCTTATTTATTCTACTTGGGAAGAGAATAAATTATAAGATGATGCCTGATGGCAACAATTTCAACTCTTTAGGCAATTGAAAGAGAGATAATTAATAGTATCTTCCATAAAGACGATGGGTACAATAGGTTTGTTACATTCTACTTCATTTATTAAATTCCTTAAGCATATTAAATAATTTATATATATTATCAGTCTCTTATCAAAGAAGAAACAAAAGATTATTATTTTATTATTAACAGAAAAAAGCTAACACCCATTACCCGGTATCCAATTTGATAGATCTTGTCTCAAACTATCCGTGTCCAAATAGATATCCTAAATATTCCTTCGGGACCGATTACGAAGGATTCAAGAAACCAACAAGAAAAGGTTCAAAGGCCGGAATGGAAAAGACATTTCCTAGAAGGTGAGTGTAGCAGGAAGGGAGGACCCGACGGTGCCATCCTCGCTAAGCCGTATGAAAAAGTCCAAACGTGGCCATCCTAGCTACTTTCTTAAACAAATAGGGTAAAGCCCTTTTAAATCTTCTAAAATACCTTTGCAAAGATATTCAATCCAGTACAGCACCCTTCTCATTCTCCTTCTTTTGCGGGATTTTCACACTAAACCCTTCAACGCGGTTTAGATTTGCCTACCTAGTTACCGTTTCAGGTCCTTCTCCATTTCTGGGTCTTGCCGGAATTCGTTAAACTCAATGTATAACTGAGTCAAACTCCCCTTGTTTTTTTTTTCCATCAATCGAAGGGGTCCGTCCGTCCGTGTAGTTTTGTAGCTGCTGCCATGGATGCTCCAACAGAGAAAGTCTACGTTGCTATTGGGAATGATCTGCAAGATGGACGCAAGACCTTGGAGTGGACGATTAGAAAATGGATGTCCCATCCAATCTCCATAGTCATTCTCCATGTGACCAACGACATCTCCGTGGAGTTTGTTTACACCCCATGTAAGTTTACACAGTTTAATTATTCCAGTTTTCTTTGCGTTTTTTGGATTGGATTTTGATGGGCTTTTATTGGTTTCGTCGTTTTGTTTCAGTTGGCAAGCTCCCTGCGAGTGTTGTGAGCGAAGAGAAACTGGAAGTTTTTAGGAGGTATGAGCAAGCAAAGATTGACAAGTTGCTGTCCGACTTTGTAACCTACTGTGGCAAGGTCTGGTTTCCTCCTCCACTTTATATCTTTTCTCTGGTGGCCTCCCGAGATTCTGGATCTTACCTACTTTACACCCCTAAAATCTTTCAGAATTTTCCTTTCGTTCATATTACAGGTAAAGGCCGAGATATTCAAAGTCGAGAAAACTGATGAACCTATGCAGAAGCTCATAGTAGATTTGATTTCTCGCCTCCAAATAACCAAATTAGTCATGGGGTTTACATTCATGAAGTCCTCGTCGTGGTATGCATTTTCCTGTGTTTCAATTTCATGGTCTCAGTTTTTGGTTATTTCTGGGTGAATTTGCTTAATATCTGTCTTTCATTTTTTATTTCAACGATCCATAGGAAATCAAAGGGAACGATTAGCGGGTCATTTTACATTTATCAGCACAAGCCCGATTTCTGCGAGTTTTACATCATCTGTGGAGGAAAGCAGGTGTTACTCAGAGGACAAAATGATGAAGGAATGATGGAGAATGATCAAGGAGATTCGATTGCAAAAATGAGAGATAAGGGTTCCCTTAGAAATTGGGTAGGGAAAATGTTTTCGGATCGGACTAATTCCCCGGAAAGAAATTCTCGCCACTCATCCAATTCCTCCATACAATTGGACTTGCCCAATTCAGAAAATCAGTGGGAAACCAATGTCCGTGAAATCGAAAGCTATTACCAGCAGCTATTGTCTTCAGAATTGGATGCAGATGAGCCTGTCCAGGAGGATGAAAGTTTCCAGACAAGCCCAGCTGAGCCAGCTGATCATACGCCGGAACACGCTGATTCCAATACGGTAACTAAAATATCATAGATATTTCTTTTCGAAATTTGTGGCTACAGTTTACAACTGTGTTATTTTATTGAAAGCTTTGTCGTTAGTTCCGGTTTGGACTCGGAGTAGGTGTACAGAAAAATGATGCTTTTGTTCACCAAGTCCATTTCGCTTTTCCCCTGCACCGATGAATACTTTTCCCCTTCGCTTATCCTTTTTTTGACTCTACCAGCAGCGTGATAGTGATGGGATAATAGGTGGGTTTGGATGCCAGTGTACCAAGCCATTTTCTAGTGCCTTTCCTGTCCCCAGAAAGTGGGGTTTCCTTGTTCTGTCTTTTATAATTCGATTCAGTACCATTTCATATATAGTTAATTATACAGATTTTCTATTAATTATTGGTACAGAAACAGAATCTAGCAGAGAAAATCGAGTCTCTCAGAAGTAAAATTCATGAAGCCCAGCAGGCATTCCAGTTGAGGAGGAAAGAGACTAAGGACAACGCTGAAAAGCATGCAAAAGCCGAATGGGCCATTTCTTTATGCGTTAATAGGGTAATATAAGCTTTTTAGTTTTCCATCCTTCGGTGCTTAATATAAATTTAGTTTGGTTGCTCAGACAAGAAAACAACGTACAAATCCTTCATTTTTCTGCAGGCTGAAGAGCTTGAAGCTTGGATAAAAGAGGAGGTTACAACTCGAACAGAGTTGGAGAGAGAATTGGAAGCGGAGAAGGAGCACATGAACGAAGTGATAAGCGACATTGAAGAAAGCAGGAGCAGGCTAAATTCACTGATTCAGCTCCAAAACGAGCTCTCTGACAGGCTCCAAATCTCCACATTGTCAAAGACGCACGCCGAGGCTCAACTGGAAAAGGCAGTGACGATGAGGGCAGAGATGGTTAGGGACATTGAGGAGCTGCGGAGACAAAGAGACGTGTTCAATAGGAGGATCGAGTTCTGCAGAGAAAAAGACGCCATTGGCATGGTCTCAAAGCTTAATGAGTTGAGTTGTGGTTATAGAGAGTATACGTCCGAGGAGATCAGATTGGCCACCGATGATTTTTCGGAGAGCATGAGGTTGAAGTCTGGTGGGAATTGGACGAATGTGTACAGAGGGCGTATGAAGCATGGCGCCGTTGCAATCAAAATGCTCAGCTCCACCACTGAACCATCCGAAGAAACTTTCCAATCTAAGGTAAGAAAATACTTGCCTTTGGACTATAATACAACTCTGCAGTTCTTATTATTGTCTCATTCCTTCACAATTTTTTTTTTTAAACTAGAGTATAAGATCGGATCGTCACATTTAGGCCTTAAATTACCAAAATCAATCGAAATGCACCATCTTATAAGACGTCAAAATCGTGTTATATGACCTATTTATTGGCTTAGTTATCACACATTTCAAATATAAGATCTAATTAAAGGAGGCACATTGAGAAATTTTAGTAGTTTAGACGCACACTGAAAAATTTTAGTAGTTTGATGGTTCAATGTAATCAAGTTAGTAAATTATGTTAAGACTAAGTTGAACCCATATTTCATAGGATTAAAGTGATTTTTTAAAATAATATTAAAAGGAGGCAAGAAAAAAAAAAGGAGGCAAGAAACCGTGCACGCACAACACAGCACCATCTTTTTTTAATTGCTTATTATATAGTGAGGAAATAAGATATTAAAAAACTAAGGGAGTCATTCTGCATATTTCTTAAATTAATTGGCATCAAGTTTATCTCTTCAATTTCTTTTTCCCCCTTCTTTCTCTAATTTTTCTGTTGCTTTCAAGAAATAGAAAAATGCTTGGTCAAAACATGATTGGTGCAACAGCTACAGATTCGAATGAGTCCTCAATTTTGATGAACTAAACATGTTGCCCAAATTATGTTCTATCTTTGTATATTGGTTGACTATCAAATATGTTAGTGCAAATATATATAAACAATGCATTATTTAGGGCAAAATTTGTTTTAATGGAACACTCAGGATAGAGACTGGACAGCATAATCACTAGCCCGCAACTTTTAAATGAAAATTAATTAATTAATTAATCATTGACACAATATTAATTTTTCATCTCTAATTAATTATTTAACTATGTTAACCAAATCGTATTATTCTAATCATTAATATAGGATTAGTTGACTCCAATATCAGATCTAGCTGTACTTGGCCTAAAGTCATTTGCTTCATGTGTTCCATCATCATGTTGGTCGGTCTCGAGTTCAGAAATTTGGTTTTGATAAGATATGAAGCTATCATTTATTAAACGTTTTGGGAAGAGATATGTTTTATTATTTAATTTTTTTTAAAAAAAGTTTGTAACAACAGAAGCATCCGATTGATTACAAATAAAGAATTAGAAACTTGTGCGGTCTTATATTTTTAGATAAAGATATCATAACGGCAAGTATTTTCTGTGTGGTTGACCTTATAGAGTGGATGGATTTTTATTTGATATTCCTGGGCCCGGAACTTTTTTTTTTTTGTTTGGCCAATTGCTGGACCCTCTGCTCGAAGAAACAGAGAAGTACGGGGGCAATGGGACCAACACATACCTAAACCACCATGGTCCATAGATGTGGACTTGTACTTAGAAACTTAGAGGAGGAATTAAAAAGAAAAGAAAAGAAAACCCATATATTTTATATATAATCTGACTGAAAATTGACTATTTTGTGCAGGTGGATCTACTCGGCCATGTCCGACAACCGCATTTGGTCGCCATGATCGGGTTATGCTCCGAGCTGAAGTGCATTGTGTTTGAATACATGAACAATGGGAGTCTGGGGGACATCTTATCTTCCTCCCACAGAAGCTTTAGGAAAAGAAACCGGCCTCTCGGGTGGCAGGAACGAGTCCGGATCGCAACCCAGTTAGCTCCGGTTTGTGCTTCCTACACTTGGCTCGGCCGAGACCCATGATTCATGGCCGCCTCAACCTCTCCAACATTCTCCTCGATCGCAATTACGTGGCGAAGATCAGTGGTTATGGGCTCTCACAAGCCCACAACGAGAACGACACGCGTTTGGACATTCAGGCTTTTGGGGGTATAATGCTGCATCTTCTAACTGGGAGAAATTGGGCCGGGCTGATTGATGAGGCAATGACGATGGATAGGGCAGTCCTGGCCCAGGTCCTGGATGAGGTAGGCGGAGATTGGCCGTTGGATTTGGCAGAGGAGTTTGTGGATTTAGCAATGAGGTGCTTATCCAATACGGACCTGAGCATGACAAGAGTAATGGAAGAGCTGACTAAGATGAAGAAAAAGGCTGATGAAGCAACGGCAAGAGGAGGATCTGAGGCAAAGATCAACGGCTGTGATGATGACGAAGACTCTTACGATGTGCCCAGAGTTTTCCTCTGTCCCATATTTCAGGTTTTGCCCCTTTAACTCAGTTCAAAACAAAAAACAAAAGGGCTTAAAGTTTGGGCCTGTTCTGGGTCCATTTTTTCTGGGCCTTGTTGAATATCTATTGGGAATGTTTTTGGTGCAGGATATAATGAAGAACCCGCACGTGGCGGCGGATGGATTTTCGTACGAACTGGAAGCCATAGAGGAATGGTTAGCGACTGGGCATGACACTTCACCCATGACGAACTTACGCCTAAAGCATACACAGTTCACCCCTAATCATACCCTTCGTTCCCTCATTCAGGACTGGCAAAACAGAAGGTCCAGAAGCGCCTCTTTGGTGCATTAAAATGCTTTGTATATAGTACAAAGAGTAAGTTGAGTCTTGTTGATTCCTCTCTCTCTCTCTTCTCTGGTCTCTCAATGGGGTCTAGGATGGTCCACCATGCTAATGACACGCCATTGACACGATTTGGTGTGAAGCAAAATGTTGGTTACCCTTCCACCTATGAATAGTGTCTATCAGATCACAATACAAAATGTTGCGTTTTCAGAGTGTAAATAAAATTTTCAATCAAAATGAGAATTATAAGGCTTCTACACTTTGATCGACCCAAGTCAGCTTTTTTTTTTTTTTACTATTGATTGATGGAGGTTTAAGTGGACATTAAACGTTGCTAATGAGGTAAGTTTGATCAAAGATGTTGCGGGAGAATGTGCCAGTTGTGACACTGCAGGGCAAGGGCAAATTCTACGAGCTTTTTAGTGTATGATGACTGAACAGCAAAGGATAGAACTTCTAATGGGTAAACTTAAAGCTATTTGAAAAGAATGTGTTGGCTATTGATATAATTTGGAATCAACAGTCTTGTCTCAGTTGGAGTAGACAATCCCAGCAATTTGGGAACATGATAAATTTCAAATTTCTTGTGGGAAGATATTGATATGAATATTGAACTGATCTATTTCTTCATCTCTCTGTACATCGCCCGCTCCACTGTTTCCCTAACCCACAGAAACCCAGGAAGTGGGTCTTTAAGCAGAGCAATTTCTTAAGATTTTTGACTGCTAATAATGCTTTTTTGCACTAATCACACCCCCAAGCATTTTGCCCAACAAAAACACTTGGCTACTTTTCTTGGAAGGGCATAGTCTGAGAGGAAAGATGGGTTGGTTGCAATTTCATCATCACGAGACCATATATATACCCCTCTTTCTTGCCGGCTTCCTGGGACAGTGTTGTCTAGTACAAATGCCACCAAGAGCGTCACCACCATGTTCAAAGACATAATTGCATTTAAGGCGAAATCAAGCTGAAACATATCCAATTAAGAAAACAACAGATCAGCTCTTCGTTACTATAAGGGACGAATGGAAACAATAA
>CM025856.1:1622912-1663309 GCA_003952965.2 Morella rubra
TTAACTAGTGAATTAAATATCAGAACATTAAAGTATGTATAACATTGTGTGTGTATATATTAAATGGTACGTGCATAATAAGCATAATTACGTATAGTGTACGAGCAATAAACAATGTTTGTGAGGAGAATCCCCGCAAATGCATCCTAATCATCGTTCTTATCTTTGGCTTCTTCCTTAGCTTAAAGATCTTTTAGGCACCTATAGACTCGTGTACAAATAATCACTGTTAGCTTTTGACCTTTGACCGAAAGTCACGTGCGCTGCGCCTTTTAGTTCGAAAATGCATCTCGATGATTTCGGTGACGCACGTGCATTCTCCTCTCCCGACATATATTAACATCATGATGTCTTTAAATGTTCATACTCTCTTTCACCTTTTAAAATTGTCTTTTGCTATGATCGAATATTAAAATATAATCAAAATCTCACGTCCATGGTACGAAAGTGAAACTGCGCAGTTTGAGGCGGGGGTTCCCTTTGACTGACGATTAAAGCTGCCGTCCACCTCGTGAGGTTTACCTTTTCTTTTTCGCAATGACACGTGTCATTTGCTAAATTGCTAAAAACCATACCCTAAAAAAAATTGGAATAAACATAAATTTAGAAAAAGTTGCATTAATTTAAATAAAGCTGGTGACCTTGCTTCAAACTGATTAGAACAATTTTTTTTTAATTTACTGCTTAAATTTAATGATCTAATTTAGAGATAGATAAATATAAAATTTTATAATATTAAATATTATCGGTATTAAATGTCAATTAATATTGTTTATATAACATTCAATGTATATTATTTTTTCTTTTCTTTCAATTAGACTATTCAATTCAGGCATTTGAATTGGAGATGAGCTTAATCCGCTAGAATAGAAACTTCAAACTCGTGAGTGATGGGAGTCTTCTAGGATTCTTTCTAATCTTTTCTTTTTTTTTTTTGTTTTTTTTTCTCAAGAGTTTTTAGATAATTTTCTCTTAATAAATCAGAATTAATCCACAAAATGAACTTCTATATTCTATTCATAGAAATTAGCCTATAAAAGGAAGTTCTACATTCTATTTTTGCTTGATTTTTCTTTGCTTACAAATTGGGTACATTCTATTTTTGCTTGATTTTTCTTTGCTTACAAATTGGGTACATTCTATTAGGTACTTATATGTATGGAATGGCGATCAAATTGACATCATATAAATAGAAGAAGAGAGATGGAATGGTTGGTCTTGAGGTTCGGCCGAACCAAAACTGGGATTGGACTTGAGGTTTCTTTCGTACTTTCGGTCTTGGTTCCATTAAGCGGGTTTGTGGTCGATGGAAGGAGCAACATTAGGATGTCAATAAGGCCCAAGCCCAGGACCAGGCCCAGAATCATTTGGGGTGGTGCATTTTGTTGGGTCGCTCCATGTTTTAAATTGGGCCTCCTGATTGGAGCCTTCAAGGTCTTATTGTGCAATACCAACATAAAAGTGCGTCCTTCCCCAGGCGTCATTAAAGAATGGTTGGGCTTTCATATAACGTCATTTCACCATAAAATTATCTATATCCCGAAATATTGGGCCGGGCTAAACTACTAGAAACGAGGGCCACTAGTAGACCCAACTTGAATTGATTGACCAAAAAATTATATTTATGCGAAATGTTGGGCCGGGCTAAACTGTTAGAAACGAGGGCCTCTAGTAGACCTAACTTGAATTGATTTGCCATATTCTCCTAAGATCAATTTTGTCACGATAACCTTTTGAACGTTTTGAGGGTTGGAGTTAAAGTAAAAATTCAGAGGAGTCAGTGACACTTCATCTTGCAGTAGAGTATGATCTGCTCAATGAAAAACTAAGGTACTTCAACTTAAAACCATTTTTATCTCTTCTACGCAATTAATTTTAGGATTACGATACTCACCAATTTGTTATCTGAATTGGATGGTTTAATTCTAAGAGAGAAAGAGATAATAGTATGAATATTTAGGTAATAATGAGTTGTATTGGTATGCGTGTAGAAAATATTAGAGTATAAATTTAGAAAGTTGATTTAAATTCTTAAATTTTTAGGCAAATGAACATGCCCTAAATTTCCAGCAACCTAAATGCTAACAATGAAATATTTATCTTCACAATTGATTAACTAAGATCCTAGATCTACATGATACTAATCAAGATAAAGATCAACACATGCAAAATCACAAGAACATCAAACAATCAAGATAAAGAAGACACCGAGATTTTGGTTACAAAGTGAAAATCTAATGAGGTAGACTTCTCAAAAGACAAAAACACTCTGGGTGTAGATCACACACCAATCACTCCACTACGAACGTCTAGACTTTATAAGATGGTGATCTAAGCAAACATCCATTCACTTCAAAATCCCCTCTCTTCGAAAAGTCATCCAATATTCCTTCTTGGGTTGGTGCTCAGCACACATGTGACAACCAACAACTCTGGTCTTGTTCTTCAATGGACACTGACGAACTCGTCAGCACTTTTTCTCTGAAACCTTCAAGAGAAATCTTTCTTGAGAAGCCCTTCAAGAATCGTCAATCTTGTGATTCAATCTTTGTAGACAACCAAGCAGGAAAGGAAAGCACTTCACCAGCAATCTCCTACTTTCATAACCTTCCACTAGAGGGAAGAAACAAGTCTCTCACACTCAGATATACAAAACATATCGTCTTTTGCAGAGAGAGAGAGAGAGAGAAACAGAGGATATAGTAGTCTAGAGAGGATTTTAGGAGGCAAGTATATTCAATAATTCGTCAACTAAGGCAAAGGCTTAAGAATAGGTTAATATATTGTTTTAGTAAGGGTAGGAAGATAAAACGAAATATATAGGAGGTATGGGCGAGATTCTAAGTCTTTAAAACAAATTCTGGTAAAAGTCCATCAGGCTCATTGTAGGCTGACCATACCAACAGAAATCCTCCAAAATATTTTGCAACACAATCCAGAATTTCCAAATACAACAAATAACCTTTCAAAAGCCTCTTCTTAATTCTTTTAGTCTCCACAACCTTCATAAACTAGCCAAGTTGCTTCTTATATTCTAAAATGAAAAATAATTTATTAAAATACTGTTTTACCCATGGGAATAATGCCAAACTACATAAACATTCTCAGGATTGATTGTTAGTTTATGAGTATGAAGAAAAGCTTCCCCTCTTGAAGTTAGCTTTTGGGGTTGAGAAGGTCCAAAACCACTTAACATTGATATTGGAGCTAGGTTTACCAACAAATTTTTATCCAACAGTTTGTAAGAGAAACGAGTTGTTGCTCTCCAACTCAAACTCGATGTGCGAGGGGGAGATTCTATCTCTCGACATAGGGACAAGGTGCCATCTAAGCAACAATGTTGAAAAAAAAAAAAAAAAAAACAATTTCGAAGCTTCTCTTCGACATCATAGAAAAGAAAGTTAGCGTCTGTGACAAGAAATGTTTAAAAAAGCTCACAAGTCGCCATTCAATTGACATATCCGTGTCTACCAGAGGTAGTTATAGAAGTTAAAAATTTGACATATGCACGGAAACAAAAAAAATTATCTGAAAAAACAAGAATACTGACTTCTTAGAATATAAATATGGGAGAAGTACCTGGATTGGAGACCGACATGAAAAGGATGGGGGACGTTTTATGTTACGTGTGTCTAATGAACACCGGAGCTTCTCTGAAGCGTGGTGGATGGCATCACTACAGGACGGTCCATTCACCAGGTGAATCTATCTCTATGTAATTCTTTTGTAACTTCCTTCAATTTTTCTAATAAGAACCCTAATGGTTAATTACACCACTAAACAAGTTCACTGAATAATTGATTACCATATATATTCTTGTTTTTATAATATTTTATAAGAAATAAGGTATTTTATACAATGAATATACACTCAGATGGGTTAATTTGTTAATTAATTTGTGAAAACAAAGAAAAGGCATGCTTCATGTTGACAATATTGCTTGGGGCAGAGAGGAAGAAGAGTGGGAATGCCCGATTCTAACCACATGAATAACAAACAAAAGTAAAATATATATCTAATTAACAAATAAGAAATAGAGGAATTATTATGGTTAATGTCATAATACACTTCTTAATTATAAACCGAAATCAATATCGTCTTACTGAATTTTAAAACTGCGATTTACACCTTTTATATTTTGAATATGATAAATTCTCGTCTTCCATTTGATTTGAACCTTAAATCAGACCGAAAAATATACAAAATGACCAAAATACTCCATTCTAACCAGTAATCGCAGGAATAAAGAAGCATGAAATAGAGAAAATATTATTGTGCAACAGTATACATGATAGTGAGTTGTGAACAAATTTTTTTTTTTCACTATGTTTTATATTTAAAAACAATATGTTGAGAAAATTATTATATTAGCTTTTTAGAATAAATATAAGTCGGTCTTTAAGATTTCATAAGAATTAGCACTGATTTAACACGCAAAATATTTAAAAGGCGAATTAGGGCAATTTGTCAAACAGGTAGAAGACATAAGTTATCGTTTCAACTTTCAGCCCCCCTGCTTAGAAAAAAAAAAAACTTTCAGCCCCCAAGTACCAACCCTGTCGGGTATCGTCCAACGTTGAAGGCTGAGCCGCAAATTTGTGCGGTTGAGACAAAACAGAAAGGTGGAGGTGCGGGGAATCGAACCCCGTGCCTCTCGCATGCGAAGCGAGCGCTCTACCATATGAGCTACACCCCCTCATGAAACTCTCGTGACTTGTACTTATAGTTGTTATAAAAAGAAAAAAAAAGAATTGCATATTAACATCTATGTTTTCTTTTTCTGGTTCATATCACCCTCTATTTTAGTTAATACTATGATTTCACAAAAATTCCAAAAAGTTTAAGAAGGGAAGAATTCCACGCCGTGGAATTTATAAGCAGGAAGAGAACTACAAGCTTAAGGAAAGGATAGACTCTTATGGACCTGCTCGAAAGTCAACGGCCGTGAATCTTGCATCAGCCTAGAATGTGCGCCACATGGCACAGAGACGTGACCAATAATATCTATTCAAAACTCAAAGTCTCAAAGATCGAAATCTCGGGCCTTATTTATTCTACTTGGGAAGAGAATAAATTATAAGATGATGCCTGATGGCAACAATTTCAACTCTTTAGGCAATTGAAAGAGAGATAATTAATAGTATCTTCCATAAAGACGATGGGTACAATAGGTTTGTTACATTCTACTTCATTTATTAAATTCCTTAAGCATATTAAATAATTTATATATATTATCAGTCTCTTATCAAAGAAGAAACAAAAGATTATTATTTTATTATTAACAGAAAAAAGCTAACACCCATTACCCGGTATCCAATTTGATAGATCTTGTCTCAAACTATCCGTGTCCAAATAGATATCCTAAATATTCCTTCGGGACCGATTACGAAGGATTCAAGAAACCAACAAGAAAAGGTTCAAAGGCCGGAATGGAAAAGACATTTCCTAGAAGGTGAGTGTAGCAGGAAGGGAGGACCCGACGGTGCCATCCTCGCTAAGCCGTATGAAAAAGTCCAAACGTGGCCATCCTAGCTACTTTCTTAAACAAATAGGGTAAAGCCCTTTTAAATCTTCTAAAATACCTTTGCAAAGATATTCAATCCAGTACAGCACCCTTCTCATTCTCCTTCTTTTGCGGGATTTTCACACTAAACCCTTCAACGCGGTTTAGATTTGCCTACCTAGTTACCGTTTCAGGTCCTTCTCCATTTCTGGGTCTTGCCGGAATTCGTTAAACTCAATGTATAACTGAGTCAAACTCCCCTTGTTTTTTTTTTCCATCAATCGAAGGGGTCCGTCCGTCCGTGTAGTTTTGTAGCTGCTGCCATGGATGCTCCAACAGAGAAAGTCTACGTTGCTATTGGGAATGATCTGCAAGATGGACGCAAGACCTTGGAGTGGACGATTAGAAAATGGATGTCCCATCCAATCTCCATAGTCATTCTCCATGTGACCAACGACATCTCCGTGGAGTTTGTTTACACCCCATGTAAGTTTACACAGTTTAATTATTCCAGTTTTCTTTGCGTTTTTTGGATTGGATTTTGATGGGCTTTTATTGGTTTCGTCGTTTTGTTTCAGTTGGCAAGCTCCCTGCGAGTGTTGTGAGCGAAGAGAAACTGGAAGTTTTTAGGAGGTATGAGCAAGCAAAGATTGACAAGTTGCTGTCCGACTTTGTAACCTACTGTGGCAAGGTCTGGTTTCCTCCTCCACTTTATATCTTTTCTCTGGTGGCCTCCCGAGATTCTGGATCTTACCTACTTTACACCCCTAAAATCTTTCAGAATTTTCCTTTCGTTCATATTACAGGTAAAGGCCGAGATATTCAAAGTCGAGAAAACTGATGAACCTATGCAGAAGCTCATAGTAGATTTGATTTCTCGCCTCCAAATAACCAAATTAGTCATGGGGTTTACATTCATGAAGTCCTCGTCGTGGTATGCATTTTCCTGTGTTTCAATTTCATGGTCTCAGTTTTTGGTTATTTCTGGGTGAATTTGCTTAATATCTGTCTTTCATTTTTTATTTCAACGATCCATAGGAAATCAAAGGGAACGATTAGCGGGTCATTTTACATTTATCAGCACAAGCCCGATTTCTGCGAGTTTTACATCATCTGTGGAGGAAAGCAGGTGTTACTCAGAGGACAAAACGATGAAGGAATGATGGAGAATGATCAAGGAGATTCGATTGCAAAAATGAGAGATAAGGGTTCCCTTAGAAATTGGGTAGGGAAAATGTTTTCGGATCGGACTAATTCCCCGGAAAGAAATTCTCGCCACTCATCCAATTCCTCCATACAATTGGACTTGCCCAATTCAGAAAATCAGTGGGAAACCAATGTCCGTGAAATCGAAAGCTATTACCAGCAGCTATTGTCTTCAGAATTGGATGCAGATGAGCCTGTCCAGGAGGATGAAAGTTTCCAGACAAGCCCAGCTGAGCCAGCTGATCATACGCCGGAACACGCTGATTCCAATACGGTAACTAAAATATCATAGATATTTCTTTTCGAAATTTGTGGCTACAGTTTACAACTGTGTTATTTTATTGAAAGCTTTGTCGTTAGTTCCGGTTTGGACTCGGAGTAGGTGTACAGAAAAATGATGCTTTTGTTCACCAAGTCCATTTCGCTTTTCCCCTGCACCGATGAATACTTTTCCCCTTCGCTTATCCTTTTTTTGACTCTACCAGCAGCGTGATAGTGATGGGATAATAGGTGGGTTTGGATGCCAGTGTACCAAGCCATTTTCTAGTGCCTTTCCTGTCCCCAGAAAGTGGGGTTTCCTTGTTCTGTCTTTTATAATTCGATTCAGTACCATTTCATATATAGTTAATTATACAGATTTTCTATTAATTATTGGTACAGAAACAGAATCTAGCAGAGAAAATCGAGTCTCTCAGAAGTAAAATTCATGAAGCCCAGCAGGCATTCCAGTTGAGGAGGAAAGAGACTAAGGACAACGCTGAAAAGCATGCAAAAGCCGAATGGGCCATTTCTTTATGCGTTAATAGGGTAATATAAGCTTTTTAGTTTTCCATCCTTCGGTGCTTAATATAAATTTAGTTTGGTTGCTCAGACAAGAAAACAACGTACAAATCCTTCATTTTTCTGCAGGCTGAAGAGCTTGAAGCTTGGATAAAAGAGGAGGTTACAACTCGAACAGAGTTGGAGAGAGAATTGGAAGCGGAGAAGGAGCACATGAACGAAGTGATAAGCGACATTGAAGAAAGCAGGAGCAGGCTAAATTCACTGATTCAGCTCCAAAACGAGCTCTCTGACAGGCTCCAAATCTCCACATTGTCAAAGACGCACGCCGAGGCTCAACTGGAAAAGGCAGTGACGATGAGGGCAGAGATGGTTAGGGACATTGAGGAGCTGCGGAGACAAAGAGACGTGTTCAATAGGAGGATCGAGTTCTGCAGAGAAAAAGACGCCATTGGCATGGTCTCAAAGCTTAATGAGTTGAGTTGTGGTTATAGAGAGTATACGTCCGAGGAGATCAGATTGGCCACCGATGATTTTTCGGAGAGCATGAGGTTGAAGTCTGGTGGGAATTGGACGAATGTGTACAGAGGGCGTATGAAGCATGGCACCGTTGCAATCAAAATGCTCAGCTCCACCACTGAACCATCCGAAGAAACTTTCCAATCTAAGGTAAGAAAATACTTGCCTTTGGACTATAATACAACTCTGCAGTTCTTATTATTGTCTCATTCCTTCACAATTTTTTTTTTTAAACTAGAGTATAAGATCGGATCGTCACATTTAGGCCTTAAATTACCAAAATCAATCGAAATGCACCATCTTATAAGACGTCAAAATCGTGTTATATGACCTATTTATTGGCTTAGTTATCACACATTTCAAATATAAGATCTAATTAAAGGAGGCACATTGAGAAATTTTAGTAGTTTAGACGCACACTGAGAAATTTTAGTAGTTTGATGGTTCAATGTAATCAAGTTAGTAAATTATGTTAAGACTAAGTTGAACCCATATTTCATAGGATTAAAGTGATTTTTTAAAATAATATTAAAAGGAGGCAAGAAAAAAAAAAGGAGGCAAGAAACCGTGCACGCACAACACAGCACCATCTTTTTTTAATTGCTTATTATATAGTGAGGAAATAAGATATTAAAAAACTAAGGGAGTCATTCTGCATATTTCTTAAATTAATTGGCATCAAGTTTATCTCTTCAATTTCTTTTTCCCCCTTCTTTCTCTAATTTTTCTGTTGCTTTCAAGAAATAGAAAAATGCTTGGTCAAAACATGATTGGTGCAACAGCTACAGATTCGAATGAGTCCTCAATTTTGATGAACTAAACATGTTGCCCAAATTATGTTCTATCTTTGTATATTGGTTGACTATCAAATATGTTAGTGCAAATATATATAAACAATGCATTATTTAGGGCAAAATTTGTTTTAATGGAACACTCAGGATAGAGACTGGACAGCATAATCACTAGCCCGCAACTTTTAAATGAAAATTAATTAATTAATTAATCATTGACACAATATTAATTTTTCATCTCTAATTAATTATTTAACTATGTTAACCAAATCGTATTATTCTAATCATTAATATAGGATTAGTTGACTCCAATATCAGATCTAGCTGTACTTGGCCTAAAGTCATGTGCTTCATGTGTTCCATCATCATGTTGGTCGGTCTCGAGTTCAGAAATTTGGTTTTGATAAGATATGAAGCTATCATTTATTAAACGTTTTGGGAAGAGATATGTTTTATTATTTAATTTTTTTTAAAAAAAGTTTGTAACAACAGAAGCATCCGATTGATTACAAATAAAGAATTAGAAACTTGTGCGGTCTTATATTTTTAGATAAAGATATCATAACGGCAAGTATTTTCTGTGTGGTTGACCTTATAGAGTGGATGGATTTTTATTTGATATTCCTGGGCCCGGAACTTTTTTTTTTTTGTTTGGCCAATTGCTGGACCCTCTGCTCGAAGAAACAGAGAAGTACGGGGGCAATGGGACCAACACATACCTAAACCACCATGGTCCATAGATGTGGACTTGTACTTAGAAACTTAGAAGAGGAATTTTTTTTTAAAAAAAAAAGAAAAGAAAAGAAAACCCATATATTTTATATATAATCTGACTGAAAATTGACTATTTTGTGCAGGTGGATCTACTCGGCCATGTCCGACAACCGCATTTGGTCGCCATGATCGGGTTATGCTCCGAGCTGAAGTGCATTGTGTTTGAATACATGAACAATGGGAGTCTGGGGGACATCTTATCTTCCTCCCACAGAAGCTTTAGGAAAAGAAACCGGCCTCTCGGGTGGCAGGAACGAGTCCGGATCGCAACCCAGGTTAGCTCCGGTTTGTGCTTCCTACACTTGGCTCGGCCGAGACCCATGATTCATGGCCGCCTCAACCTCTCCAACATTCTCCTCGATCGCAATTACGTGGCGAAGATCAGTGGTTATGGGCTCTCACAAGCCCACAACGAGAACGACACGCGTTTGGACATTCAGGCTTTTGGGGGTATAATGCTGCATCTTCTAACTGGGAGAAATTGGGCCGGGCTGATTGATGAGGCAATGACGATGGATAGGGCAGTCCTGGCCCAGGTCCTGGATGAGGTAGGCGGAGATTGGCCGTTGGATTTGGCAGAGGAGTTTGTGGATTTAGCAATGAGGTGCTTATCCAATACGGACCTGAGCATGACAAGAGTAATGGAAGAGCTGACTAAGATGAAGAAAAAGGCTGATGAAGCAACGGCAAGAGGAGGATCTGAGGCAAAGATCAACGGCTGTGATGATGACGAAGACTCTTACGATGTGCCCAGAGTTTTCCTCTGTCCCATATTTCAGGTTTTGCCCCTTTAACTCAGTTCAAAACAAAAAACAAAAGGGCTTAAAGTTTGGGCCTGTTCTGGGTCCATTTTTTCTGGGCCTTGTTGAATATCTATTGGGAATGTTTTTGGTGCAGGATATAATGAAGAACCCGCACGTGGCGGCGGATGGATTTTCGTACGAACTGGAAGCCATAGAGGAATGGTTAGCGACTGGGCATGACACTTCACCCATGACGAACTTACGCCTAAAGCATACACAGTTCACCCCTAATCATACCCTTCGTTCCCTCATTCAGGACTGGCAAAACAGAAGGTCCAGAAGCGCCTCTTTGGTGCATTAAAATGCTTTGTATATAGTACAAAGAGTAAGTTGAGTCTTGTTGATTCCTCTCTCTCTCTCTCGGAATTGGGGTCTAGGACCTGGTCCAGTCCATGCTAATGACACGCCATTGACACGATTTGGTGTGAAGCAAAATGTTGGTTACCCTTCCACCTATGAATAGTGTCTATCAGATCACAATACAAAATGTTGCGTTTTCAGAGTGTAAATAAAATTTTCAATCAAAATGAGAATTATAAGGCTTCTACACTTTGATCGACCCAAGTCAGCTTTTTTTTTATTTTTACTATTGATCGATGGAGGTTTAAGTGGACATTAAACGTTGCTAATGAGGTAAGTTTGATCAAAGATGTTGCGGGAGAATGTGCCAGTTGTGACACTGCAGGGCAAGGGCAAATTCTACGAGCTTTTTAGTGTATGATGACTGAACAGCAAAGGATAGAACTTCTAATGGGTAAACTTAAAGCTATTTGAAAAGAATGTGTTGGCTATTGATATAATTTGGAATCAACAGTCTTGTCTCAGTTGGAGTAGACAATCCCAGCAATTTGGGAACATGATAAATTTCAAATTTCTTGTGGGAAGATATTGATATGAATATTGAACTGATCTATTTCTTCATCTCTCTGTACATCGCCCGCTCCACTGTTTCCCTAACCCACAGAAACCCAGGAAGTGGGTCTTTAAGCAGAGCAATTTCTTAAGATTTTTGACTGCTAATAATGCTTTTTTGCACTAATCACACCCCCAAGCATTTTGCCCAACAAAAACACTTGGCTACTTTTCTTGGAAGGGCATAGTCTGAGAGGAAAGATGGGTTGGTTGCAATTTCATCATCACGAGACCATATATATACCCCTCTTTCTTGCCGGCTTCCTGGGACAGTGTTGTCTAGTACAAATGCCACCAAGAGCGTCACCACCATGTTCAAAGACATAATTGCATTTAAGGCGAAATCAAGCTGAAACATATCCAATTAAGAAAACAACAGATCAGCTCTTCGTTACTATAAGGGACGAATGGAAACAATAAGTGACACTTTCAAATGAAATAAACAACAGATCCGCGCCCCCACCCCCCCCCCCCTCCTCTTTCCTGCCAAAGGTTATAGAGACCACTGTTTTGTCACATCACTTCAATAACCTCTTTCTGTACATCCTAACGTCCAAGTATTTCAACAATCAAGTCAGCGTCAAGTATCTCAATATCATGGTATACTATACCTCTTGTGAGTCCTTTGAAACTCACGAAATGATTTCTCTCAGAAAAATTTAGGACCTCAAAGATAGTTTTCATTCGAATGATCACTCCAGACAAATTCCTCTCTTTTTGCTCCAAAGAGGAAACTTCTCTCTCTTTTTTTCCTCCTGAAAGGGGAGCTGACTCAATTGGCTATACACCCTAGATTTATGCCTCTAAAACTTCCCCCAAACCAATAGGAAAGAGTGACTTACTTGTTTACTGCCGCTGTGTACTGGTCCATTTGATGCTGCTGCATAAGGAACAAAATAACTTGGCAGTATCAAGCTGGATTCAGGTTGATACTGTTGGAAATAGGCAGGGATGGATAAACCAAGGAACAATGAAACACCAACTATTGTGATATTTCTAAAACTTGCTGTTTGACTATACTGCAAAGTCGATAGACCCAATGCCACCATAAGGGCCCACATGAAGCACAGCACAGAAGCAGCCAATGCCTGTGGTATAGAGGCAAGAATTGCACCTACTTTTCCTATCAAATACAAGGGATGAAATCAATGCATCTAAATTAGGACTTAAAAAGAGATTAACCAACAATGGATGATAATAAGCAAGCGACATTTGTCAACAGAGAGGATTAGTATATTTAATGCAATTGGCATGTGAAGAACTCCTACACTTCAATCTCTGATATTTCTGGTCTCTGCTAATTAGGGGTCTAACCCACATATACCTATCATGCCAATATGTAGGCCCATGAATATGCACCCATACAAGGATTTCAGTATCAATCTTGGGGTTTTGGTTATTGATTTTTTCCATATATGTTTATGACACTTACCCATGAATGAGAAAAGGATCAAGAAAACTGCTCCAACTTCAACTGCCCTTCGACTTGCCACCTTTGTTATGTCAATTGTATGAACGTTTTCAGTCAAGGTCGTTGACCCAGCTCCCGATCCCCAAAGTCCGGCCAATATACTGCAGAAGCCCTCCATTGCAATTCCTCTGCTTACAATTCCAGGTGTTGGAGGTTTTGAATTAACCCGGAAAGACGCAGAGTGATATGTTCCAACCTGATTTGTTTGTTGCACCATTAGCATCGGTATCACAAGACTAATTCCATCTCTATGTTTTATTTTCAGCATTTTCTCCTAAAGAAATTCAATTACTTTTACATGAGAATGGGGATTTTGTGTTGCCTTCTATTCTACTGTCTTGCATAAATCAAGTCACGAGTTTTCCCAGCAGGAAGTCATGCCAAATTAAGCACTTTCCAAAATTTCCCGAGAAGAGATGCCTTACAATTCAAAATGTAGCACTCTTGAATGGGTATTTTGTGTTGCCTTCTATTATACTGTCTTGCATAAATCAAATCACGAGTTTTCCCAACAGGAAGTCATGCCAAATTAAGCACTTTCCAAAATTTCCCGAGAAGAGATGCCTTAAAATTCAAAATGTAGCACTCTTGTCATACAGTGAGAAAGTACCCTTCTGTATGATGGCTGGGATTGACTGCATGCGGAGAGTCATAGAGGTAACTCTCATTTCACCATCAACTCCCCCAAAATAACATAAATGAGACATTTTCTTATTTTTCATGCATTTGGAAATACAAGCTACTAACCGAGTCCACTGACGCCACCAGCGACACTATGATCATGATCATGGAAGTCTTTAAATGGAAGATGGGGATACCCCACTGTAAAGGGTACGGAATTCTGACCCATGCTGCAGCTTTCCATGCATTAGAGACATCAGTTCGGCAATGCTTCATGGTGTATGCATGCTTTCTACATGCTTCTACTAAGATGTTTGAACTGGGTATGTCAGGGCTACACCCTTTGTAATTATAAGCTCCACCAGCTGTCAAAAAGAACGCATATGTCCATATAATCATAATGCTCAGCGGAACCTGCGATGTTTGAGATATTAAAGTAAGATAATTAAGTAACAAAAGTAAGATAATAAGATAATTAAGTAATGAATGTAACCTGTTGACTAAAACAACAAAAGGAAATATATAAGGCATGGGAAGGTTTCTCTTAAAATTGTTGTTTGATGTGGACCAACCAATCTTTAGCTAGAATACACGAAAGGAAAGACCATGCCCATGGTATGATGGTAGCTTCAAAGTGGCTTGGCAAAGATAAAAAAGAAGAAAGGAAAAAGAAAAAAAGAGCCGACTGGCGAGAGTTGGACTGACATTCACTCCCTACTTACACTGTACCTCCCAGAGTTTAGTTCAATGCTCGCAATTATGATCCATAAGAAGTTCATAGACTTGACATTTGCACTCCCTACTTACTTTTAGCAAGTGTTTAACAAACCTATAAAAGAGGCCTTCAGATATAAGTTGATTGCAAGAAGTACGAGGTATTGTCTCAGTTGGACCGAAGCATCAAACTGAAGGCCATGAAGATGAATGGAAGGCTGATGATGAGAAAGAATGGACTTTTTACATACTATAAATTGATGAATCATGATTTGGCCCATCTGGGGATATGCCCAAAACAAGAACTCATGCTAATTCAATACATCATGGATTTTGATAGGCTTCGCAAGGGTGGAGCAAGATCCATGGCCGACATACATTAATAGTTAAGTTAAAAAATCTTGATTGATGAAATGAGGCATCATAGAACTGAAAATGAGGATTAGATTACTCAAGCCAGAAACCAAGAGTATGCAGAATACTAAGCTACGAGATATAATCTCAAAGCATATATAAAATGGGCACGTTGTAAAACATGTCAACAAACTCGGTAGATGAATATAAAGACCACTTGCAACATGCCATGGTCAGAAGCGTACCGCATAAATTCGAAATACACGATGCCCAAGGATAGATATTCCTCGAAGGTACTAAAAAGACAACATTACAACAGTAAGTAGTTTGAACAATCTTAGCAAATGCATTTAAAAAACTAAGAAAAAAAAATAAAGACTTCTATAACATAGTCAATAGCTTGAACAAATTCAACAAGCATGAAGGATACAACTACATAAGGTACGGGCTACTTAGAACCAAAAAATCTAAATCAAGATAAATTAATCTGCTAAAAAATCACTTACCAGCGTAAATACAAGAAGCAAGACTATCTGTGGAATGCTGATCTCCACACAGCTACCAGCTTGAGGAAACCCATAGCTGAAAAAAGCTAAACCTACTGCAGCAACAGTTGGTGCGACCACAACTGGGTTAATCAACCTGCAACATATCACATATATCATATTGGCAAACTCCAAAATGCAGGGATAGTTGACCTGGTAGGCCCCGTCAGTAAATATTTTATCCTCAAATATAAAATTGAAAATTTCGTGATGCAACCAAAAAGAGAACAAAAGAGAAAGATAATATAAGAATGATTTGATATGTTTGCTCTACCTCAGTTTGCTATCTACAATAGTCACAGGGCATCATATGACCTATTTAAGAACTGAGTCCATGTGAAAAGGAAGCTAAACGATCTAAACTACATCCTAACAACTAGTAACAAGTGCTCTTGTTCATTGCCACAATTGGAGCCAAAGAAAATAAACTTTAAAAGAACAGACATCCAGTAAATAGCATAAGTCCAAACTTACAAGTGGCAGAACTATTGACAGAAAGTAAATTAGATGTTCCATGATATTTTTTTTTCCTTCTAAAACATTAAAGAAGCATCACAATGGGACAAGCACAAGATATAACAAGAAGCTCTTTGATTTACCTTAAAAGAAGAGACATCAAACCACTGAATCCCAAAATGCTTTGGAATATTGAGCCTACAATTATTGCCCCTTGTAGTTCCCTCATTATGTGCCTGAATTTCTGCAGTTAGATAGTAAAGGATAAGTGGACCTCAAAAGAGGAATCCGAGTGACATCCATCTAACTGAATCTTTTTACAAGCAAAAGAATGAGCTCACCGCTATAAGAAAATCATCATTGAATATACAGTATTTACAACAGGAAAATCATCAAAGAGATGCTAGTCATTTTCATACGATCATTAAGGTGATCCTCATCAAGATCACCTAGGAAGTTGTTGTCCAAAAATTTGAAACAAGATGTCATAACTGCAGGACTTTTATCTGCAATTTAAGGTGGCCAAGGTATTCATGGCCAAGCTATAAAAGCTAACAGCTGATCCAAACAAAACACTTAGTGATTTTTATGAACTCACATGTTCAGTAAGATTTCGATACTCCCGAGCATTCATTATAACTAGTGCTGGTGCCAGATATACAAATGAGCTCCCTTGAACTAAAGGAAGTCGGGTGCCAAAGTAGGAGTGCAATATTGTCGTAGCACCAGAAAGCAGCAGCGTTGTTGAAATCACAGTAGCAGTATCCTTCTGTCATTATTTATGTAGAAATAAATTGAGAAATTAGCGCCACCAACTTATTAAATTGGAGAAGACATTCAAGGGACTTCAAGATGCTTACATCCGTTCCACCCATGGCTGGTACGATTATCAAGGGGATGAATATTAGAGAACCAGCCAAAGATAGATAGTGCTGCAGGCCGTAATATATCAAGGGTACTGCAGTTAGACAAGAAGATTTAGGACAGAGAATGGGTATTATGAAGTCACCCCAACGGGATTTCAAGAACCCAAATTAGAATCTTCCTAAGACGTCAAATGCAGAATAACAGTTTTCTGGCAACATAAAAAAGGAAGAGATGGTACATTTATCTGTCTAAAAGAATACTCGCTATTGTTTCAATTCTAAATAAGCGTTTTCTCTAAATAAAAGCCGTAGCTAAAATTTTCGTAAAATTGCTAACGATATCGTGCTCTTCCACCTTCAGTGAATACTCAATGCACTCCAGAACTCCATCCCATGTTATTTATACCACCATTTCAACCGAAACAGCAAGTGCAGTTCCCCATACCAAAACACATCGACAAGTTGGTGAAAATACTAACCAAAACCAGGATTCTCTCTGAGCCCACATTTCATTCCCGGCGGCCTGCGCCACTCTCCATGAGCAGGTTCTTCACCATCAGGAACTTCGGTTTTTGCATCTCTTTCAGTTACTTCGTGCTCTTTCTTTGGCCCGGCGGCTGGAGCAATTGCTGGGACTTCATTTCCATTCATGGTCCCGTTCACAATTCCACTCGCGCTTCCATTCAGACCAACTTTCCTCTCATCGCCTCTAGCCTCATCCCTAGGTCGCCTCCTCTCAGTCTCACCCCTCACTACTCCATCCCTCTCATTCTTCAGCACCGGTTCGATTTCAATCCCCCGGTGCGGCCTGGTCCGGCCCAGAACCGGGTCGGTCTCTTTCGGCGGAGACCCGCCTTTTCTAGACTCGAGACCCTTCTCCAAATCAAACAAGGTTCTATCGTTTTTCTCACTGGCACTAGCCTCACTCGTCCCAGAGTAATCAGAGACAAAGCCTGTCCTCTTGGCCCAAGATCTCAATTCTTTCGGGTTGTGATCGATTTTTGGCAAAAATGGCTCGATCTTCGGAAGCATAGAGCCAAGGCTTGTGGCGCCCCCACCCTTCACTCTCGCGGCATTGTCTCGCGATTTTGAGCTTGACCCAGTTTCCATTGGAGCTTCTACCCAAATGGGGTACTAGCTTTCAAGGCAAATTGACCAGAGTAGAAAAGAAGTAGACCCACTTCGTCCCTTACAACAAAACAAAGCCGAAACACAACGATAAATGAAAATACAACAAACAAAAGAATAGAGTGAGAGAAACCGAAAGAGAGACAGAGTAGAAGCGAAGGAAAGCAAAGAGGTGGGGATTGGATAGTAAGAGTGGAGCATCAATACAATAATTTGATTTGGCAAAATAAGACTGAGAACTGCCCTGGTGCGCGGGTGAGTGAGTGAGTGACAGTGAGCGCTTTTTGAGGTGTCCTTTTTTACACAGCGTTTGTTAGTTAATTTTTTTCCTCCATCCAATTACAATTCAAAATTTTACTTTTATCACTCTCCCTGCCAAACTTCAATACTATCTCGTTTTTAACACCAACCACCTCTTCTCATCTTTTTCATCGCATTACCGCTGGCTAGTTGCTATCAGTTGGAGCTTTCAGATGTTGTCAAATTGCTATAAATGACCCTGTTCTTGGCCGTTGCGATTTAAAAAAACCAATGAAAGAAATATAAAGAAGAGGTAGATGAATCTTCAAGCAGAAGATACCGACATCTTTCTTTTATCTCTTTCATTTTTATATTTCTAGATATTTTGGCCTTTCCTTTTTTTCATTGTACTTGTCCCGATCGTTTAGGCCGAAAAATAGAAAGTTTTCTTAATTTGTAAGCTTTCAACAGAGGTCGCAGATGAGATGAGTGAGATAATGGAAAAAAGTAATAAAGGGGCCCGATGAGATCAGACTCAGGTTCATCCTGTCGTGTTCGTATTTGGACTGTTTAGCTTAAAAATCACTGCATCACTGCATCACTGCATCGTTGCTTCGTTGTCGTTATCTAATAGAGAACAGCGGTATTGGTTTCGGGCTCCATGCAAATTATGCAGTTGTGGACTAATGAGAAAGAGATCAGCATTATAAGGTCGGTAGTCTTTTGCATGTTCATTTAACAATACGTAAAAGGTGAGATTTGGGTCCCAGAGTCCCCACTGGTTAGGTGTGAATTAATTATGACAGTCGTCGGTCTACCGGAAATTTGTTTTTTAATACCTGTAGTCTGTAGAGAGAAATCCGCTCAACTTGGAACGTTAAGAAAATCCAAAAGCGCCCGCGGTTTACTTGCAGTTGATTTGGGGAATGGTGGGAAGTTCATAGATCGTACTACTTATACACACATACAGAAAAAAGATAGATATATAGAGTATAAATACAAAATGTCAAGGATTATTTAGAAAATAAAATAAAATGTGAAGGATTTAATATCAGTTTTGAGAGAGAATAAGTTTAAGAAGCTTTAGAAATTTTTTCCATTGGACATTTCTAATTTATGATTTTCATTCTTTACATCTACCAAAAAAAACTTCAATGTTTTAACGGCCTGTGTTTGGATGACTAAAAAAATTTTGTATTGGGGTAAAGCAGATTTTATTTCAAGTTCGTACAAAATTTAAAAGAGAAATAATCTGATAGAATTTTTTTTAATAAAAAAATATTGCAGTTCACTCAAGTTTGAGAAAATGCTTTAGAGATTGTGAAAAGGTGGTTATAAAAAAAAGTTCAAAAACTTTTTAACCTTGCCAAACACAGCTGCCAAAAAAATTCATTTTTTTAATAGCAATTTTCCTTTAATTTTGAGTTGAGATGATAAAATTGGAATATTGCAACTAAGAAGAAACAGAATTTTATAAACGTTTGATTATGTAATTACCTCGCAAAATTGCCATAATCCGTTTGTTCAATTTTTGAGATTAGCATGACTTGGTTGAGAAAGGGGTGATGTTTCTAATCCATCAGAATGTGTTGTTTCTTTTTTGAGAAAAAAAATTATACTCGAGTACACGTTGTGACCGTATTGTAAATCTGGTATGAAATTCAACGGATGACGGGTAGTCTAGTCCCCACTCTTTCTTCTCTCTTTAAGTAACTAAACAATCACTACCGGTTAATTGAAAACAATGTATGTCCTGAGTATACCAAACTACAAAATAATTCTTGATAAATTGATGTTAATCTTTGAACAGATTCCGTAGCAATTAAAACAAGATCTCTTCCCTTTTTTTCTTGGCTAATTGGGAGAAAGGAAAAAGATCCCACATCACAAAGGGAGAATGATCCGAGAGGAATAAAGCTCCACCACTATTTTTTTTTTTGGGAGATGATTTGTATGTGTGGATCCCTTTTCCCTTCACCAATTAGCGAAGAAGAAAAAAATGACCTCATGCCACCACCATTGGCACACGCTTGAAACCCTTTACCTATCTACCTTTCGATGCATGCACTCAACCTTGCTGTTTACCATTCATGATGTAGACAAACCAATTCTTTACTGCGGCACTGCTTTGGCTGCTTGTGCGACGGTTCAGGTTCTTCCACGTTAGCAACTTCACATATTAGCAACCAAGGTCTGAACAGCTATCTTTGACAAATACTCCGCTCTTGGGGATCATGAATGTTGAGAACAAGGGAAAGCCTTAAGACAGATGTTAGCGATAAAACTAAGCTTACAGGCTTCATTATCATCCATATTGCCATGACGTATTGTGCTTTTTTGTTCTGGTCCTTTATCCTTCTATGAGTCGGCCTCCCAATCTTGCTGCAGTTTTCCTGACAACTTGCATCTAGTTATGATTAGTAGTTCTCACTATCCGTAGTATTTAAGACCAATGAGAAAGTTCATGGAAATAACCTAACTTTCTTTAAGAATAGATCCCAAACCTCTCATGCAGTTATGTCAATTAGGATGCATCTCCCATATTCTAGTTTTGATGTTCTAATGTTCTTCTAAAACTGCAGTCTAGTCCACATAAATCAAAATCATCAGCAATTGGCCTATGCTATACGAGCTCTTTCTCTACATGCGCCACCACCTTATACATCAATAACAACATCTAATGAGCCTAGATTCCAATCCCTGATTATTCTAACCCTGTCTCCTTTTCTAACAAATGACCAAGTTCAGATTCAGTAAAGACTATAATTAGAATCGTCAATAGATTCATTCTAATTGCACCAACATCAGTGATCACATATTCTTTCAGAAGTGACAAAGTTGGAAAACTCTCTATTCTCCCAACACATACAAATAAAATATTCTTTTTTTTTTTCTTCTTTCTAAATTACAAATAAAAGATTCACAAAGTAATCCATGAGTGTCTGCGTTCGATCCATGTGAAACTCGGAATAAGTCCACAAATAACGAGGGCATTGATCAATGGATATATATTCATTCAACAAGGTCCGTTCAGATTGGACCTGGATCAATGGTCTAACCTCTGCTCCAATGTCTACCGCTGCTGACTACCGTGCCTCGTTTCAGAACAGCTATACCCAAGCAGGAATAAACCTGATAAATTGCAAAATTTGCATTCTGCCAACACTATTAACCACGAATCCTCTTAGACGCTATGGAATCTCCACCAAATCTAGATACCGTTACTGCATACTCAGTCCCATGGCCCAACATAATTCAGTGTATTACTTTCAACCACACCCAAAATGAAAAGCTTCCACAGATGAGGTTTTCCACAAACATAAATTAGATGTTTACAATGTGTCTCACACTGAAACACTGGTTCCTGTAGCACAATCTGTGAAGATGTATCAGCATGATCCAGCTCAACATATTTAGTTATGAAGTTTGTTATTCTGTTATGTAATATTACACTAGAGTTTGTTGTATATAATGTTGATCGAACTCTTGCACAGATTCATAAGAGTACAGATTCATTCTTTCCAATATATCAAATATACACAGATATTCACCACTCTCTCTCTCTCTCTCTCTCTCTGCTTCTTCATCTGCACTTATACACTCTGTTTTCCTTCTTCTATATAACTCTACACAATCCAATTTCTTCCCAGTACCATAATAAGGTAAAGACTTCAAGACCTCATTTACCTCCTGCACAATTCCTACATTAAACCGCACCTAATGAGCCAGTATCTGACAACTTGAAGAAGTTTGAGGTATCAGCGTTACTAAATATCCTCTTCTAGACCTGAGACCTCCCCAGGCATAACTCCCTTTTACTGGTGTTCCATGTTATATGAGGAGATGCTCTGTCCCTCTGTCACCTTCAGAAATACCTCCCAACTTCTTTATACCAACCAGGGAAGATAACCAACATAGACCATTGAGCCAGTGGCACAAATTCCCTGATTTGAAATTTAATACATTAAGTTCACATTTTCCTATACTATGTTACCAGTTCCAAAAAAAAAGATATCAGCTACAACAAAACCGCCATCATGAAGATGGACGTATTTCATACACTTTGACACTACCTAAAGTCCAAGTACGCAACCAATCTTATCTTCAACAGACGTAATTGAATGGTGGCCACGAACGGACTACAACCCAATCTTCTTCTCTCAACTAACTTTCATAACACAAAGCACACACTAGGACCCCAAGTTAAGTTAGCACAAATACTATTACGTAGCTTAAAATCCTTAAAGTTCAGTAGATCCTATCACATGGATTGAAAATTCAGGCCCAACCAATAATTCCCATAAAAGGATATCAAATTTGGCCAAACTTCCTAGGCATCCCAAGCTTAATTCACCACCAAGCTTAACCAGAATCAGAAGTCAAACATGGAAAATCAAATTTCTAGATCTGCATAGCATTGGAAGTAACTTTCATATATACCTATCAAGTATATACAGAAAACAGCAAAAACAACGTAAAAGAAATCCAAAAAGAAAAAAAAAGAAAGAGAAAGGAAAAACAAATGAGCGATTCTTGCAAATCACTGAGGATGTGGATTAAGTTTTATTTACGAGCTAGAGGAGTAAAAAGGCGGGCCACGTTTTCTTGCTGCTCGAGGAACCGTCGATTGAGGTAGGTCTCTAGGATCGATGACAGAGACGAAACGCTTCATCTCCTCGAGACGGTGGCTCAGCTCGGCGAGCCCTAGCGCGGGCGAGCCGAGCCTCATCGGCTAGCTCGGCCCCTCAGATTCTCCAGCCACCAGAATCGGCTTCAGATTCTCCACCACCAGAACGTTCTCGGTAGCTGGGGCAGTGTCTCGCGACGGGGTTAGGCTGTCCTTGGACAAGGATCGTTGCTGACCGTAACACATCCTGAAACGACGCCGAAATGATGTTGATAGAGGAAAGAATACAGGTATACGTTGCAGAGAGAGAGGGAGAGAGCATAGGGGTTCTTGGCTTGGCAGGGGTTACTAGCGAACACAAATAATTGGCGATGATCATGATTAATCTGAACCGGAGTTTTATTATGGTTTAACCGGCCTTTCTGCCTTTCTCTGGCTCACGCTCCTCCCTTTCGGTGGTAGCCCTTTGAAGCTGATAAAACGGCAGCCGTTTAGTTTGGATGGCCAAAACTTTTTTGTGAAATTTTTTTTTAGGGGAAAATACACTTTTCACCCACAAACTACCGGAGTAGTGACACATTGTACCCCAAACTACCATCTTTAAGACATTGCACCCTCAAACTACCAATGTTATATATTTTGCACCCTAAACTACCCACTTTGACACATTACACCCTCCAACTACTAATATTAAACACTTTGCACCCTCCATTTGACAATAATACCCTTGAAAAATTAATGAATTGACAACAATATCTAAGGGCATTATCGTCATTTTAGTTTGAAAATTTGATAAAGGGTGCAAAGTGTTAAAAATTGGTAGTTAAAGGGTGCAATGTGTCAAAATTGGTAGTTTAGGGTGCAAAGTGTAAAATATATGTTAAAAATGTATTTTTTCGTGGTGATTTTATTAAAATAATGTAGATTTTATTGTACTTTGTAAAATGTCTGTTATACCTTTAAGGAGGAAAGTCCTATGCTAAATTTTCTCTTTGCTGATAATTTTTTAAGCTAACCAAAACAAAGAGAAAAGTCCAAAGTTTCGAACTTTGTAATCGACGGAGAAAAAAAAACCCACTTCTATGCGAGGATTTCTTAACATATCTATAATAAACGGCACCAGTTTTCGAACTTTTGTTCGCATCTGGAAATCTCTGGTAGCCGACACGGTCGTCAAGCATTCTATCTAAACGACAGCTTTATATTGAGGCCGGGAGTCTCCGATTTAAAACCCTGGAACATTCAAAGCCAGCAGTGTCTGTTTGCACTCGCGCGCCGGCTGAGAATGGCAGCAGCTCCGGAATCCGACATTTTCTCCCAGCAGCATTCCAGGCTCCCAGATGATACCGTTTTCTATGCCATCTTTCCCGACTCCTCTGTAAATTACAACACTATCCCTGATCTCTCCTCCTCCCTCCAATCCCTTCACCTCCAAATATTACAAAACATCTCTCCCTTCACCTCCGACTACCTATGGCAGCACGAGCCCTTCAATCTCTCCCTCTCCTCTATCCCTAAACCCTCCTGCCTCTGCTCTTCCCAGCATCCCCATCTCCACGGCAAGCTCCGCTTCGGCGACAACCTGGAAGACGAATGGTTCGCGGTCTTCCTTCTTTTCCACATCTCAACGAGCTTCCCCTCCCTCTCTATTCGAGTCTGGGACACCGACGGCGAGTTCTTGCTCATTGAGGCCGCCTTCCACCTCCCCCGCTGGCTCAACCCCGACAACAGCGTCAACCGCGTCTTCATTCGCCAAGGCCATCTCCATGTCGTCCCCAAGGGCCGGCTCCCGAGCCCGACCTTGGCCGATTCGCTGGGATTCATCGTCAATCGCAGCGATGAATCGCGGGCGTCGGAGCTGGTTCAGTCCGCTGTGAAGAATAGAATATCAGATTATCCGGAGAAAGCCAGGAGGAATATGCATTCGATAAGGGTTAGGGTTCCAGTGTCGGTGGCGCAGGTCTTGAAGCACGAGCCCTGCTTGATCTCCCTGGCGGTGGAGGGGTTCTACGACCGCGACATCGACTCCATGAAGCACGCGGCTAAACTGGAGAAGTTCTTGCCGAAAGGAAAAGAGGAAGAGCTGGTCTGCGTTTCCGTGAAGATGTCGAGGGCAATGTACGCCCAATTGGTGCAACAGACCTTTCAGGCACCCAAGTGTTACCCGATGCCGAATAGGAGTGATAAAGCTGCATATTCCGAAGCCGAATTGGGACTGAAAATCGCGTGTGGGTTCGAGATGATGTATCAGCTGAGAAGGCGGGAGGGTTTAGAAGGGAAGGGGAGCACGTGGGAGGCCTATCGGGAGAGTTTGGAGAGGGTTGGTTACTTTCAAGGGTTACTTCCAGGGTCGAAGGAGTATCAGAGGTTGATGCACAATGCGGAGGAGTATTACCGAAGCAGTTCTTTGTTTTCAAGGGCGAGGTACGTGGTTTTCCGTCGGTGTCTTGGAACCTGTTTATTATTACTAAGTCTTTCACTAATGGAGGGAGTAGAATGCAAATAATGCTTTTGTGTTTTTACAATTCATTATTTTGAATATTCAACACGGCCATCTGGTTCTGCAAGACTGCAAGTTGTTTAGTAAAGGGTCTAAGTTACCTTTGGATTGTTATTTTAGCGGGCCGCATTTATTGTCTTTTTAGCTTTGTTATTGTTGGCATTTAGCGACGTATTTTACAATATATAACTTTTTCTTGCAGTGAAATGTTGAGTGCTCCAGTGAGAAGAATTGATGAAATTCTTGCTTTACCCCACTCATCGGATGATTTTAGGGTTCAGGACGTCCCTCCTTCTGATGATGATTCTTGGCTCTACACTGGAGAGGACGAGTTAAACTCTGCTCTTCTTGAGAGACAAAAGGAGATGGACCTCTATAATTCAAAACGTAAAAAGAAACAGAAAGAGCAGGAAGATACTGGTCCTTCTTCCCGTTCTAATGTTGATGAGACTGCTCTCGGTGACATAGCAGATACCATGCAGGCTTTTGTCCATAAGGTGTCAAGCTACAAGGGAGCTGAGGTTCCTGAGAACAGGTTCAGTGTAACTTTATATTAATCTTATTCTTATTTTTGTTTTCTTAACTTATATTAATCTCATTCATTCATAGATTTGGTCACCCATGTTAATTGTCATAAATGCACGCACAAACATGCATCCATTCTTGTAGTCCTTGTGGCTGATGGGGTATAGGGGTGAATATGAAAGCTTGAGCCATGGCAACAGAATTCAGCTCCTGTCCTTTCTTTACATTATGCAAGTTTTAATTCAGTTCATTTGTATGGCACAAATGAGAACACCCACCAGTCTGCACATCAGTTGGCTAGCAATGATCTTCTCATTCTTCTAGCTAAGCCCATAGCTTTTGACATGATGTTATTACCAAGAAGGTCACTTGCTTCTGCTTAAATAAGTGGGTGAACTGCATTGTGTCACTAATGATCCTGGCAGGTTCCTTTGGGTTTGAAGCCCATGCAACTGTTTGCTGGCTCAACCTTGCTAATTTGATTTAGTGGAAATGGGTTATTTGCTTTCCCAGGAGATTAAGGTGAATAGTTGTAGGATTAGGAAGCTTTTTGTGCATTGAATGAACCCGCTTCTAGACATCAAATTTTACCATCTGAAGTATGGAAGCTTCAAATACATTGGCTTTAAATTGATCCAAATGCATCTTGTTAACTGCCTCTTGCAGGAACCTAGGAGAAGTAGACCTTAATGTTGATCATTTCCTAAAAGACCTTGAATCAATAATGAAGCACCAAGGTTTTGAAGATGCTGGTAATAAGGTTGATAAAGAAGAAGGGTCCTCGTCCGACTTTGATTTAGGTAAGTTATACACAATTTTTTTTCACTAAATTTATATCTTCTTTGATGAATAAGTTGTTTATGTTTATTAAGATTCATGAAAACTAGGGAAACTTTTGTCTTCCCCCCCCTCTCTCTCTCTCTCTCTCTCTCTCTCCTTCCTTGAGCTGGCCGTTAGATTATGAAATCACATCTTTCATTTTCCATTTTTCATGGGGGTTCTAATCATTGCATTTATATTCACAGATGAGTCTGAGGATGAGAGCGATGTTGGAGAACCTTCCGAGGATAATGACGATGGAGAGGACACTTTCATGCATTCCTATTCTGATGCTATGACTGAAGAATTAAAGACCTCTACCCTTGCAAAAAGTTTTGTTCGTGCTAATGAGCAAGCACCGAAGAAGGCTGAGGTACATTATACATCTTGCATAAAAGTATATGTTTAATATATACATATACGTATGTTTTTATGTATATATAGATACACGTATGATTATATAGTTTTCCTGCCATCTCAAACTGAGGGACTATGCTGACTGAAATGTGGTTTTCTCATTCACTTATATTCTTCCATGCTTTTGTATATTCATCGTGTTCTTTTTTCTTTTTCTTTTAGTCTGTGTTCTGCCAAAATGATGTGCTGAATCCGTGATGCAGGGAAAATCAAATGCGACGGAAGATATGGACGAAGATTTCACCCCCGTGGATGTGGATGTGAACCTTGTAAAGAGCCTTCTGGATTCCTTTTCTTCACAACAAGGACTTCCAGGTCCTGCTTCCAATTTGCTTGGTCTCATGGGTGTACAGCTGCCACGTGATGACAAGAAGGGTGACTGATTCTCTGTGTCTTGTCCAGTTTTGATTGATTCTAACTGGGTCTCCTGCAGTTTTGTACCAACTCTGGGACATGGTTCGGGGTTGTATATGTATTATAACTCTTCTGCTAAACTTTATTAGCAATGTATGTTATGTTAAGCATGTGCCTGAAGCATGACCATAAAAGCGTGTTGCTGTGAAAGTCAAGTGGTAGGTACATGATCTCCATTTTTTTGGGGTAAGTGGTAAGTGTATATTCCAAAAGAAAGGTAGTACAGAGTTAGGGACATCACAAAAATCTGCAGCGAGAACACAAACATACAACAGAGCAATTCATACAATATCCCAGTAAGAGATCTAAAAACATGCCAGCATCTTTTTTTTTTTTTTTTTTTTTCAGCAAACGAATGTGCTGTATACAGACAGCCTTTCAAAACTGGATATAAAGAACAAAAGTATAAAGTCTATTGTAGCATCATTTAGGGCTTGTTTGGGATCGGGTTCGAGATTGAGCTTGAGCTTGAGATTGAGATTGAGAGAAGTTTCTTAAGGTTTTGTACTAGGTTTGTGATTTTTGAGATTTAGTGACGTAAGATTTTAATAATTATTTTCTTTTATTTGCACTATTTTGCAAAAATGCGTCAATCAGATGGTGAACTCCATTTTATAAAAAGCAACTCTAGGTGTACCTCATTTTTAAGACCTATGTTATAAAAAATAATTCTTGGTGGACTTTATTTTAGAGCTCATGCTATAAAAAGTAACTTTAATTGGACATCATTTAAAAATATAAGGTCACATATACTGTGTCAATCAGATGTAAATGTAGTATCAGTTAGAGAAACAAGAAATAAAAATATTTTTTACTCTTTTAATTCGAGATTTGATTTTGAGACACACAAAGTTAGGGAAATATTGACACGTCTCTGATGTTTGTAGAAATCTGCTTTCAATCTTAACACATCCAAACGCAGAGGACTTAAAGCGAGATTTAAGTTTTAAAGCTTGAGTTAAAAATCGATCCCAAACATACCAAGTCCTAAAGGTTAAAAGTCTTGAGTGCTATACATCGAATGGCCTTAATGGCGTGGTTCCAAATAGCCACGAACATGCCAGCATCACTTTAAGCATGATTTAAAGTCCTAAGAGCTATAAGGTACCGTTTGTTTCCCCAATATATTAGGGCATCAAAATTTCTAATAAAACAAACACACTCCAAAATTTTTAACTTTTACACATACATACTTCACTTTCACAAACTCCAATAAATCTAAATAAAGTAAAGATTCCTAAAATTTCGAGAATATTTCTCAAAATTTTGACAAACAAACACCCCATGATAGAATGGACTTAAAAGGCGTGGTTCCAAATGGCCACGAACACGCCAGCACCACTTAACGGATCCGAGTGTTCCCCTGTTATTGGCATGACCGAGTTACCAACTAACCCCTGCATGCCCCGGCTTGCCAAACACGACCTCGCTGTGCACGCCTTAGATTAAAAGCCAGCGACCGTTTGATGTGCTTTTATTCACCCGATGCTCACGCTGCCCACAAGTCTTCGACACTTCCTCAGTTCCTTCCCTTCCTTATCAGCTGAGCTGAACTGGTGAGTCGCACAGCTCCTCTCTATGCCTTGTTATTCATCTTTACCTTCTAACCTTAATTATCATCTCTGCGAATTATGACAATCTAACGGATCAAAAGCGATTTGTTAGGATTTCCGATTTGTCTGTCGCCTTTTTCCCTCTCCTTTGAATTTTGACTGCTTCGTTTACATACTTTCATTTTCCAGACCTGATTTTGGGCAGGCCAAGAGATTACAATGGCTTCGTTGACGGTGGACTTGTTGAAGGAGGAGCTCCCCGTGGAACAGGGATCTCTGGTTTTGTCTGGGGACGTCAAGACTGGTCTCGTCCTCGTCGACGTTGTTAATGGCTTTTGCACCGTCGGGGCTGGCAATCTGGTAATTATTTCACCCACCACCAGTCCTGTCCTCAATTACCGTGATAACCTCGTATTTCACTAAGGTTTTAAGTTATTGATTTTGTCCGGATGTACAGATAACTCAAATTAAAACGTGCGTCACCAGATTTTCTCTCTGTTTTGATCTTTTGTTTCTATTTTTTGTTTTTCTACTTTCAAGTTTGTGTTAGAATCTTTTAGTTTTGTTTCACTACAAAATAGTTTTGGTTAACATAGTCTAAATTTAACCCAAAGAGCATTAAGGAAAATAATGCTAAGACCCATTTCTGTTCAAGAATGATCTTTCGTTTCTAGGTGTGAGAGTTTTACATCCGTAATACTTGATTAGTAGAATATATCGCCTTGCAAATATGCTCCAGATAATGGAGCAGTAAAGTGGTCCTATATGGTTATCACAACTGTCAACTGTCAAGTCGTTGTTTGGTTGGGCTGTTCCTAACTTGTTATGTATGGGGTTATAAACAGTTGTCCTATTCAATATAGTAGTGCGGAATTATGTTTTTGTGTAGGCTCCAACAGAACCTGATAAGCAAATTTCAACGATGGTGGATGAGTCTGTGAGACTCGCCCTGGTGTTCTCTGAGAAGAAATGGCCTATTTTTGCATTCCTCGACTCCCATCATCCAGATATTCCTGAACCCCCATATCCTCCGCATTGTATAGTTGGAACAGATGAGGCAAGACTGGTTCCTGGTATTTGATTTGCTTTTGATTTTTTTTTCTTATTTGCGAATCGATCTTCCTTTTTTGCTGAAAATACTTGTATTACAGTTGAATGATTTAGGGGTTTCCTACTCTTCTTTTGCTTTTTCCTATGGTTTGCAGCCTTGCAGTGGTTGGAGAATGAACCGTATGCGACACTTAGGTGCAAAGATTGCATTGACGGGTTTCTTGGCTCTATTGAAAAAGATGGATCCAATGTGTTTATAGATTGGGTGAAAAGTAATCAGATCGAAAAGGTTAGCATTTCTCATGTCACCAAAGAGAGTAGTACTTCTCATTGTTCCGTTTCAACAATTAGTATAGTGAAATATGAACTTCAGTAGCTTCAATCGGTAGTGTAGCATTCAATCTAATTTTGAACCCTTTTCTTCTTCATGGAGATTTTGGTGGTAGGGATATGCACGGATATATGTGTGCTCGATTTTGTGTGTTCAACACTGTCTGCTAGAAATCGTGGTCTCCTTGCACCTCTGGATGATGTGATTGTGTATTCCCATGGATGTGCTACTTTCAATCTTCCTATTCATGTTGCCAGAACTCTGAAAGATGCTATAGCTCATCCACAGGTAATCTGAATCATAAAATTATAGGCTAAGGTCTAAGTTCTTTTTAAATCCTTATTTATGTTCAAGTTTGAGCGGAAGGCAATGTTACTTGGATCTCAGAACCGACTTTGGTCTAGGCCCAGGAATGTCAATGTTTTCAGTAAAACACTTCCATAAAAGGCCAATCAAACCTGTATGTTTGACCTGGAGGAAATAGTTTTAGGAAGACAACAAACACACACATGTTGGGATAGTAAAGAACAAAAAGGAAAAGGAAGAAAAAAGTTTTATTATCCACCTATGGATCCATTGTAGAAGCATCACACAGCTCCTCCTTAAAACATGATATGATGAATTTGATTCACTTACTATTGGGGGAGGAGAGAGTGATTATGAAATTCTCTGCAAAATTTCCATGGAAATTTGGATCTGGTCTTCACACCCATTGCTAAGTGTATGTACTTGTATTTTTCATTTTCATTGCTTAATGAGATAGATTGCAACAAAAGAACTTGATTAACTCAAAACTAGTGGAATGGTTATCTTAATACTCAAGTGTACTATGCAGTGAATGATGCTGCTAATTTCTTAGTACTCGATCACCTTGGCGGTTATGTGACACAATGCTATTTGATACAATTTATGAAGTTGTACATTAATATTATGATTCTTCAAGTTGCTAGTACTTTTCTTGCAATCAGTTGCATTATAGTGGCTTAGCCAAAAAAAAAGAAGAAGAAGAAGAGAAGAAGAGATGGTTGTACTCATGTTGATGTTTTGAGACAAATATGTTTAATATGAGTTACCATTTCAATAGCTAGCATAATCAATCACAAATCCATTGAACTAACTTGTAAGCTTGCTTCAAGAAGAGTCAGCATTAATTCCTCTATCTACATCCTCGATACATGTCGGTTGCTTATTTTTCTGTCAACAAAGGTAGATTAGGGTTTATTTCTATCCGAACAAGAATGAGGAGATGCTTTTGGCCCAAACTTTTGAATTAGCTGTGAGACAGGGTTGGGATTGAACCCTGAGAATGTAACTCTTGACTGTTAAAGAGTAAAACGGGTGAAATTTTCACAATTGATTTCTTTGTGGTGCTCATCGGTAGAGGGATACACTTGATGGTGATCACTGGTATAGGGTGCCTGAAGTACATTCAAAGGCCTTGTGATCAAGAAATATTTCGGGAAAAAAACTTCATTTTCTTAGACATTTTTTTTTCTTTCGTTTAATTGAAGTTTGTGGTACCCAGTTCAGGCTTGATCACATTAACGTGAAGATGCTCTGTTTCAATTGACATAGAGTCAATGTTCAGCTTAAAAAACTTCTTTAGCTTAAATGACTAAAATATGACCTGCTTAACTGTTCAATTTGTCTTCTGTATACTATCTTTTCTGATTGTTCTTTTTATTTCATCACAGGATCTGATGCATCATATAGGCCTTTACATGGCCAGGGGAAGGGGAGCCAAGGTAGTGTCAGAGGTAACATTCGGCGCACCACAAGAGCCATGATCTTGGTGGTTTGGGATTCAGGCTTCATCCTATCCAGAGGGCGAGAACCGTTGGGTGGATGGAAATTGGACAGAGGACATGCTTTATGTAGCTCTGGTTTTATGCTCTTACGTATTGAAGATACCATAATGGTGATCGGTATAGCTAACCGCTCACCTCAGTGTGGTCTAATTTACATATCATACTTGCAGATTGGCTATGTTATGCTTATCATATTTCGACTGTCCAATTAGCAATGATGTACCTGCTATGATATGGATGTATATAAACATGTAAAAATTGCACTTTAGAATGAGAGGGAACGTGGTTGAATATGATGATGATGTCTATAAATGGGGCAAAGTTGACTCCTTCCAAGTTTGTTCTTCGTTGGTGGAGGTCATTTATGCTTCGGAATGAAATTGTGGGCTACCAACTCCAACATCACGTTTAGAAAAATGATTTAAGGAAGCATCTTTCTTGCTTTTGAGAGCCCCACTCGCCTCTTTCTAGAAAAAAAATAATTTGGATGGTCTGAACTGTCTTTTAACTAATTTTCTATTTGGATGGCACAAATTTGTTTTACATTTATTTATCAATTCTAGTATCTTTTTACAAATTTTAGTAATTTTAATAACTTTTTCATTGATCCGAAAAAAATTTATACTGCTTCCTAAAAATTTTCACCTTACAAGCTAAGGCGATGTTTAGATATATAATATTTTTGACTTTTGAAGAAATTTTTTTAAAGACTCAAAAATCTTAAAATTTTTAAACAAATTCTAACAACTTTTTACAATTAAAAAAAACTACATAAAAATATTTGTTTTCTTTACTACTTTAACAAACTTCATTATTTTTTCATTAAAATACTACTTTTTAACAAACTCTAATAAAATCATTCTACAATCAAACATTACCCACCTTTGTATACAAACCCTCCTAAAAAGTAAAAACCCAAAAAATTTCTCCTGCAAATTTAAAATTCTTAAAATTTTTACTTTCCAAACATCAACTAAAACGTACAACGAAATCCTGTTATTGTGTGCTCTGGACTGCCAGGTGACTCCACATAATCGTCCTTCCGAAAGTGTTGGCACTGCTGAAGAATTGGCCATGCAACCCCTGATTTGGCCTAATGATGTCCACTTTCACAATTGAAATCTGATTACTCAAACAAGAAATCGATCAGATAAAGAACTCCTAAGAATAATTTCCTCCTGAAAACCATATGACCAAATACAAGTTTGAATGGAAATTTCCCTGCTGCTTTGGTAGTTACAAACTATAAGGATCTAAAGTAAGAGTTTCATAGGGTCACACCAGAAATAGAACACACAAATCCATTATCTGCTGTCAAAATAATCATACTTGAAAAAATAAACTAAAAGAATTACAAATGAAAATTTGAGCAAACGCATTAGAGGGATCTACATATCCTGTCCTGGTCTCAGACCTTGGTACTTTCTATTCATTGCTGGGCTCATGCAGGAGAAGATTGAAGGCTTTTGCTTCTTTGGTTTTACACCAAAGATAAATGACCGTAAAGGAATGCGGGTTCGACTCTCTGTGTGCCTTAGCTGAGGATTTAGTTGCTTCTTCGATCCAGAAAGCTCAAATTCGTCGTTCAACTTTGCCAGTGTCTTCTCAAGTTCGAGCTGGAGTGCTGTTACATGATCTAAACCTGCTTGTAATTCATCCGCAACCTTGTTATTCTCTTGTTTCATGTTCAAAACCTCACCTTGGAACTTTGCAGCTTGATAGCTTGTAAACCTGAATTCATCTTCCTCAGCACTTTCCTTTAAAGATGTCGTGATTTCTTCTTGGATGTTGCACAAAGACGTGAATCTGCATTGTAGCTCATCTTTCAGTAATGCGCTTTGCTCCAGCCAGACAGTTAGTTCTGTCTGTATTTCTCTCAGGTGCTTGTATATTGGCCTTGCATCCGATTTCAGAGAATATCGTACAGTACTACTTCCCTCTAGCTTTTTTCCTTTTTCTGAAAGCTTCAATAACTCGTCCTGTAAATCCTTGATTCCCGTGTCAAATTTCTGTATCTGATGGAACACAGTGCTGAATTTTAACCAGAAATCTAAGTTCTCCTCTAGCAGTTCGTCAATGTTCATTCGGAGCTTTTTTTCAATAGCTGACATAGTGTCAGGTTGGTCAATTAGGAGTGCCTTGATGTCGTCTTCTTCTGCTGCCAGAGTTGTTTCAGTTCCTACTTTAGGTTCGCGATTTAGATCACCTGATACATTTGAGGTCCCCTGGGAGTCTGAAGCTTCGAAGTCTTTAAGATCCTTACTTTCATCCATACATTTCAGGAGAAGGTTTATTTTCTGACGTAATGATTTAATCTCCTCATCCTTCACTGCATTAGCACTCTTCAGTTCTTGTAGCTGCACCGACGTGTCAAAATTGCTGTCCCGAGTTTTCTTCTCCACTTCAGTAAGCTTTTTCTTGATGTCCTTGTAATTGCGAAGACTTGTGGTGTACTCAGTCAGTAAGACCTTTTCTCTATCCTCCAATCCACTCAAGAACAACTGCTTCCAGTCTGGCTCATCTTCTTGGACTGGTTCTTGTTCCTTCAGTTCACTATTGAGAAGACCATCCACTATCTGTGATGAAGTATGCTTATCATCTTTATCCTGTAAGGTCAGGTCTGAATCTTTCTCTGATGGACTATCAGGCTCTGCCTGAAGTCGGCAAAAAGCTTCATTTTCAGCAGCATTACTGAGAGCATTGTCAGCTTTTGAAGAATCCTCTCCAGGATTCGATGTATCCTGTTCTTCCTTCAACTCTTTTTGTGATCTGTTCTCAGCAGCAGATCCCTCTTCCTTTTGTAATGGATCTGTAACACTCAGCTCTTCATCTGCCTTCACAACCAGCAGCTTCTTCAGACCATCATCACCATTTAGAGGATATTCTTGTCCTTCGAGCTCATTTAGCCAATTGGTTTCAGCGGGATATTTTTCTCCTTCGAGCTCATTCAGCCAATTGGTTTCAGCGGCATATTCTTCTCCTTTTTGTGATGGTACTGTAAGCTCAAACTCCTCATCTGGCTTTACGCTTTCCAATTTCTCAGAGAGGTGATCAAGATTACATCGTGCTTCAGTGAAATGTGACTGAAGGTTGTTATTCTGGTTGTCAAATGTCTGGTTTAGATCCTGAACTGCATGCAATTTTTCTTCCATTTCTGTCATCTTGTTGCTCAAATTGTTCGATCCATCAATCAGAGTTGCCTTATCATCTTCCAGGGTTCGAATCTGTGTTTGAAGCTCATCGGTTTCGGTTCTCAATCTCTTTACAAGAGCATTCTGTGATGAAATCGCACTTTCTAAGCTGATCACCTTATTCACAAGCTCATCTATCTTCTCTGCCATCTCTGTCACATTGAGAGATGTATTGGACCTGGCCTCAAAATGTTCCTTTATCTTCTCACGTAACAACTCCAATTCTTGTCTCTCATGTGTCACACTGCTCCCTTCTTGTTCTAAGCTTGTTAACGCTTCTGCTACATCTATAGTCCCATCTCTGGCATGTGGATTTTGCTGACCGAGCTGATCATAATTAAACTCACCCTTGAGACACTCGAACTTCTCCCTGGCGTCCTTAATCCTATGGAATTCAACTCTTGCTTCCTCAGCTGATCTCTCCTGTTTCTCCTGCAACTGAGCCAATGTGTCTTCGCATGATTTTAAAGCTGCTGCTGCCATCAATCTCCGAGCTTCATCATCTTCAATGACCACGCCCTCGCTGAATTCATCTTGCAAACTGAAAACTCTCTCTTGCATTTCCTTAATCTGGTTCTCGATTTCCCAATATTTTGCAAGCCCGTTCTCATAAGAGCTCTTGACAAACTCTTTCTCAGTTTGCAGGGACAGAATTTGCTTCTGAAGCTTGTCAATCTCTTCAAGTGCCTTGTTTTTGCTCAACCCAGATTTAGCCACTACAGTAGTAGCTGCCGTTTTTGCTGTCTTCCTAGGTTGCCATTTCTTAGAAGGTGATGGTATGAGATTCTTTAAATCTTTAGTTGGAATTTTGGGAACCGTCGGAATATTTGAGTTTGGGACTTCTGGTGGCTTTTTTGGAAATCGAGTTGCGCCTTCTTCATCTTCTTCATCCAATGCAAATTGCACCTGTTCTGGGAAGACTGAAGCAATGGTGTTGTTGGCATTTTGTAGCTCTGTTGATATGTGGTCATACCGTTCAGCTAAAGCTCGGTAACCTCGGTATGATTCTTCCACAAAGTGTATGAGCTCTGGCCTCTTTTTGTAGTACATTTCTGCTCTCTTGGCAAAGGAGTCTCCATCCTCTTCGATGAGTTTAAGCACACTGCGCACCTTTTCCTCCATATCTGCAACTCATGTAAAAATTTTACTGGCTTATGAGGCACAAAGATCCACTTAGATTCTAAGAACGTCAAAATGGTTTACTTGCAGATGAAGGTGTTTCAATATCTAAATCTATATCAGGTGCTATTTCAACTTCAACAAAACCCTAATACTGCATCTAAACACTTAAATTCCTATGAAAAAAGTTTCATTTTTTCTCATGGATAAGAAGGAATAACAAGCAACAGTGTGAAAACTTCATGCTTTGTCTGAGTTTCATAGACTTGCAATGACCCAGGACAAAGAAAACAACAGCAAATACAACAACAACAACAGCAAAATCAAGTTTTCTAAGGAAGAAACATAGGGAGTGATTGAGATTTCAGAAGATGGAATGACATAAAAATGTTTAGAAGTTGGAAAATAGGAAATGATTGGAAAAATGCCCACACTTCAAGCCCAACGTTGGAGATCCAGATTGAATCAAAGCTGAGGTACATTGAACTTAGATTCAAATCTTATTACTAGAACGTTTATTTAGAGCGTGCCTGAATACCCCAAAATAAAGGGAAAGGCTGTTTACCCCAAAATAAAAGGAAACCCACAATTAAATGCCAATCCGTCCAGTGGAAAGCAAGGCTCTTTGTGAGATGATTCCATAGAAGAACCTTAAATTTCATCTTGCAGAGTTTTTTTCTCATGAAAATAGAAGGATCCGATACAAATTTTAACCAAAAACTCTTCAAAGGTAATGCCAAACTACCCACAAAACTCCAACTGCCTCACATTCAAGTGCATTCTGATTCTATTAACCTCTCCTAATCTATAATTGCAGCTAAAATATTAAAAATTCAAGCATGCTACATTATGAGTATGGCAGTAATTTCTGAATATAGATGCAATAAGCCAACGCTAAAAAATCCAACTCTTCTCATTCCGGTAAGCATTTTCCATTGTATGCAAGAATTCAATACCCTGCTTGATTGGTCTACGGTATTTAGAGAATGGAAAGAAAGAAAGAAAGAAAGAAGATGTACCTTGAAGGTTTTGCTCCAGCCATTTTGATTGCTTGGTCCTGATGTGGCTTGCCCACCACCATGAATAAGCGTTGCTTGCAGCTCTTTGTAACATATTTATTATAGATTTTTTTCGTTTCCTGGATCTTTTGGACACAGGCTCTCTCTTTAAACCAAAAGGGTGCAAATATCTTCCACTCCACCCCTATCTCACTCTTTGTATCTCTGTCTCTCTCCCTATACCATGAGAGAAGACATGGAAGTCATTAGAGTAGCTTTTGGATGAATAAAATGAAATGTACAAGATGGTCAAAGACCCAAAAACAAAGAAGCACACATTTTGAGAAAGAACGTGTGAGAACGAGGGATATGCTAAACCTTTCTATGTTTCAAGTTATGAGATCATGGAGGGGAGCAAACTTCGCCTGGGATATTGTTTGAAACTTTCTTCTCCAAAAACTATTGAACAAAAGGCCCATAGGCCATCCAATGAGTTACTCCAACGTGCCGTGGCCTCGAGTTGCCGGGTTGGCTCTCTGACAGAACAGAGGACACATCTCCTTTATTTTTGCTTTGAGCCAAACTTTATTCTTTTTATTGTATGTCCGTGCAAAAGTTGAAGAAGTAAGCCTATCAGATCACCGACCCCAGATCTCGAAGCGCCTTTCCTCCCGAGCATCTAATTTTGATAAATGATGGTGCCCATGGATCCGAAATAAACCAGGAACAGCTAATTCAGTCCGTTTGGTAACTTTGAGTTTGGGCGGTAGTTAGATGCATAGCGTCGTTCTTTGGTCCAAGTGAGCAGCCACGTATGTATTAAATGTTATAACATCTGTATTATTTGATAATTAATACAGATAAAATGTTATAAGTTCATATAATATATTTTTTTGATCTGCATAATCTAATAATTAATACAGATAATATTGAATATCATAAATTCATATGATCACAATTCAATAATTAATACAGATAACATTAAATGTTATAAAGTTCAGATAATATATATTTTCTGATCTACATAATTTAATAATTGATACAGATAATATTAAATATCGTAAGTTAACATAATATATCTTTTAGAATTGGACATCAAATAGTAATAGTAAATTAAAAAAAAAACATGATCTCTAGTTGTTACCCATCAAATCACTGGATGACACCCCTATATTATTATAGTTCAATTTCAGGCACCTATAAACGTATACGTTATTACCTTTAACAGATTATAATTAGTTTACCAAGTTGTCCGAATTTGTTTTATTGTTTTACACGAGACAAAAGCTAAGACCGCAAACCCAAAGTTATTTATCTCAAAAATCATGGTCACAATTTAACGATCTTTATCTTAGAAAATGTCTTACGAAATAGGAGATTTTATAGCCTTTTGTCGTGTTTTGCAGGAACGACCTCTCGAACGTTGTTTGGGCCAATCTTACAATCTCGTAATGAAATAACAAAAAAAAAAAGACACAACTTTTATTATTTAATTAAATATTTGTCTTAAAAATTATTTCAACTCATTTTACAGTATTTTTGTATAAATTTTATCTAAATTGAATTTATACGAAGGACTTAACCATTACTTTAAATTTATTTATTTGACCAACCAAAGTAACATATTATTTGCCAAACTAAAATTATTATCATCATTATTAATTAATTATCTTCTTCATTTTTTCACAAATATTTTAATCTATGATTCTTTTATTTTTTAACTAACTTTTTCATTTTCTCTCTTTACCTTTCTATTAATTCTTAAAATTTTAAACTTAAAATTTTAAGCACTGAGTTTTTAATTATTATCTTTTTTAAACTAAATTACGATATTTTCATGTAATCTATTATTTTCGCAGCCGATTGTTCGACTGGAGTTTTGTCTCGACACAAATTCTGTTTTATATACAACATTATTTTTTTGCTTTTATTTTTTATCTCAACAAATTTTACCTTCACACAACAAATTACCCAGATGGGCTTTCTTCTCGTCAACATCTTCTTTATTAGTATTTCTATTTCTAGATGATTTATTAAGATTTACTTAAGCTGTACGATTTTATTTTATTAATTTCTGGTTCCACCGCTGCCAACACTGACACAGAAGTTACGGCCATTTTTTTTTTCTAATGCACTGCTGTACGATTTTTTTTTTAAATGTTTAAACCTACAAAAAAAAATAATCCGGCCCCGCAGAACTTCCAGCTTACTAGGAGGAAAAACTTCTACTAATACTCTTGGCAAAACCTTCTCTAATATAAACTTTAGGTCTCATGACTGCTCCATTAGGAACATATCGTTAGTTGGGGGCGCACAGAGGAATACAAGCACCGGAAATGAGAAAGCTTTCACAGTTTCACGTAAATGCAATTTAGTAGTAATTTAATTTATCTAAATAGCTTGATGATTAGGGTACACCTGAAATTGTGTGTGCGCTATTTCATATTCTATTTCTCTCAAAACCATACTGGTGACTTAAATAGCGGACCGTGAGTAGTAGGCTGTCGTGCTAATCTTCTCGGCATTAAACTGTACATTAGGGGTTTAGTACAATAATCTTCTTCGTATGAAAAAAATAATAATAATTTTGTAATTGAAATGGTACTGCATAGAGATTGGAGGCAGCATTACTAAACTAAAGTTAAACCAAATCCTCAATTAGAGAATGGAAAACTTTGCCAGCAAATCTTATTAGTTTATGTGATTGACTTTTTTTTTCTCACATTAAAAATAATGGGACAGAAAATGTTGTCAATCAAGTGGGTTCTACTTGAAAAAAAGAAAAAGAAAAAAAAGGCGTATGTGAATGAAGCAACTCTGACATGCCACCCAGATTTCTTAGAATTCAACCAGATAGAAGCCAAGAAGATATTGGAATCTTCTAAATCATTGAGGTATCAGCTGTACCAAAAACAGAGACTTCAAAAAAGAGAACCATTGAAACACGTTATATATAATTTGTAAAGAACCAGCACTGTGCAAATTACAGTGCAATCATCAACTTGCTACCTATGACAGTCTTCGACAGCATCTTGTGTGCCTCCAAGGATGCCTGTGTGAGAGCGTGCACGCGTGAGAGAGAGAGAGGGGGGGCCGTACATGACAGAGCCCGGAGGGATTGGGGGGACCAAGCCCTGGCCATAAAGCAATCTACCACCAAGACAAGGAAAAGCACACAGAGAAGCTATTATGGCTTGTTTTTTGGTGGCCTGAAAAGAACCTTTTAAGCGATCAAATCACATTCAGAGTTACAAAAACAACAGAGCAATGTGGCCAATTGCGGGCAATGAAATGCATCACAGTGCAAAGTTTACGCACTTCTAACACTGCAGTTATCAAAACCACTCAATGACCAATTATTG
>CM025856.1:1668254-1797426 GCA_003952965.2 Morella rubra
TTCGCTGACAATTGGGATCACTACCGTCCAGCTTTGCTGGCGTGGCTCCTTCTAGCCCAACCATTGCGTGTATATGCGGTTAATCCATGGCTTAAAAAAGGATCAAAAATTGAAAATTAAAAAAAGAATAAAAATCATAGGTAGAGTACTAGTGTTAGCCCTTTGGAGGTGATTTATTAATTGCACGTGGAACAAAAATATAAAAAAAGGTTGAATTATTGAGGTCTATACCAGCCTCTGCATTGCTATCACGATGTTCATGTCATTGGCCTTCTTTCAAAGGAATTAATGTCTTAATGGATTCTTGATATTCTTATTCGTTTTCTGGTTTAAGACTTGATCATAATTAGTGGACTTGAACGCAAACTTCTAGTGCTTTTTGGAGCTCAAGTTTGGTCAATATCATACGTTAGTTCCTAAGATCGTGTCCCACATCATGGAAGGTTTTTTTTTTTCCCCTTTTGGATTAAACTCCTGTTTTTCATGTATGATTTTATCATTGTTTATGTGTTTTATTAATTTTTTGAGTTTGCGAAGAAAATCTATTATGTTCAATTTGTATATTGAGATTTAGTCAGACTAACTTAACTAAGAAAGTACTAACTAAACTAAAAGTGCTACGATAAATTCCGGACGCTCGAACCAACCTTATAACTCGAGTATTGATTCGCTGACAATTGGGATCACTACCGTCCAGCTTTGCTGGCGTGGCTCCTTCTAGCCCAACCATTGCGTGTATATGCGGTTAATCCATGGCTTAAAAAAGGACCAAAAATTGAAAATTAAAAAAAGAATAAAAATCATAGGTAGAGTACTAGTGTTAGCCCTTTGGAGGTGATTTATTAATTGCACGTGGAACAAAAAAAAAAAGGTTGAATTATTGAGGTCTATACCAGCCTCTGCATTGCTATCACGATGTTCATGTCATTGGCCTTCTTTCAAAGGAATTAATGTCTTAATGGATTCTTGATATTCTTATCGTTTTCTGGTTTAAGACTTGATCATAATTAGTGGACTTGAACGCAAACTTCTAGTGCTTTTTGGAGCTCAAGTTTGGTCAATATAATATGTTAGTTCCTAAGATCGTGTCCCACATCATGGAAGGTTTTTTTTTTTCCCCTTTTGGATTAAACTCCTGTTTTTCATGTATGATTTTATCATTGTTTATGTGTTTTATTAATTTTTTGAGTTTGCGAAGAAAATCTATTATGTTCAATTTGTATATTGAGATTTAGTCAGACTAACTTAACTAAGAAAGTACTTACTAAACTAAAAGTGTTACGATAAATTCCGAACGCTCGAACCAACCTTATAACTCGAGTATTGATTTAGTAAAATTCAAACTAATGTCTATTCACTCAATACAGTTTTGTCTGGGAGTAAAACTTCCTGCAGTATGTATCCTCAAATTATTTTCGATCAACAGTGCTTCCAACTTTTCATGAATACATTAAGTTTTGTAATTCAATCATTAACATACTTCCACCAAAGCATATTCTTTTTTGGACATTTTAGGCCATGCCTGTGCTCCTCCTCCTAGTCTTGAGTTGTCAAATCCCTTGCCCTACCTTCACACTATAAAAAAACATACCCTCCCTTTTACTTTTGGGATAGTTTTGTCTGGAAATTCATCATACCCTTAATTGAGCAGCTCTCTGGTCCTACACTCATATCAAACAAGTGGTGGAAATAGGAACCCTGTTTTAAGGTACTAAAATGTTAGAGCTTAGAAAATAGAAAAGGTGACATTTTTGGCGCGGGCCTCTCTCTGATTGACTGCTTTTGCAACTTGATGTATTTAACCTGCTACAGAATCATCCTAGTGGGGGGAACTTTTATCACCACCTTCCTTTGCAGTGTCAAGAGGGACCATATTAGTAGAGTAATACCCCACTTCCCTGAGATCGTCATACGAGAGAGAGAGAGAGACAGAATTCTCACTTCTTTCTCCATGCAAATCCAGGTAAGGAAGCAAAAACAAAATGAAGTTAGAAGAGATCTAGTATAATTACACTACTCCAAGATGAGGACAAATCAAAAGGAAAAGAAAAAACACAAAACAAGACAAACTATTATGCATCGGGTTCAGACGAACTTAGCTTAAATATATTGACCGGTTTGGAAGCGTAACAACAAGTTTCAAACATTTGAACTGATTACATAGCCCTTATACTATTAAAGTTAAGTACTTGTTTGCAGGTAATAAAATTAGAAGCCATGTACACACTACTAAAAGTAGAGATCGAGTATAGTTACACTAAAGATGAGGACAAATCAAAAGGACAAAACAAGACAAACTATTATATATCGGATTCGGACGAACTTGGCTCAAATATGTTGATCGGTTTTGAAGCATAACAACAAGTCTCAAACATTTAAACTGACTACATAGCCGTTGTACTATTAAAGTCAAGTGCTTGTTTACAGGTAATAAGATAAAATATATGTCACAGAAGCGTAACAACACTTCAAACATTTGAACTTCCATAGCCCTATATACTATTAAAGTTAAGTACTTTACTGCAGGTAATAAAATTAGAAGCCATGTACACACCGTTCATCGAGTATAGTTACACTACTCCAAGATGAGGACAAATCAAAAGGAAAAGAAAAAATACAAAACAAGACAAACTATTATATATGGGATTCGGACGAACTTGGCTCAAATATGTTGATCGGTTTTGAAGCATAACAACAAGTCTCAAACATTTAAACTGACTACATAGCCGTTGTACTATTAAAGTCAAGTGCTTGTTTACAGGTAATAAGATAATTGGAAGCCATGTACAGACTATTATCACTCTCAAGAGCTACACAACCCATATTTCATAGTCTTTGCTGAAGAGAAGGTAGCTGTGTCTTTATCCATATCATCTCTAGTAAATGTAAATTGTTTTCCATTGCGGAAAATGATTTGCAGTCACCGTCGTAGCGTTCCGGGCCATAACGTGAAGCAGATTCTACGGAATATTGAACGGAGACTGAATTGTTTATTTTGTCAAGGTCTTTGATAATCTTATCCTTTTAATTTCCTACATGCTTGAAGGACAAGGAAGAAAAGAATATTGAGAGAACGGTTCTGAAGACAGGTGTCGAAATGGTGCGTTAAATGTGGAAAAAATCCGAAGCGAAGAAAATTCCTTCATCCTTCTTTTCGGTCTCCATGTTGCCCTTTTCCAGATCGTGTTTTCATATAATGCTAGATTGCTTTTTACATTAATTGTAGCCACAAAACGTACGAAGCTTTCTTGATTAGGACCGTTCATGAACAAAGTCATGTCTAGTCTATAGATAGTTAGTGCTCTCTCATAGATGGAACAAAAATCAATGAGAAAAATATTATCGATTTCTCCAATTTTTATGTAAGACCAGATAGATATTGAATATTAATGTTGGTAACCAATATTCTTTACCTATTAAATACATTTATAAATGTTAAGGGTATTTTCTTGGCCAATAATAGGTATCCAATATTGACATCTCATACGACACATTACATATTCATATTCTCTAATTTTATGACTGAATTGGATGGTTCAATTTAAAAAAAATTAAATAGGTTAAATACACTTTTCACCCTCTTACTATTAGGGTTTACACTTTGTACCAAAAATTATCAATTTCATTATTTCGCCTCATCAACTATTGTGCACAAAAGCCAACAATATTGACATCTCATACGACACATTACATATTCATATTCTCTAATTTTATGACTGAATTGGATGGTTCAATTTATTAAATAGTTAAATACACTTTTCAATTTTGACGATTCACTCATAATTTTTTTTAATTATATTTTGTATAAGGATAAATTTATTATTTCACTGAACAAAAATAGCAATTTCTGTCCAAATTAACATTACGGCGTGCAAAGTGTAAACAGTTAACAATCAAGGGGCAAAATGTAATAAAATTGATAGTTTGAGGTGTAAAGTGTCAAAACCCTAATAGTCGGGAGGCGAGAAATATATTTTTTCCAAATTAAATACAATGTATGTACCATACAATATTCAATTGTAAATCCTATAACATTCTTTATTATGTTTTTAACTCGAACCATTTAGTTTAGAGAGTAAAATATATATATATATATATAAATAAAGTAGCAGCCGAGTAAAGTAGTTTTCATGAAAGTTGAAGAGAATAAAAGAATCACCCTACGACGTCCAACATGCAATCTTCTTCTTTCCCCAATTCAATACATCCATTCCCTTCCATTATTATTTTCCGACTATTTTTTTTTTTTTTCCTTTTTGAAAATTGATCCATACACCTTATAAAACATAATGTTTTTATTTTTCAAAGAATAATCTAGAAAAGGTCAAAGGACCCTGAGTTCCCTAGAGATCTTAATAAAATAAATAAATAAATCGGGCGCGTGCAACATTTTTTTTTCCCCGTCAAGGAGGGAGTGCCACTTGCGTTGAGCCATAGCTCACGGCAAGTGGCAACAAAGTGCCTAATTTGTTTCACACAACTAACCGGTTGAGAGCCCAGCCCAAATTTACCACATTTGGGCTCAGATTTTAAACCAGATTCAATTTGGCCCAACCCAATACTCTATTTGGGCTCAGATTTTAAACCAAGATTCAACTTGGCCCAACCTAAGGCTCGAACCCTAACGGCTAGTTCTTGTTCTTGTTCTTTTTTTTCTTTCCCCAACTTTTAAAAAGGGAAGGGTCGTTGATGAAGGATCCGAGACTAACGTCGTCAATGACTAACGCTATCTCGCCTCAGTCCTTGTAGAGCACAATTTCAAATCCAAAAAGCCCCTTCTCTTAACGGCTCCTTCCGTAACCACTGTCTTTCATTTCTGTCTTTCTTTTTTCCGCTTCACTCTCTCTCTCTTTCTCTAACAAGAATCAGAAAATTCATCCGGAACCAGCCCGCATCAATTCTTCATGCTGAGTCTTTAATCTCTGGACCAGGTACTCTTCTTGGTGCCCGGTCGTTTTTCTTGGAACTCGTTTGGCTTAAGGAGAAATCTCAGGAAAAGAATATAATTCTTGGAATTTCACTCTAGCCGCAGCGACCCCTTTACTTTTCCTACGTTTTTCTTTATATGGTAACCAAGCATTGGTTTGTTATGTTAATTTATGATGATTTTGGGGTAAATATTGATTTGGGTTACTGCCCCTGAAGGTTTTAGGGATTTTCTTGTGGTAATTTCTACGCCTAAGAAATTCTAAGTCTTTGGATGATTTGCTATACGTGAAGGAAGCGTTAGTTTCAAATTTGTATACTTTGTTCGTTAGTTTGTACTCAGTCAGTCAAGTGAAGGCGTTGACTCACTGTTTTCTGGTACCTGAAGATGAGCAAATGAAGATCCAAAACGTTGGTTTCATTCCGGTTCTCTCCCATTTTCTCAGTAACCAAGCATGGTTTGTAAATTTTCAAACTATGCAGGTTTTCACTATGTAAAGAAATTCCAAATTCGGTGCTCAGTACTGAGTTCCAAAATAAGCAGACTGATATTTGTTTCTCCAAAGATTTGCTGAGAAAGTTTTTTTGCCTGCCTTTCCGTTTGGAGTCTATTAGTACAATCATTTACATGTCTCCCACGGATGCAGAAGCTACCATTTTTTCAAGTTCTTTCTTTCCATACTGAAAGGCATATTTTCCAGCAAACATCCTTCCTCATTCCAAACTTCACTCAATGACAGAAGTCTCGGTTAGAGCAACAAAAATGTGATTGCACCTATTCCGGGTTCTTTGGAAGTTGATGAACATGTCACAAATTATTAAGGAAAATCCTGGGAAAGAAAACTTGAGAATTATGTTTAAACTAGAAGGAGCAAATTAGTTTAGTCTGTCCACCTCTCACTATTGACTAAGTATGCTTTCCACTCTATACTATGGCACTTGAGCTGCATTTGTATAAAAGTTTCCTTTTCTTTTAAGCATTTCTATAGAAGTATCAGATTATGTTCTTTTGCATTTAGTAAGGCACGATGCAGGATTATCATGGAAATAATATGATAAACTTGAGGATTCTGGGTGGATACAATACCAGTTTGGGACCCTCAAATAAACTTTAGGAGGGATATTTGCTAAACAGTATCCTACCATATAAAAGCTCATAATAAGATTAGGGATTATTTTAACCTTTTATGACTTCTGAATTCTGATTCTTATATATAATTTAACTAGATGTTGTTTTTTTTAGTTATATAACGTGCTTCTGTATTTACCTAGTGGTACTGTCTCCACTTTAACTCATTTTGCTTGTTTGTGTTTCACTTTGCAAACAGGCATCTTTCTGAGTTCTGTGGGTAGGGAAAGAAAGAAAATGGACAAGGTTCATGAAGAGCTAGATGAAGCTAAAGCCAAGATTGAGAAGCTCAGGGCAGAATACCAAAGCAAAGCAGAATTATGTGAGATATTGAAGAAAGCCCACAATGAGCAGCTCATTAAATGGCAGGAAGCAAGTCTGAAAATTGAGAAGCAATCTCAAGAACTAAATGGAAAGGCAGAAGAAATCTCTGAGACAAAGCAAATATGTGATGAGCTAAAAGGCATTTTGAGTGAAAAAGAGTCTATCATTAAACATCTGAGTGCTGCAAATGAAAGGCTTCGTGTTGATTGTGAAGAGAAGTCCATTAAATGGGAAAAAGCAAACAGAGATTTGGTGTTGGCTTTAGATGATGCAAATGAGAAGATCATGGTTCAAGAGCAAAACATTTGTGCATACAGAGAGGAGATTGAAGGCCTCAAGGGGTGTCTATCAGTTTCACAGAATAAGTGTTTGGAAGCAGAGAAAAGATCTAAAGCATCTAAAGAACTGCAAGAGAGAGATGATATGATGCTTAATTTAGACGAGGAGAAGAGGAAGCTAGAAGATCAGCTAAAGTGGAAAAAGGAGCAATTTACACACCTGAAAGAAGCGCATGAAAAACTCCGAGATCAGTTCAAGGCCAGTAAGAAGGAATGGGAGCAGGAGAGATCTACATTGCATGATGAGGTTTGTTCGCTACAGACCAGCTTAGATTCTCAAACCAGAATCTCAGAAGATCTGAAAAATAGGTTACAGATGTGCAACCAAGCCCTGGCCCATGAAGAGAGCCGGAGAAAGTATCTGCAAGCTCAAGTTTCTGAATTCCAGACACGGTTTGAGAATACTTTTGTGGAGTGCCAGGAATCAAAATCATTGCTGGAATGCTTGACTGCTCAGAGGGACAAAGAAATTTCAGCTCTTAGACATTCATTGGGCACAAAAGAGTCAATGTTTAAAGAAATGAAATATCAAGCTGGGAAACTAGAGCAAGAAAATCAAGAGTTGCGAATATCCCTCAGAGAACTCCAAGAAGCTGGAATACAAGAATCAGGTCTTCATCTTCTCTGGCAAAGCTGAGAAACAAGCTTAAAAGTCTGGAACACATGCACAGAGAATGTAGTGCAAATCTTAGGGCTAAAGAAGCAGAATGGAGCTCTCAACTGGAAAAAATAGCAGGAGACCTGAATGACTGTCAGTGTGAGTTGGAGAACAAAGATATTGCAATAAAAGGGCTTAGGATGGAACTGGAAGGCTGTGAATCTTTAGCTATGCAGTTGAAGTTGCAAAACGAAGATCTTTCTGTGATGTTACTGGTGTTAAAACTGGGAATTTCTGAGGCGCAATTGAAGCTTACAAATGAAAAGGCTGCAATGGATGCCCATGCTAAACAGAGAGACGAGAATTTTTCTTTGGTGATGAAGCAGCTGGAGGTGAAGAATGCTGCACTTTCTGAGGCACAATCGAAGCTTGCAAGAGAAAATGCTGAACTGGATGCCCATGCAAAGCAGAGAGAGGAGAATGTTTCTTTGCAGGTAAAGAAAGTGGAGGTGAAGAATGCTGCTCTTTCGGAGGCACAATTGAAGCTTGCAAAAGAAAAGGCTGTACTGGATGAGCATGCGAAGCAGAGAAAGGAGGATGTTTCTTTGCTGGTGAAGCAGTTGGAGGCGAGAAATGCTGCTCTTTTGGAGGCTCAATCAATGCTTGCAAAAGAAAAGGCTGAATTGGATGCGCATGGTAAGCAGAGAGAGGAGCATGTTTCTTTGCTGGTGAAGCAGCTGGGGGTGAAGAATGCTGCTCTTTTGGACACTCAATCAAAGCTTGCAAAAGAAAAGGCTGAACTGGATGCACATGCGAAGCAGAGAGCGGAGGATGTTTCTTTGCTGGTGAAGCAGCTGGAGGCAGGGAATGCTGCTCTTTTGGAAGCACAATCGAAGCTTGCAAAAGAAAAGGTTGAACTGGATGCGCATGGTAAGCAGAGAGACGAGAATGTTTCTTCGCTGGTGAAGCAGCTGGAGGTGAAGAATGCCGCTCTTTTGGAAGCTCAATCGAAGCTTGCAAAAGAAAAAGCTGAACTGAATGCGCATGCGAAGCAGAAAGAGGAGGATTTTTCTTTGCTGGTGAAGCAGCTGGAGGTGAGGAATGCTGATCTTTCAGAGGCTCAATCTAAGCTTGCAAAAGAAAAGGCTGAACTGGATGTGCTAGTGAAGCAGAGAGAGGAGAATGTTTCTTTGCTGATGAAGGAGCTGGAGGTGAAGAGTGCTGCTCTGGGCAAAGCCCAGAGAGATATTGTAGAAGAACGCAAGAAGACGGAATCTTTATCAAGGAGAATTGAGTGCCTGGAAATTATTGACCAGCAGCAGACTCTAATGCAGACAGAACTTGAGAGGTACAAGGACATGCTCGAGGAATCGTCCAGGTGTCAATTTCTCTTGGAAGAGAAAATTCTGCAGACGGAAAGCAGCTCACAGGAAAAATTTATAGAAGTTTGTGATGCCTTAGAAAGAGCAAATGCTGAATATGAGGAGAAATTCAGTGAAACAAATGAAATTGAATTTGAATTGCAGATGTGGATATCAATTGCTGAACGATTAAAAGTTGATCTTGAAGAAAATCATATGGTGCGGAAAGAGCTGGAAGCTTCTCTTCTCTCAGAAGTAGATGTTGAATTAACAATCAAGCAAGAGAAAAATGGCCTTATGGAGATGTTAAAACAGAGAGAAAGACGAATAGAAGATCTACAGGAACAGATTGTCACACTGGAGCAAGAGCGTAAAACAAGGGAAACTGAAGCTACTAGTTTGGCAAGAAGGGAGACTCCATTGTCCTCTGATTCAGAGGAGGCGAGCTTTTTCCAGAAAATGAGAGAGAAGGACAAGATTTTAGAGCAACTTGAGACAGAGGTTGTGTGGCTGGAGCAAGAATCACTAAGAAGAGAATTCGAGAGTGCTGTGCTTTCCCAAATTGTCGCTGAGAGAACATCTGAGCATGAGAAAGAGAAACTTATCCACATTCTGGAAGATAGCAACAAGAGAATAGATTATCTCAGGCAGCTTGTAAAGTCTTTGGAACAGAAGTTTAATAGCTCAATGATCTCATTTTCTTCACAGCTAGCTGAGAAGCAGGCTGTGATTTATCTGGTCCATGAAGCTTGGGAGAGTATTGCCGCAGCTGAGATTCTGGCTGTACTAGAAGTTGAAGAGAAGAAGTTGATGATCACGGAACTTGAAGATGATATCCATAATATACAGCAGAAACTGGAATTGCAGGAAAAATCCCTATGCTATTCAAGACTGCAGGCAGTGGAAATTGAATCTCAACTGGAAGCAAGACAATCGGAAATGGAGAATTTAACTATTCAAATGGAAACAAAGCTGAGAACTTCAGATGCCTTGGTTGACGAGCTAAAGAGCGAAAAGAGAAGTTTACTCGAAGATGTCACAAAATTGTTGTCAGATAGGGAAAACTTGTTGGGTTTTATTGCAGGGTTGGACGAAGGCATCAGTGAGCTCACAGCTGCAGACTCAAAATTGATGGCTGTTTTGAGCAGCATGGTGCAGTCTTTCGACAACAATGGCTCAGGGATAGTATTGGAGGATGACGATGTGCTCTTTCATTCTGTGAAAGAGAACTTGAATATCCATCCTTCTCCCGCGACAAAGAAATGTGAAGCTATTTCGGATGCAAGACCACCATTTCGAGAGCGCAACCTTTAGTTTCAAATTAAGACATGTATAATACAGCTTGTGTCACACAGTATTTCTTCCTCGTAGACATGTTTCATCAGGCTTTCAGCGTGTATTTCTCTGAGCTTGTATATGACTGATTTATTCATGTATAAGCCTCATGTTTCTGCCAGGTGACAATTTACCCCACATTCAGATTTATTTATTCCATGGATCAGAATGTTAGCTTGTAACATTAACAGAAGCAGTATTCACTACACGATTGTTGAGTTTATTACTGTATTTCTCTAGATCTTTCTTTGCAATGATGAATGCTTTAGTATACATTTCCACGACTTGTTGAATAATTCTTCTTTGTTGGGGTATAGAAAGTCATCCCAAGTGGAGCTTCAAATAGACAACACCTCTTAGGGGATTGGGAATTATGGATGTTGATGACACAAATATTAGGGGATGCCAATGACAGTTTTGAACACCAAGGAGTTGTACTGTATCAAAACAGTCCAAAACATTGAAGAATGCACTACAAATTCTCTCGAGTTTTCATACATTATGCTACCACTATTATAGAACTGATGTAAAGCAAAATATGGGATAGATGACAACATGTAGCCACTATGTTTTCTTTGTCTACCTAGACACTTGTCCGAACTGTAAGCTTCATTTTCTCAGCTAATTACTTCATGGGAGTTTCTAATTCTCCTCGTCCGCAAAGGAAATTGACCAGCATGAACTTGGTCTATTTATCAACTACTTACTTCAGAGGGAAGTGCTACTAGTCTTCATACAAGGGGTCTGCAAAGGAAGTTGAAAAGCATTAACTTCAGCAATTTCTCCTGTAGATAGGAAAACGGACCCTTTCCCCCCCTGAAAAAGTAGGGTTCTAATCTGTCTTGAATGTCCAAAGAAAGTTGGTCATCGTTTGGTCTTTCAACTATTTCTTGAGATATAACGAGGGAATATTTCTCCGAACTTTGAAATCAGGTCAACCATTGGCGGAAGACCACAATAATACCATGATTCCTTGAAGAATGCCCCTTACTCAGATATTCCTTCCTTGAAGAATGCCCCTGACTCAGAGATATTCCCATCCAGCACAAAAACTATTTGCACCATCAACATACTTCATGATGTTCTTTCAAGAACCCAGATGTTAGATTTACGTGCAATTCTAAATTTGGGGCCAAACCATCTAGAATGATGCCCATGCGCAACTCAAATACACACAAATAAAACGTGACCAGAAACAGTGGTCCAAAATGAACAACGGCGATGCTCTAGCTGCAACCTAGGGCGCAATAAAAATAAAAATAAATAAATAAACAAAAAAACAAAACAAAACACTTCGATGCGATAGCTACAGCCCCGAAGCACGTATTGGTCCGTCAAGAACAAAAACGCCACGTGGCCAGAAAATGGACTTCCTTTGGCGAATATCCTCGCTTCTGCGGTCTGCCTAGCCGAGGGAGAGAGGGAAAGAAAAAGTCATTCCTCACGCCTATATGTGGCACCACGGGGTTAGTAGTCACCGCCGTCTCAAAAGAAACAAAAAATAAAAAGAAAAAAGAACGAGAATCGAAATTGCGCAAGCCCCAAAGTCTCGGATTTCCGATTTTTCTTTCTGAGGAGGTAATTTTCCCAAATTGAACAGTCGTTACTTACTTGTTGTCCACCAAATAGAAATCTTTTGGGAAAGTTGTAACTTTTTTTTTAAAAAAATTGTAAATCTGTTGTACGAGTAATCTGTCTAGCTTCTGTTCTATGTCCTATGAGTATGAAGACGGTTCTGTTTTTCGTTTCTCTTCCTGAGTTTTTTTTTTTTTGCCCTTTTCGCGCCGTTTTCCTGCTACTTTGGCTTTTTGGTTTTTTGAATGGCGAATTGACACCATGCCTATTTTTTTGCTCTTGTGAGGATTATAATTCGGAAAGCACTATATTCCTATAACCGGTGCCACCCAGAGTTTCTTTATTCGGGAATGTCGTGTTTTCCTGAATAAAGAAAAATTTGTATTTGTATAATGAGCAATGCATTCAAGAATTTGCATTTCTAGGGTTTTCAAGTGCATTTCTTGACTTCTTGTCGTTGTTGTGGTTTTTTTCCTTTTCTTCTGTCCTCAAAAAATTTAGTTCCTTAATTCCAGAATTGAGGCAATTAATGCGGTGGTTCCTCCATTTTTAGGACAATTTTATCCTACTGTCGGGTGCTTCCATGTTGGTTCTTCAACGTCATAGTACTGATTATTTGCCTTTTTTGTTTTTTGGGTGGATAAACGTCAGTCAGGAGAGTTTGGGGTGCAGCTAGGTTTGTAATCTTTGACCTTTTGATGCTGACAGAAACTTTTGCTTGCCGTAGCAGGTTCTTGAGTTGTGAGGTTCTCAAAGTCCATCTAGATTACTGTCCTTTGATCAATATCGATTGGTGGTCTAGAGGTTAACAGGAAACAAGTAGTTTTGTGATCTTGGCTAGCCGTGCCTCCTGACCTATCAGTTCCAACCCAACAATGGCTGTAGCTGGTTCTTTGCAATTTCCCTATGAATTGGGACTCTGCAGGAACCAGGGTTGCAATAAACAACACAAGGTACCTAATTTTTTGTTTCTTGGGATTTACATTTGTGTTCAGTGACTGTGTTTATGTGCCGGTCTGACGTTATTTGTTTGTTTTATAGAGTGCATGTGGACAAGGCAGTTTGCATTTGTTAAGTTCTGCTCTTTCGTCACGGATGTCGGTATGATTTTTGTTTAGCATAATGTTTTACTAACAACCTGAAGTATGTTGATGCATGTAGATATTCAGCATCAATGACACGCCTTTACATGTTAATTTGTTGGATGCTTGATTTTTCTCAGCGGGTATTATTTTGGGAATTTTTGTGACCAACTGGTGGCAGCCATTTTGATCACATGCTAACATTGATTGCTATACTTCTTCCGTGTCTTCTCCTATGGTACCAGTGAAATTCCTACGTCAATTTCATCATTTTCAATTGTTACTGCTGCTCTTTTTGTTATAATAAACTCTAATTTATTGATGGCATTTGGTTTGGATACCACTGTTATATACTGTCATTTTATGTACATTTTAGCACCTTTGATGAATTAGTTGGTCAGTCTTTCTGTCTTGATTTCCAGTTTTGAAGTTGTGGTACTTTGTTGCGTCCTTTCTGTTTTGTCTGGCTTGATGTATGGTATCTTGAACAAGTATGTGGTAAAATAAAATTGAAATTCATCTTTTACAAGTCAAAATAGTCTATGTTTTCACTCTAAATTTGAAGTTCTGAGTCTGTGCTAGTTGTTGCTTTTCCTGCCTTAAAAATGTTTTCCTAGCTTTTGTTGATGTTATTTGCATGGATGAAACTCTCATTTGTATGAAACAAACTGATGTAAGTATATCTTTTCTGTCAGTTTCACCGTCAGGAATCTTGGAGCTTTTGCCATTTGGACAGGGCTTACAGGCCAATACATTTTGTACCTAAAAGATGCAATGCTCTAAAGTGCCATTCTTTTCTGAGACCAGGCCAACCATTTGAACTCCCTAGTATGAAAATAGCTGCCATGGCATTGACAAGGTAGTTTCGTACAATCACCAAACTTCCATTCAGTAATTATAAGAGGAACAATTGAATGCAATTACTTGTTACCTTCTGTAATTAGTTTGTCATGTATAGGTAATTAAACTGGATTAGTGGTTGCTTTTGTTGTGAATGTAATTGCTTCCTCTAAATTTCGTACCCCATAAGTTTTAGACCACTCCGAAAGGTAGAAATTGTGCACAGTTGTATCTCTAATTTTAGTCCTTCTAGGTTGTGGAATATGTCTTTTCTCTGATTTCTAGTGTTTGTTAATTGGGGGTTTTCACGAAGATATATGATCCTTTCCCAATGATGTAGACATGAAAGGAACTATTCAACCATGTAAGCCGAAGTATGAAAAGCAAGATGTATATCGAGTTTGAACACGGGTCTTATTTTGAGTGTCAAACATTTTTTATGAGATAATATTATCTGCTCTGTATGGGGTAGTGCATATCATTCCTTCCATCATGAACTTGTGAAATCCTTGCCCAAAAGTAAAAAATGAATTTGTGAAATGGACTGTTTTCATCCCCAGTGTTTCATGTTTCTATTGCATCATGTGTTCTGGTATCTACAGTAACCATCTAATTTTGTACTATGCAGGTCGTATAAGGTTTTAGAAAATAGTCCTCTTGTATTTAAGTTGATTCCAGCAGTTGGTATGATTATTTTTGCTGTATGGGGTATTGGGCCACTTTTGCGTCAGAGCAGAAACATTCTTCTCCATGTATGTGCACTATTTGAGTTTCTGTTCTCTTCTGTTTCCAAATTGAGTTGCTGCTCTGTTTCTATTGTTGAGTATTTTAATATGTGCTGCAGAAGAATGATAGTAGTTGGAAAAAGAGTAGTACATATTATGTCATGACCTCATATCTTCAACCTTTGCTGCTATGGACTGGATCAGCACTAATTTGCAGGTAAATCGATCAGTATCTTGTTGAACTTGAAGACTTTTACACTCTTATTGTGGAATACAGAATTTACTTTGCAGATTTCTGATCACAGTTCAGTTTCTTGCAGAGCGCTAGATCCAGTCGTTCTACCCACTGAAGCTAGCCAGGTTGTTAAGCAACGCCTTTTGAATTTTGTAAGATCATTGTCAACTGTGCTTTCCTTTGCGTATTGTTTATCAAGGTGAGTCTATTTTCTACAGTTTTGTTCGTGAAAGCCTTGATGATCTTGTCACCGTTAGACCATTGAACAACAGTTGGGGTTATTGGGAATTATAAAAGTTGAATAGGGAAATATAAGCACAATTAATTGAATATATACTGGTGTAGCAGTTGTTGTTGCTTTCTTTTTATTATACTTTTTGAAAAATTCATCAACTTCTGTCATTTTACTTATCATTGCTGCTTAACTGGAGCTGTCAATCATTAGCACTTCTGGCAATATGGATGGTGATCTCCAGTTAGACTGTTTACTGAAAGTTTCTGTTAAAGCTGAACCCCATTATGTGTTGCTTTTTATGCAGCGTGATTCAACAAGCACAGAAATTCTTCATTGAGGCTAGTGACTCTAATGACACAAGAAATGTAAGTTTCAATGCTAAATGATAAAACTTATTGCTAAGGTAATGTGATCAAATAGAGTAGTACTATTGAGATACCCTGAATCTCCTATGGAGAGAGAGAGGAGACAAAATGAACAATGCGTTGTATAAGACTCAAATTGCACAATGGGACCTTATTAGGTCAAACTAAGTCTTATAATGACTCCAAAGAACTTCCTAAAAGCAAAATTGAATAGTCGTTTTGAAGTAACATTTCCTTGGGGCATTTCAAATGGTAACATATGGGCCTTGTAACGATCGATGTGGGCTTGGTAGGTCTTGACTATGACATCAACGGTTTAAGGGAGGAGATTGTATTACCCCGAATTCCATGTGGAGTGAGAAAGAAGAAATAATGAGAAAGGAGCTCTATAAGAGCCAAGTCCCACATCGGTGCCTTAGTGGGTGAAGTCGGATCTTATAATTTCTTGGGGCGTTACATATACAGCCCTACACTAAAGGTCCAAACTTCTTTAGTTGACCGGTGAAATTGATTAAGCATCAGAAATTTAAGCTGCCTGAGTTTACCTTTATACTTCTGTGATTTACTTCTAGTACATGTCATATGATTGTGTCTTTAAAGATAAGAGTGTTTTTTTTTTCCTTAGCATTGCAGATGAGCAGAGAAATGTCAGCAATGTGCTTTATAAATTGTAATGACATGTTAGATCAGCAGTGCATTAGCTTTACTGCACCTTAGGTGCCATGAGATCAACTCTTTGTGCTTCAAACTGTGGTGACACTGTCCATCACATAAACCATACGTAAATGTAAAATATTTTGATTACATGTCTTCAAGGCCATATTGCAGTTGAATATCAGTTTATAGATGAGCGCATTTTGAGTTCTTTATGTCCTGGTTTACAAACATAAGAAATGAGACCTTCCCAGAATATTTACTACCTGTCATTTTGCATTTTTTTTTCTACTACTTGACGATGTAGTTATTTCTTTTTACGATTACTGATGTATGCACAAACGCTACAATTAAAATTACATCTCTTTCGGCAGATGGGATTCCAATTTGCAGGGAAAGCTGTATACTCTGCAGTATGGGTTGCAGCTGTTTCATTGTTCATGGAGTTGCTGGGTTTCTCTACCCAGAAATGGCTGACTGCTGGAGGTCTTGGGACTGTCTTGTTGACTCTTGCCGGTCGTGAGGTGCAACCCTAATCTTTGGCTGTGTTCTTTTTCCTTTTGTTGGTCATAATTAATTATTACCAGCGTTAACCTCTTTGTTGCTAATTTTGATATCTGTTTGTTTTTTCTATCTAGATATTCACAAATTTCCTTTCAAGTGCTATGATTCATGCAACTCGACCTTTTGTCATGAATGAATGGATTCAGACAAAGATTGAAGGCTATGAAGTTTCTGGTACTGTTGAGGTTTGTAGTCGAAAGAAAAGTTTACTACGATAAAAAGGAGAAAAAGATAGATAATATCCTATGTACAGATTGTGTTTTTTTTTTCCTTTACCAATGAGTACATACTAATTATGGAGTAGCTTAACATCTTCGAGTTGAAACAGCATATTTTATTCAGAGGGTTCTCTTCTTTGGATTTTGATTATTTCTATTCCCTTCAGCATGTGGGGTGGTGGTCACCAACAATTGTTAGAGGCGAAGATCGTGAAGCAGTTCACATTCCAAATCACAAGTTCACAGTGAATGTTGTGAGGAATCTCAGTCAAAAAACTCATTGGCGGATCAAAACACACCTAGCCATTAGCCACTTAGATGTCAATAAAATTAATGTGAGGAGTCAAATTATCTAGCCTTTCATATGTGAGATTTTTCTGCAATTAAATTTCAATTTGATTTTCCTAGTAATTGGTTTGTCTGCTCTATCTATGCAGAATATTGTCGCTGATATGCGAAAAGTTTTGGCCAAGAATCCTCAAGTGGAGCAGCAGAGGTTGCACAGAAGAGTGTTTCTGGACAACGTTAATCCTGAAAATCAGGCTCTTTTGGTCAGTGCTAAACATCCAAGTTAAATCTGCAAGTTGATAATTTTATGCAGTGTTTGAACTCTTTATTATGTTCTGAGTCACCACATCTTTAACATTGTCATAGTAATTGAATTGTTTGGGTAGTCCTTGTGTATGATTCTTTGTTTTGTAAGTGTAGGTTTCATTAGTAATGGAATGGCGTTTGTGTTGTATTGTGTGAACTAAGTTTTTCTGTCCTTTTTTTATTGTTACTGGTAGATTTTGAAGTCATGTTGTAACCATTGGATTTTGATATGAATAGAGGGAAATAAAACTAAAACAGACAGCAACCTTGACAGTTACTTCAATGAAAAGTTTTATAAAGTAATTGTAGCTCTGTATCTTTTGGATTCTCTTTTCAATTTATCATGATAGTTTAAAAATAAAAAGGCTCTTCGTGGATATATATTTATGTTATCTGTCAAGTTTTTTAATTAACAGCAGGTATTTTGACATGAAATATTTTAACTTCCCTTTGGAGATATTTTTGAGAAAAGTGATATATTTTCTAGTGTTTGGTTGGTACTCTAAGAACAATTATCCAGTATTTGGTCACACCAACAATCTTCATTAAAATGAATAAACCCTGTGAAAAGCTAGAAGACTCTGGTGGCAGTGACGGTGCCATGGTGGGAGTGATAATGGGGGAGGGAAGCAGCGGCGACATTGTTGATGAGTGTTTTTTTGCCTGATAAAAAAGTAGATGTTCAGCGATGGTTTTCAACTTTAAAATGCTCGAGTATTAGCTTCATGCACATAAATGTATATTTCCATATTTGGTACTTTATATTTTTTGTTTTATTTACAGATCTTGGTATCCTGTTTTGTGAAGACTTCCCATCACGAAGAGTATCTGTGTGTTAAGGTAAGAGAACTTCTCGGCAGCACTGTTTGAGCTATTGAGAATTTGGCCTTCTTTGCAGGATATGTGTGTCTGGGTCCATCATCTAAGCATGTTAGCATTCACACAATTCGTTTGCAGTCTCCCCCCCCCCCCCCTTCTATCTTTTTCTTCAAAAAAAAAAACCCCTCCTTCATTCCCTTTCGCAACCCTGCCTGTCCTTTTTGACTGTTATCAATGAACTTTAGCTCATACTGGTACTTGGTTTGCATTACAACGTGTCCTCAGTTTAAGAGTTCAAAAGCTGGGCCAGACGCATAAGATGTGGGTAATCGGTAATGATGTGTGATACAATTGGCCTGGGGCACCTGCAGCCCAATGCTTATTAGATGGAAAAGGCAAAGTGTGGAAGGAAAGGGAGGTGCTAAGGAACTGTTGCATGCTTAAGGTGAGAGAATAAAAGGAGTAGCAGGAGTAGGGATAGAAGGAAGCGTAGACGGATGAGTAATTCCTGAAAGATATTCCCCCCTGAGTTGGACATATTACACGAGAGAGAGGGAACTTTTAAGAATATGACATTTTTATGCTCACAGCACTCGATGCAAACCACTGCGGATACTTCTTTCTTTCCAAATGGATCTCATTCATTCAGTTACTTTATGCAATATTTCCAATGGTCGCCCATACACAAGTCTTAATGCACCAATGGTATCTTAAGTCAGATTAGCAGACATACTATATATACATTCCTGTGATCCTGTGTAGTTTTTGTGTTTTGTTAATTATGATCCTGTGATTGCTCTATCCAACGCCATGCATCTATTTATCCATTTGTCATTCCCTTCCACAGCTAGTACCTATAAATGTTGATGAATCACAAAATTGCTTTCGTGAAATTTATTCTATTTGAAAGGAATTGCTTATGTTGCTTTGGCAGATATTGGTTTATCCTGGTGTTTGGTTGATTCTTAGGTTACAGGCTTTACTTTTTTTTCTGCCAGGCAAATGAGCTTCAGTCATATCATCCAACTTATTCAAACTTAATTTAAGAGGAGTGAACTCATTTAAGTTTAACTTTGGCAAAACAGGAAGCTATACTGTTGGATCTGCTTAGAGTCATCAGCCATCACCGGGCTAGGCTTGCCACACCAATCCGTACCATGCAGAAAATATATAGTGATACAGACTTGGATAACATACCATTTTCAGAGACGATATATAGCCATGGCGGAGTGGCATCTAACCGTCCATTGCTAATGATTGAACCATCCTACAAAATTAATGGAGAGGATAAAACAAGAACTCAAAATCGTTCTGTTCGTGCAACTGGAGAACAAGACAGTAAGTCCACTGCACGAACTACCCCTGACACCAAGGGTGATGCAACATCAGGTCCTGAGTACAAGGCCAGAGATAAACCTACTTCTGAAACCAAGGCAGATGCTAAGATTGGAGAGACACCTAATTCTGACACCAAGGAGGACCCCAAGGTTGCAGCAGCAGCATCTCTACCGGATCCAAAAGAGGGTGAAAATGCAGTAGTGAAACCAGCATCAAAACCTGTCTCCAAGACGGATTCGAAGTCTGACGCCAAAGTGGTTCCTTCAGTGTCTGATAGTTCGACCCAAAAGATGTCTGGTGGCAAGCAACCTAAGAGTTCAAGTTCTGGCAATGTTATGCATAAGTCTAACATTTCATTGGTTTCTTCATCAGAAAGTAGGGTTGACAAATCAGGAGGATTGCCAACCACTCGATCTAGACTGGAAGGTGAAAGGATGCCATCACCAGTTGGGCAGCCGCCAACATCAAGGCCTATCTTGGAAGATAATATAGTACTTGGTGTTGCTTTGGAGGGCTCAAAAAGAACCCTTCCTATTGATGAGGGAATGGCTACCCCGGCAAGTCATGGGGAAGGAAAGGAAATGGCTGCAAGCTGGAATGGCAATGGGACTTCTAATCCTGAGAAGGATAAGAAAGATGGTGAGGTTCCAACTGCTCCGAGTTCAACATCTGGCACTCAGTGAAATACATTGGGTTGATCGCTGAAGATGTGAGTTCTTGCTCCTGCTTTTGCTAACTTTACTCCGGACTTACGCCACCAAAGCTGTGTTTTTTAAAAGCTGGCATACGCTGTATATTCTGTTTTTCTATTTTCTTCCCAAATTGTGTCATGATAATTGCAGCATTAGTCATTATTATTGAGCAATAAATCGAACAGAAATTTATCCTTTCAGATTTGTAACAGCCAGGAATGCATTCTTTCCTAATGCGGGTTCTGTATATCCAAGTTCTGCAAATCCCAGAATTGTGTCTGCCCATCAAATTTTGGTTAAAACTAGATAGCAGCGGTGTGAGATGATTATCTTCAAACATTGCTCTATCACTCGGCCACCACCGAACAAGTCAGATTTCAGAAGAGTATTGCTTGCGTTTTTTTTTTTTTTTTGTTTCTTTTGATCCAATGGGCACTTCAATTTATGTAACTCCTTAAAGAGTTCAGAACCCTCATACAACCAAGATGATTTTCCACTACGCTCGAGAAAAGAGTGAGGAACATCCACGAGGAAATTCTGGTAGCTACCCAACAGGCTAAATAGTGTGTTGGGTGTCTAAATAGTGTAGCCAACAGTTCGCATTTCAGGTAGTACGAAAAGTAGATTTTTTTGTCAGCAGTGTATTCTGTTCCAGAGATCAGCACAATTTCATGTTACCCCTGTCATGCAAATTTTCTCAGTACTCTCGATCAACAAGAGGAGAAGAATGAAATCCCTCAACCAGGCTATGATACTCGAAGACAAATAAGAGAAGAGAATAAGTATTACTTATATATACGGCTTTGTAGAAGAACTGAAATGGTAAGCTGAGAAATCACTATCGTGCTCCACGTCTGAAAGTGCTGGCCATCAACCTCAATCGTTCAGAACGAATTGACAATGACAACCCCATCCATCAAACATCGAAAACTGGTACTAAGATGAATACATGAACGGGACTACAAATACGAGATACAACGATGGTGACTTATTTACCAATAAATTATAAGCCAGTTTGCCACAAACAATAGTTGCATAAGCAATCATGTTATACAGAAGGCAGCCTCAAATCTTCAATGACATGAATCACTTCAACCATGGCACATGCAATCGGGAGCAGGATATGTATATAGAGACTGTTTTGGCTTTCTTAATCTGATCTGCCCGCGTCTATGCTGATGCCCTTCTATCACTGCCTGCCGGAAATCAGACCAACTAATGCTTTTATTCAGAAAGATTTGGCCCAATAATGCCATGTTCGGCCTTATAGTCTTCAGGTTCTCATAAGTTCGGTGTCCGACCTGTTGCCATCACAAAATTTGTCATTGTCTAATGGTTCTAAGATTGTGCAAGAATATCTGCCATAAAATTTTTTGTAAAAACCTCTTGACCTATTGATCAAGCCAATAGACTATTGGAAGGGAAGACAAATTGTCTTCAAGTGTGTGCGTAATTAGAGTGATTTATTTTACTTCCTGAGGAAATGATGACAATGAAATTCAGTATTTTCCAAATATGCTTCTTCTCAAATTTAGCAAAACCAGACTGAAGAACTGGTTAGCATGCAAAAATAGTGGCAAACATTGGCCCTCATCAGTTACATGACTATAATGGAACTTCCTAACTGGTCTGATTTCTAAAACTTCACCTTATCCCAATATCTTAGTTGTGGAACAGAGTGGTGCATCAAAGGCCAACCCTTGGATAAGCTATCATGGATTTCGATATTAAACAAGCTTACTGAATGCATGCAGATGGGGCAAAATTTTCAGTCAATATAGAGAAGAGCGAGAAGCATAACTGCCGAGGAGTTGAAATTAGGGTTTAGATGTAAGATGCTACAAGGTAAAAATACTCACCAATGCATTGTGCATATTTCCTGGGGAAGCAGAGATAAAGATGTCACTATGCATGCTAACATAGTAATCAACCGCAGCTAACAAGGAAGCCTTTCCTTTACTCTTGGCACGTTCCACTGAAGAGGCTAAGCTCTTTTTGTCTTCCATTAGTGGGAAAAGTGTTCGTAAAGTTGAAATTCTAGCTTCTCCACCATATACCTGGGAAATATAACAATGTTGGATATAAAAACTCTTGGGAGCACAAAAGTAAATTTCATTTAGTCACAATTGGCAGAGACCAGACAAAAGTTGAGAAAAATAACAAACCTTGTGGGAGGCAAGATAAAGCCGAGTACTGTTGTCAAAGCCCAAAGCTGCAAGAAGCAATCCTATCTCTTCTGGAGTCAAGGGGCAACGCCCTTGAGTCCTCAACTCTTCATCAGTGAACTGGGAGTTAAGGACCCTTCCCTGCCAAAGCGCCTGTCTATACTTGGCGAGGGCCAGCTTCTCAGCTTTGCCCCCACCAAAATCACAGGCTGAGTGGGCTGCCATATCCTGCTCAATGACAAGTTTAATGAATGAGCACGTGGAATCATGTAGCAATACCTTATAAAACAAACTGAAAAATTATGGACAGTAAATAAAGGGCATGGAATTCCTCAAAATCAAACAACCACTCAATGACTGAGAGAGCACAAAGATCTACAGGGCCAATGATGTCCGATTGCTTAAACAGTATGTAATTTTCATTCTTTTGTGAGTGCATATTATTCTGATGCACCATAAAGTGGCTATCCCACCACTTTATGCCTGCCACATGCATCAATCCTGCAAAGTCCACTGTACACGTGGTTCACTAGAGAGATGAGTTGTTAGGTATCTTGATGATAAAGCAGGTTCAAGCTATCATCACTTGCCAGGAAACACATGATTTCTGAAGTAAATCAAGGAAGTTATCCTTCAAGAAAATGTCAAATTCTTTGTCACCCCAAACCTTTGGACCAGTGAATCTTAAATTCAAATGGTATACATATAATTCTCATACATATGTGCGTGTATGGGTGCGTGCGTGCATATATGTTTGTATGTAGCTATGCGCATATGTATCTATAGAGGTTTCATACTTTGTCAAACCGAAGGTGTAGAACTGCAAACTTCCCTGCCCGTTCTGTGCTCTCCTGGAGGTAGTTGGTGTCAAGTGCTCCACGGCTGCCAGAACCATAACGGAGACGGCTGACAAGAGCATCACCCAGTGCTCTAATATGAGGAACGAAAACTAATGCTTGGAAGTTAACTTTACAACGTAGTCTTTGGATGTCGATAGGCAAGTTGTCAAAAGCAAGACGATGAGAGAATGGGGAAATAGCAGCTATTCCATCACTGAACCATAGAAAAAGATTCCAACTCAGAAAAAACGATGATATAAAAAGACAGCTAAAAGCCTATCAAAGCAATTTTACAGTGCGAAGGGTACAAACTGAATCTAACTACTGGTCACATCCCCACGGCATTTTTTGATGAATTTGCTTCTCAAGGGAAAAAAAAAATAGAATATGAAACAACAATTCAAGGAGCATTCACGGACAAGATATCCAGAAGCAATCACAGGTTAGAAACCAGACAACATTGTTCTTCATTATGTTAATAGTTTTCATACACATGAACCCACAAGTGGCAGCTGTCTAAGCTTTTCAAATTAACTTCAACAAAATCAATTAAGATTCTTCATTTTATGTAGATGTTCTATACATAGTCGTTAAAGTCCAAATTCAAAATCCAGGCAACTTGTCATTCAACTAATACTAAACAAAATTTATTGGCAACATGAATTGAGAGGTATGTCTCATTCGTACAAGACACAAATAGATATGGCCTACCAACCATAGAGTGCTTTCCAAGAACGAACACGAAGAAATTTGGATGCTGAGATTTTTATAGTTTTGGACAAGAAATTTTCCTAGACATGTATATGCCATTTAAAGAAACAGAATTATAAAACCGTTTATCACCATGTGCTTCTATCTTGTACTCTATTATCTGCTTACATTTCTTAAACATTCTTATAGTATATAACTGTCATAAGATTCTAGATCTCCCATCGAAAGAAAATAATCGCAGTTCCCAAATAAGAGATTTGGTAGATTTGGTTTACAGGAAAAGATCCTGTCTTTTAGGCTTCAATTAGATTTGGTTTACAGGAAAAGATGTCTTTTAGGCTTCAATTAACAATGCTATCACATCCGGATATCTAGACCAAAATACTTTAAATGGAAAAATTCTAGACGAATTAAGCACGAAATCTAACAAAAGGCTTGAGAAACTACCAACCTTTGCAGTACGGGAAGTACATTCTCTAGATACCAGTTGGCTGAAGCATGAACTGGTGCTGACTTGATCCTGGTAGCTCGGATTGCCGTAGCATAATACTCCCTAGTGCTCCAGGAGAATTCATAAGGCAGCTCTTTAACAATAGATATATCGTCCTTCAGTATATCAATAAAGTGATCCACATCAAATATGTCCATGAAGGAGCTGCCGAGGAAAAAAATCATGCAACTTCAGTACAAAGCGCCACCCACAATTTATGAGATTAATAAATAGGTAAAACATCATCTTTGCAAATATGGATCCTCCAAGTACCTTGAATCTTGCCAAACAGGATTCACCTCAAGGTATGGGATCACAAGTGTGGCATTCAGTATTTTAGCAACAGCAACTGCGTCACATATCTATAAAAGAAAGAAAATAACACTTGAAATACTGACGATACTTCCAGAGACAGAGAAGTTACTCCAAACCTCGATCAAGCAAAAGGATTGCCATTGAAGATCTAAATATTCAGGTCACCTATTGCCATGTACATCAAGTGTTTCAGAAATTATTCAGGTACATACCCCCATCCTCTGCTGGTTCAGCCCTCCATCAAGGAATACCTGAATATATCCCTGAGGCTTCTCTGGTAATACTGCATTTAATGAAGTGTCAATCAGCAAAAAAAAAAAAAAATGTTCGGACGTCATGACTGAATATCAAGACATTAGGCCACACTGTCTCAATATTTCCAGGCTTCCAGAATGTAGCACATCTAAGACAAGTACAACTCTTTATGGTATCTCTAATTTCTGGTCACTTACAAGGGCTTTCTGTAGATCCAACACAAGGTCTCCATCCTTGGTTGGCCAAAGGAATCCAGAGATCTGACTGATGTGCATTTACCTGACAAAACAGGAAGTTCATCAGGAAGAGGGTTTTAATACTCCCAAGATAAAAATTAGGTGAACAGAGTGTTTGCTGCTAAAAAAACTCTTACAGTTTCCCGTTGCAAAGCACTCTTGAGAAGACGCAAGTGCCTTGGCTTTGGAGCATTCCATTCCTGTAGAAAGACATTATGTAATTTGATGGTAATTTAGGCCCCCGAATAAGATAAATTTCATGCAAATCACTTATTTTTAGGTTTTGTTTGTTCATATCGTTAACATTCAACCCAACATCATGTTACTTCCACCATATATGATCGGAAGATAATCAACAGCTATTAGACCTTGGTAAGCTTGATATTAAAAATAGTTGGCAATAAGAAGAAAATCAACTGATTCCACTTATCAAAACCAATCATTCCCAGTCAACGTTTCCAACTTTACATAAAACCTCTGAAATTTGACCTTTACTAACCTATCACCCAATCATTTCATTTTCATCTAGCGTTAGTTTATTCAGCTCCTATTCATCCAAAAATTAGTTGATCCAGCCCCGCCCTTTTCCGTACTCTGTAATACTTTTTCTGAGACATTACAAATGACCCACAAAAGCAAAAAACAAAAAATCGAGAATATTCTCTCCGATGTTTCATAAGTATTTTTATATTCTACAGAAAAACAGTTCCCCGGGAAACTTCCTTTGACCCGTTGCAAGTAAGACGCATGCAAGTAAATATAATCAACCAAATTTTGATCATCCAGATAGTGTGAATGCTACCGAGAACATGGAAGGCGAGGCATGGCTCAATGGGCTGAACAAGCTGGGCAAGAACACCGGAAAGAGCAGCACCAATAGTCCACCAGTGCTCCTCCTCTATGGCCGATACTCATTGTGGTACTGAGAAATCAGAAACTGTGGGTTTTCTTTTCCTTCACTGCGAAAACCCCAAAACTCGGAAAACTCAAAGAAGGTGAACTGAGCGAAGCTACGAAGGAATAGGTAGTTACTTGAGTGACCTGTCTGAGTCTCGAGATTGCGAAAGACACAGAGAGAGTAAAGGCTCAAACATGGGCATCTGGACAGTGGACGCTTCCACCGAGTACATTATGGGGATGCGTGTCATTTGTATGGCACCCAATGGGATAAAGTGGGTTGATGATTCTATGGTTTTATACGTTGAAAAAGGTCTCTGACAAAGTTTTGGAGTTTTTTAGAGCTCGCAGATAGTTGTTGAGCTTTATTGCCATTTACCGAGCAACATACAGGAAGGAATCGAGGCCTCCATGCGCTTGGGCACTTTCCTTTGACAATGGGAAGCATTTTCTCTGAACAAGCTGGGCAATGAACACACCGTGAACCATTGAAATAGGAAGATAACAGCATTAACTAAGATTTTTTTTTCAAGTCATTCACTAAGATTAAAGAACATTTTTTTTTCCCCTAGTAGATCAAAGAACAACTATAAAACACGAAGAAAGGAATTGTTGCGTTCTTAAAGCCTGCACTTTTTTGTCAAGGGGAGTACTTTTTCAAGAGTCACAGAGTTTTCACGGATAAAAATTCAACTTTTGCAATGCATTTTTTGTCCTACTACTCTTAAGAAAGCTTCCAACTTGTGTATGTAGGAATGTTTAATCTCTATGTTATAAACGTCTTAAGGAAAATTCACTTTTCAGAAACCCCCCTCCCCCCTCTTAAGGACCCTACCTCTAGATTAGTAGATTTATTAACAAATAAAAACAGCAAACCAACAAACACAAAATTAAACTCTAATGCTAGCAAAACCAAGCTTGTCAAGTCGTAACATACCTGAATACCATGTAACAAATTTAAACCTACACAAAGAATAGTAAGATCACCCACCCATTGTGATCTTAACAAAATTCATATATCTCCTGGGAACTCCTTATTTGGTTAATAAATCTGCGAAAACCCCAAAACTCGGAAAACTCAAAGAAGGTGAACTGAGCGAAGCTACGAAGCCATGAATAGGTAGTTACTTGAGTGACTTTCTGTCTTGAGTCTCGAGATTGCGAAAGACACAGAGAGAGTAAAGGCTCAAACATGGGCATCTGGACAGGTGGACGCTTCCACCGAGTACATTATGGGGATGCGTGTCATTTGTATGGCACCCAATGGGATAAAGTGGGTTGATGATTCTATGGTTTTATACGTTGAAAAAGGTCTCTGACAGTGCTGGTTCCTGTAAGCTTTACGGAGTCACAAGCACTTTTTAGAGCTAAGATTCGCAGAAGATAAATACGACCGTTGGAAAGGGTTGCGAGCTTTATTGGATCCATTTACCTTTTCGTGAGCACCGACAATACAGTGAAGTCACATAGAATCGGTGAGATCATCAATGGGCCTCCATGCGGGAGTAAATTGTTAGGTTGCGTTGGGCTGCTCTCGGACTTTCCTTTGACAATTAAAGTTGAAGAAGCATTTTCTCTGGTTTTGTTAATACAGTTAAACGGGAAAGGAGGGGGGAAGTCTAGCTAGAATTCCATTTTCTCCTCCACAAGGTCGGAGTGGATGACAGAAAAAAACCTGTCAATGGGGGATTGCACCGTGAACCATTGTGAAATAGGAAGATAACATTTACACCCCTCTTCATTAACTAAGATTTTTTTTTCTAAGTCATTCACTAAGATTAAAGAACATATTTTTTTGTTCCCCTAGTAGATCAAAGAACAACTATAAAACACGAAGAAAGGAATTGTTGCGTTCTTAAAGCCTGCACTTTTTTGTCAAGGGGAGTACTTTTTCAAGAGTCACAGAGTTTTCACGGACACAACGGCTGTCCTGTAAAAATTCAACTTTTGCAATGCATTTTTTGTCCTACTACTCTTAACAAAGCTTCCAACTTGTGTATGAAGGAATGTTCAACCTCTATGTTATAAACGTCGTAAGGAAAATTCACTTTTCAGAAACCCCCCTCCCCCCTCTTCTCTTCCCTTTTTTTAAGGACCCTACCTCTAGATTAGTAGATTTATTAACAAATAAAAACAGAAAAAATAAATAACAAACCAACAAACACAAAATTAAACTCTAATGCTAGCAAAACCAAGCTTGTCAAGTCGTAACATACCTATCAGAATACCATGTAACAAATTTAAACCTACACAAAGAATAGTAAGATCACCCACCCATTGTGATCTTAACAAAATTCATATATCTCCCGGGAACTCCTTATTTGGTTAATAAATCAGCCACTATATTATCTTCCCTAAACATATGAGATTGAGGAAGCATCTCCAAAATTGAATAGTAGAAATCTCACAAATAACATAACATACATGAACCATCTCCGAGCCAAATAATGATCAAATTGGAATTACATTCAATCACAAATATACTTTGCATCTTCTAACTTTAAGAGTCTCGACACTGCATTCCTATCTATTATTTTTATCATATTGTACTTATTAACTATTGATTTCAGACATTTTGCACATTCTATTAAAAAAATCATTTTTCTATCAAAATTAACCGAAGAGTTTAAGTGAATATGCAAAGTGTCTAAAATCAATAGTTATGGGTGTAATATGACAAAATAATAAATTGAAGTGCAAAGTATCACGACCCTTATAATTGAAGGGTGCAATTTACAAAGTGTATTTAACCCTCGATATTTCTTCATGTTTTTTTTCTAGTTTGACTTGGGTAAAATTTAGGTTTTGTTCTTTTTTGGAATGACTAAAACATAGGACAAACAATACAAGTCTCTTTTGCAAAATCTGTTTGAATTCAAGATCGATTCAGGAAGAAGACCGAAAAAAAAAAAAGAGGACAATTTGAGGATGTTTCACAAATTACAGAGATCTCAATGCAAATTCAATAAATCGAGCCTACAAAAGGTTTTGTGCCGTTCTCGTTAGTGAAACAAGTCGAGGACTCATAGTCGCAAACTTGTACTTTAGGTTTTGTTCTTTTTTGGAATGACTAAAACATAGGACAAACAATACAAGTCTCTTTTTGCAAAATCTGTTTGAATTCAAGATCGATTTTTGAGGATGTTTCACAAATTACAGAGATCTCAATGCAAATTCAATAAATCGAGCCTACAAAAGGTTTTGGTTCTCGTTACGAAATAACAGAAACAAGTCGAGGACTCATCGTCGCAACTTGTACCTCTCCTCATTAACGTGTCTTTTCATTTCCACTATTTCTTGGTCCACAAATTCGTTGAGAGTTGGGAGTTGGAAATTTTTGTTTGGCCGAGCGTTGGGGGGTTGGGAAGTTGTAAGAGGAGAGCACGACGAAAGACCAAAACATTTATGAATTCGGAGTTCTGAGATCACCCAGTCGTTGAACTACTCACCTACACCATCTTACTTCTTCCCCACCTCCATAAATCTCTCGAGTTATTAGAGTCGTTCAAAGCTCTGTGCCTCCTAGGCTTGTTTTGCCTAGACCACCTCTCTATCTCTTTATCTGTCTCTCTGTCCCTCTGCTTTCTCCAATGGCTGCATTTTTGTCGCTCCTCAGGCGCCTATATCTCACTCTTTACAATTGGACCGTCTTCCTCGGATGGTATTCAATATGTTCCCCGCCAGATCTCTCCCGCTTGACTCTTTTATAGACCAAGTCTTTCCATAAACATATATTTAGTCTGCAGTGATTTGTTTGGCTGTGTATTAGGTTTCAAGTGCTGCACCTTGCGGTGAAGACACTGAGGGAGGGAGGCCATGAACAGGTATACAAAACGGTCGAACGGCCGCTTCAGCTTGCGCAAACTGCAGCCGTCTTGGAGGTATTCTAATACCCACCTGTCTGGAGAACTGTTTGCCTGTGTAATTTGCTTGTGCTGGAGAAATTGTGGAGAACTGTTTCCTGGAATGTAATTTGTGTCTGGAGAAATTTATTTTATACATCTTTGTTTCCCCTAAAACAATCAAATCGAAGCCCCAGATCCGTCTGGTTCTAAAGTGCATTAGTTCTTTTTTTTTTTTAATCAAATATAGCTAACATAAATACTTCATGTGCATTAGTTCAAGTGTATACTTCATGTTTTCTTGTTGTCTTTCTAATCTTCAATTTTAATTTTTGTCTAACAGATTCTTCATGGTCTAGTAGGTGAGTAATCTTCTTTGTTCCGTAATGTAGACGTTTTGTTTCAGACGAGAAATACCTGCTTTCTATTTCTTAATCACAATTCTTTCGAAGGTCTCGTGAGATCTCCGATATCAGCGACGCTGCCACAGATAGGATCGAGGTTGTATTTGACATGGGGCATCTTGTGGAGTTTCTCTCAGGTTTCAATCGATGCTGTTTTTACGTAATACCCACCTGTCAAATTAATACAATTTTTTGTATTTTCCTACGGAAACCTCTATGTAACGGAACGAAGAACATGATTCGCAGGTTCAGAGTCACATACTTGTGACCTCCCTAGTGATCAGCTGGTCCATCACGGAGGCAAGTGTTACATGATTTTCTGTTTTACTTCCTAGTTATGGCAACTGCATTTTCGATTCCAAACTGTTACCGCTCATGGGAGTGGTGAAAATGTGGTTCGGATTGCATGACCACCACGTATATGAAAAAAATAAGTTAGATTAGCACTCAGTAAGTGCGTATTTCTCATTTTTGGTATATTGTTTTCTTCAAGTGCTTATAAAGAGTCAGCAGCAAATTCTAGAATATTACAGAACAATCTGCAGAGGGTCAGAGTTTATTCAAACTGCAGTCAACTAGGTTATATGATCTTTGCTCGTAGCATCTCTAATTACTCAGCTAGCACATTTCACTTAATGGATCATGCATTTGTGGTTATCATATTGAACTGAAGAGAAAGCTATGGTGATTTGGTATGAAGATACTGCAATCTGTTACTGTAGATTGTATTTATATAGCTAAGAACTGTATGAGATGTCAAACCTGTTGTATGTCAAAGCACACCTTATCAACCAGAATGAGAAGATAGAAGAACACGAGCTTTTCTGCTGAATCAGTTCTTAACTTCTAATTGATATATGCTGCAGCCTGATATTGGTTATAATCGTGTTGTTTTGGTCCTGCAGCTTATCCGGTATTCATTCTTTGGGATGAAGGAAGCGCTTGGTTTTGCACCTTCATGGCTCTTGTGGCTCAGGTATAGACTATGTGATCTGTGCCCACTTGCTGGAATGAGAATGATGGGTTTCTTTCATTAATATTACGAGTGCAATGCAGGTATAGCACTTTTTGGTGTTGTATCCAAGTGGAATCACCAGTGAGTTGGGCTAATATATGTTGCCCTGCAATACATCAAGGTAACAGATTTGATCGTGCAGAAAATCAGGACTTGATTTGCTAGAACCTGAGTGGTCTATACTTTTTCAGAACTCTGTACGTCTTACTAATCACTTGATGTATACCCCGAATACAAGTCAGCATGTTTGTCTATACTCATGAAGTTGTCATGGTGGAGCTTTGTTTTTTGCACATTGGCTAAATGCTACAAAGTGCTGCACCAGTGGTTTGGATTGTCGAACCATTCAGTGAATAATTTAGGTTGTCAAAATATCCTTTTACCCGATACAGCCCTTGCCTCATGGTGGTTTTTGTTCATTGGTGGTAAATTGCTGCAATTGTTTCTTGTCCGTGGGTTCTCTCTTTCTGACCCTATCTTATGCTCTTCTATGAGAATATTGATCAAATGCAGACAGAAAAGGACTACTATGTCATTTTAAATGTGCTGAATTCGTAATCTCTGCCATTTGTTTTAAAATCATATACACAACATTTCCAAACATTTAAAAAATAAAATTGTCTACATGGGAAAAGTTAGTGGGGCTGGGGAATCCAAGTTTGGTAGATTGTTTAATACTCATCTTCTGCTCTCTGCCCTTGATGCTTTTGAATACTGTTATCTTGTAGCTTGCCCCATGCTTTGAAATCATTTTGTTTGAAAAAATAGGTTGCAGTTTCAATGAATTATTTTGTTAAGAACGTGTTCCCTGAATGAATGCAGGCATCTGAAAAGTACTGTATAAGGATGCCAAACAAATGGAACTTCTCTTTTGATTACTTCTATTGCGCGATTCTTGCCCTCGGAATCTATGTCCCAGGCATGACTTCATCATTCTTCTTTGAGAAATAATACCTTATATTTCTAGTTGGCTACTTCTTATTTTCAATGTTTGATTGACGAATTGGCATGATATGTTGCAGGCAGTCCTCACATGTACAAATATATGCTCGGGCAGAGGAAGAAAGCTCTGTCAAAATCCAAAAAGGAGTAGAGTGGCATCAAAGTATTTTTATTTTATTCTCATTGTTTATGAGAACCTTTCAATTGTGAAAGTCGTTGAAAAGCTGTCCTTGTAGGATTTTGTCTCGAACGTTATCAAATTAAAGCCAGGAAAAGAAGACTTGCCTGCTGGTGTTTTAGTAATTTCGGTTGCCACATTTAGATCTTTGTCCAATCTTTCTCCCAGACAGATCCAGTGACTATACCATAATCTAAATAGCAAACAGTAGAGCTCACATTACTTTGTTGCTATTTTAGGCAAGAAAATCCAACTAAACTTTCATGAAAATAAAACGTTTGAACTGCCCAGGGAAAAAAAATGTGCAAAAGGTTTGAACTTTATACTCTTAGTTATGTTCATTAAACCTTGGTTGAGTTTAGTTGATTTTTAAGCCGATAAAGTTCAAAGGACGAGTATAAATTCTAATGTTTTTTTTTTCTTTCTCCAGATAGCTACTTTAAGCCTTATAACCCTCGTCAATGCCCAATAGAATTTATTTTTTTCTAAGCAACCCAATAGAACTTAATTAGAGAAAAAATTTGAGACACCTTGAGAAGCCTCCTATCCGACCTTTACTATTGCTTTCCGCCCATCATGAATCGTTTCAACTCATCTGGGTCAAAATTGTAGAGCCATTTAGTCTTTTGTTAGCCCGTTACCTCTACGAAAGATCTAACTAGCCTTCTAGAACATGTAATTGAAACTTTTGAATCTCTATAAATTAATTAATGAGATGAACTGTTGTGACTATTAAAAAAAAAATAAAGATTTTATGTACTTTTTGGTCCCCTCCTACCTTCTGTAGTTTACGAGCTTGTGCATTAATTTGTTACAAACTCTTTTTAAGCATATTCTCATGACTAATAAATAGTCTCCAGAGAAAGGAGGCTAATAAGTTGACATAATATGTTCTTTACTGATTGATTTTTTTTTTTTTTGTTAATCATAACAGCATTCATTAATTAATAAAATCAAAGAGGTTTAAAAACCTCAAGAACACGATCTAAAGGGCAAACCAGACACTCCGAGAGTAGTTGATTTACCTGTTGATTAGCATGGCTATGGGTGTTGCTAGGGGATCTCCACCTCGTGAGCTTTTCCCTCACTGTTCTTCAACTCATGTTTCTTGTCCGTGGGTTCTCTCTTTCTGACCCTATCTTATGCTCTTCTATGAGAATATTGATCAAATGCAGACAGAAAAGGACTAGAGGTTTGGGGGGGGGGGGCGGTATGAGATGTCAAACCTGTTGTATGTCAAAGCACACCTTATCAACCAGAATGAGAAGATAGAAGAACACGAGCTTTTCTGCTGAATCAGTGATATATGCTGCAGCCTGATATTGGTTATAATCGTGTTGTTTTGGTCCTGCAGCTTATCCGGTATTCATTCTTTGGGATGAAGGAAGCGCTTGGTTTTGCACCTTCATAGGTATAGACTATGTGATCTGTGCCCACTACTTTCATTAATATTACGAGTGCAATGCACACCTTTTTGCCAAGTGGCATCATGAAGTTGGGCTAATATAAATACATCAAGGTAACAGATTTGATCGTGCACAGGACTTGATAGAAAAGGGGTCTGAACTCTGTACGGAATCACTTGATGTATACCCCGAATACAAGTCAGCATGTTGATGTCTATACTCATGAAGTTGTCATGGTGGAACATTGGCTAAATGCTACAAAGTGCTGCACCAGTGGTTTGGATTGTCGAACCATTCAGTGAATAATTTAGGTTGTCAAAATATCCTTTTACCCGATACAGCCCTTGCCTCATGGTGGTTTTTGTTCATTGGTGGTAAATTGCTGCAATTGTTTCTTGTCCGTGGGTTCTCTCTTTCTGACCCTGCTCTTCTATGAGAATATTGATCAAATGTTAGCTCTTGTGTTGATCATTTTGTTTGAATAGGTTGCAGTTTCAATGAATTATTTTGTTAAGAACGTGTTCCCTGAATGAATGCAGGCATCTGAAAAGTACTGTATAAGGATGCCAAACAAATGGAACTTCTTGTGATTACTTCTATTGCGCGATTCTTGCCCTCGGAATCTATGTCCCAGGCATGACTTCATCATTCTTCTTTGAGAAATAATACCTTATATTTCTTTGGCTACTTCTTATTTTCAATGTTTGATTGACGAATTGGCATGATATGTTGCAGGCAGTCCTCACATGTACAAAGGATGCCAAACAAATGGAACTTCTCTTTTGATTACTTCTATTGCGCGATTCTTGCCCTCGGAATCTATGTCCCAGGCATGACTTCATCATTCTTCTTTGAGAAATAATACCTTATATTTCTAGTTGGCTACTTCTTATTTTCAATGTTTGATTGACGAATTGGCATGATATGTTGCAGGCAGTCCTCACATGTACAAATATATGCTCGGGCAGAGGAAGAAAGCTCTGTCAAAATCCAAAAAGGAGTAGAGTGGCATCAAAGTATTTTTATTTTATTCTCATTGTTTATGAGAACCTTTCAATTGTGAAAGTCGTTGAAAAGCTGTCCTTGTAGGATTTTGTCTCGAACGTTATCAAATTAAAGCCAGGAAAAGAAGACTTGCCTGCTGGTGTTTTAGTAATTTCGGTTGCCACATTTAGATCTTTGTCCAATCTTTCTCCCAGACAGATCCAGTGACTATACCATAATCTAAATAGCAAACAGTAGAGCTCACATTACTTTGTTGCTATTTTAGGCAAGAAAATCCAACTAAACTTTCATGAAAATAAAACGTTTGAACTGCCCAGGGAAAAAAAATGTGCAAAAGGTTTGAACTTTATACTCTTAGTTATGTTCATTAAACCTTGGTTGAGTTTAGTTGATTTTTAAGCCGATAAAGTTCAAAGGACGAGTATAAATTCTAATGTTTTTTTTTTCTTTCTCCAGATAGCTACTTTAAGCCTTATAACCCTCGTCAATGCCCAATAGAATTTTTTTTTTTCTAAGCAACCCAATAGAACTTAATTAGAGAAAAAATTTGAGACACCTTGAGAAGCCTCCTATCCGACCTTTAGATTAATATCTATTGCTTTCCGCCCATCATGAATCGTTTCAACTCATCTGGGTCAAAATTGTAGAGCCATTTAGTCTTTTGTTAGCCCGTTACCTCTACGAAAGATCTAACTAGCCTTCTAGAACATGTAATTGAAACTTTTGAATCTCTATAAATTAATTAATGAGATGAACTGTTGTGACTATTAAAAAAAAAATTAAAAGATTTTATGTACTTTTTGGTCCCCTCCCTACCTTCTGTAGTTTACGAGGGGATCTTGTGCATTAATTTGTTACAAACTCTTTTTAAGCATATTCTCATGACTAATAAATAGTCTCCAGAGAAAGGAGGCTAATAAGTTGACATAATATGTTCTTTACTGAGCAGTTGATTTTTTTTTTTTTTGTTAATCATAACAGCATTCATTAATTAATAAAATCAAAGAGGTTTAAAAACCTCAAGAACACGATCTAAAGGGCAAACCAGACACTCCGAGAGTAGTTGATTTACCTGTTGATTAGCATGGCTATGGGTGTTGCTAGGGGATCTCCACCTCGTGAGCTTTTCCCTCATTGTTCTTCAACTCATATTTATAACAAACTAATCTAATCGTTTACAGTTGTACCTAGACCAGGTACAGATTTCGTATACCATACATCAAACACACAGAGAGAGAGAGAGAGAGAGAGAGACTTAGAGAGCCACTCTTGCGTAGTCACTAGCTTTCACAAGCAAATGTACTGAACAATGAAACGGCATAGTTTTCATTGATCTTCGACCAACAGGAAGTCCCAATAACGCAGCATGGGTTAGATTTTTGTACCATTGCTACAAGTCAAATGGACCCATACCACCGTAGTTGAGCTTTTCCCCTCCCCCCTCTTTCAATTTACCTCCTCCGGTGAGTCCTTCCGCCCTCAGCCAGCATAGGGTAGCCTGCAAAAAGCAAATGCATCTCATTAAAGTAGGCATGCTGGAGCATTTTCACAGTAAAATAATTTCCTAAAAGTCACCCAAGGCTGCTAGGAAGGCAAAGAATGGCTTGTTGTAGTCAGTAATTTAAGGATGCAATCTATCTTCGGACTCAAAAAAGACAATTTACTTGATCTTCTTAATGGGAGTGGTTACCAGCCGAAGGGTATAACACTGGTTTTTGGTTAAGAAAAGCTGCCTTATAGGCTCTGTTCATTAGTGACACTTCCAGGCCAGCAGATTCCTCTATAAAGACGGGAGAGGTTTCTATCCTCAGATTTTAATGCAGATCACAAGACACAAGCGTACTTTGCTACAAGAGAAGTTCTCTGCGTGGCCAGGTTCAGAACCAAACTCTGGCACTAAATTTCACATGAATATATATGTATACATGAACTCAAAAATGTAAGGTGATGATTCAAGTATATGTAAAATGGTCAAATTTCCAAATCATTACCGAAACTTTGTCCATTTGTATCTCACATTCCAAAAGTATAGCCGACCTAGACTCAATGTAGATTGAGAATGAGCCCGTTCCTGTCCATGCTTATATGCAGCACATTGAATGTGATTCGTTCAAAACTCACCCCAATTTGAGGGAAGTGTCTGAGCTCTCATAGTCATGAGGAGGGGCACCAGTGGAGTTGCAGACGTTTGTGACAGACTCTGACGACTGACCTTCCTCATTGATCACGTTCTCTGAATCAGCCCCAAATTGCCTTCGGCCATTTGGTATCTCTGCCACCTTCAGTCAAATAAAGCAGTTTCTATTAGATAGAGTATAAGGCTTACACAAGGGACTGAGAGAGAGATGGATAGACAGAAAACTCATACTTGCTGCCGTAATCTCTCATTCTCTTCCATCAGTTGCATCCCCTGCATGATTTACGAATTCAATTTTGCTAATGTTGAAATCCAACCAGAATTGCTCTTGTTCATATGCATGAATAAATGTCAAAGCAGTATTAAATAGTTAACTCGGTTACTAAATGTCAGAGTGCTCTAAGCCACCCCTGAAGCTAGGTATAACTTGTGCACAAGTTCACCATAAGCTAAGGATTGAAGTACATGCTAGACGAAAACCATTGTATGAACATACAAGTCAGCGATCTACGCATTACGCTATTCACTCTCATCTACTTAACCTCTTGCTCACAGCTTAGCTTTTTCCCAATGACCGTAATAAAGCATTCTTTGTGCTCGGGTAGTGACTAATATGCACAACACCCACTTCACATGAGCCTGTTAAATTTGAAGAATCTCATACCATTTGAAGGAAGTGCAGCAACCAATGAGGGTAGCTGGTGAAGTAGGGTTTGCATGCATGCTTGAAGAGAGGAAAACAGTCACAATCTGGACTTTTACCTTCTCCATTTCTATAGGCAGACACTTCCAGTCTCTATAAAGACGGGAGAGGTTTCTATCCTCAGATTTTAATGCAGATCACAAGACACAAGCGTACTTTGCTACAAGAGAAGTTCTCTGCGTGGCCAGGTTCAGAACCAAACTCTGGCACTAAATTTCACATGAATATATATGTATACATGAACTCAAAAATGTAAGGTGATGATTCAAGTATATGCAAAATGGTCAAATTTCCAAATCATTACCGAAACTTTGTCCATTTGTATCTCACATTCCAAAAGTATAGCCGACCTAGACTCAATGTAGATTGAGAATGAGCCCGTTCCTGTCCATGCTTATATGCAGCACATTGAATGTGATTCGTTCAAAACTCACCCCAATTTGAGGGAAGTGTCTGAGCTCTCATAGTCATGAGGAGGGGCACCAGTGGAGTTGCAGACGTTTGTGACAGACTCTGACGACTGACCTTCCTCATTGATCACGTTCTCTGAATCAGCCCCAAATTGCCTTCGGCCATTTGGTATCTCTGCCACCTTCAGTCAAATAAAGCAGTTTCTATTAGATAGAGTATAAGGCTTACACAAGGGACTGAGAGAGAGATGGATAGACAGAAAACTCATACTTGCTGCCGTAATCTCTCATTCTCTTCCATCAGTTGCATCCCCTGCATGATTTACGCACAACAGACCTTTTTAATCAAATCACCCGGCTCAATGCTTTCATAGTGAATTGTATGAACATACAAGTCAGCGATCTACGCATTACGCTATTCAACTATATTAAATCCCGTAGCTAAATGTCAGAGTGCTCTACATCTGCACCCCGAGGCTAGTATCTTGTATGTATAACCTAGGGCAAGTTTATCAACCTTTGTCATTGTCATTTTTTCTACCATAATTTCTCTGCTCAATCTGCTATTACTACCAATGCAAGCATAGAACCAAGCCGATATGTTTACAAAGTATGAAAAGGTCGGAGGATGCATATGATAACCTTTGTTTTCAATCACCCGGCTCAATCCAGCTTCAAGTGACTTCTCTAGCTGTTGCAATTCTTCTATATTTAATCCCTGTAGCTCCTCTCCTCTCATCTGCCTATTTTACGAGGCATAGTATCTCAGTATCCACGTATAAACCTTTATTTCCTAGTTTTATCATTAAAGGCTCATACCTCAGTTGATGGCTTTTCTCTGCAATTTCCTTGCTCAATCTGGTGTAGTTGCTGTTCTCCACTAGCTACATTGCACATTAACTTATTAGTTTAGCATATAAAACGGGGAAAAATCAAATAATGGTGTAATCGAATGTCTTCACTGACAAGTATATGGTTTACATTCTGAAATCTGAAGATGATAAAAGAAGAGGGAAATAAATTAGATGCAACATTCAGAGGGAGACTTACCGAATTTCAATAGCCTACCAATTTTATCAAGAGGGAACTTTTTTATTCATCTACCAGTAGAATACAGTGAGGGTCGGTTACCCTCATTGTGGTAGCCTACTTTTACCAATTTTATCACAACAAAGCATTTCAGCAAAAAATGAGATTAATTGAACAGGAGCTTTCTGAGCAACCAGGAGAGAGAACTTATATACCAAGAGACTCAGAACACTACTTACCATTTTGCAACACATAAAATGGATTCAAATATTTTCTCATAAGAAACGAATAGATACATAAATACAAATGAACTAATTACTGACCTGCAGCTCAAGAGATGGTTGATCCAGTTTGTCAAGGTTCTTGGAGTGCAAGTTATGTCTCTCTAGCATCTCTTTCATACTTCAAAAGCACAAAAATAGTACAAATTAAGTCACTTGTCAGGAGCTCACGAGCTAAACTCTCAGAAGACATATTAAGATATATACATATACATACATACCTAACTGTGTAAAACTAATTTTCAGTTCCTAAAAAATGACTAGCATGCATCAATAATTAATTGGTACCATTGGGTTCACTAATCCTCTCCATAATTAATTAGCTAATCAACAAAAGCAAAGACAATCTTGAATGTATTTATATTACTTCCCAGTCTCATAAGCAAAGGTAATTTATGAAAAACAAAAAACTTTCTAAGATGACAGAAACCTATGGATTAATTAGATTGCAGGAATTTGATGATCATCAGCTGAATTCATTCGAATATGACAAGAACCCAAAAAGCAAACAAAAAAACTATTATACTCGTGGTGTCATATCATTCAAAAATGACTGAAAATCATAACTGTGTTTAGAGAATCTTGATATGCAACAGGTGAACCTGAAGTAAGACTTCGAGCAAAAAAAACAGAACCTAAAGTAAGACATCAACAACACGAGAAGCCAAACTGGGGAAATGGGCCATGACGGGATATAAAACTGAGCCAATAAAAATCGATGAAGCTCCTCAAAAACCGAGTCCCCGTTCAGAAACTATACAGGTTAAGACATTGAGTTTAGTCGGCCAAGGGCCCCAAAGAGGACATGCATGCATTTCTTATACATAAAATAACAAGTAGAAAGGTCACACTTACGACAGGCCATATTTTGGCTTGCTTGCCCGCACAAAATCCTATGATATCAGAGACAAACGGAATGAACTTTTATTTCCAATGTCCAAAAACTTATGGCTACCTTGATCCATAACACTAGGAGTAACTGTCGACAATGGAACCAAACCTTCTCCATTGTGCTACAGTTTATTAATTCAGCCAAAGGAACACAAATCTAAGAAATTGACGAGAGAGGATCAACAAAAAATAACTGTTTGCACAACACAAAACCACCTCAAAACATTAACAAAATCAAAACTACCAAGGACAGCAAAACTGAGTAAGGGCAAAAAAAAAAAAAAAAATCGGTTTCACAGCTCTCTTTTACAAGTGCAGTTGTTATCAAGAGTTTCTAGGCTCTCAACTTCTACACCAATAACAAGTTGCAGCACAAGAGAAGTTCAGTGCTTTTAAGAACACGAATGATATCTTAATGCACAAGCTATCGACCCACATGAACCTTTCTCATCAACATAGAAATTGATACGAGAGCACTACAACCTTGCTACAGTAATTGTGTGGCAATAAGTTATTTATTTCATGGACCATTCCTTAACAGATAGTGGTCAAAGAGCCAGTATCTCCTAACCAAGGCAACAAGAAACATAAGGAACACATCTAATTCCTGCCAAACCTAGTCGTGTCGACATGCTAATGTTTTGACACAACAGCATGGTCGTGGGTGACAACTTAGTCCATCGGACTGCTCATCTGGGTCTGGGTGATGTACGGATCACCCATAAGAGAATGTTGCACATTGATTAGCTCCACAATTGCCTTGGAGTCACTTTATTCCTGTTTGGACCACAGACACAAGAAAAGAAGCGTAACAACAAATTAATGCACGCCCAATATCATACTAATTTTTAACTTATTCTACATTGGTAACTGCTCGAACCACTGAGATGTAAGCTGTGCTTTAATTAGTATGTACTGAAACTTCTACAACCTTTTCTTCACCGACATTACCGTAACCCACGGGCACTCTCTAAAAGCCGCTCGCAAGGAAACAAAGATAACTATACATCACCAGCTCCCTGCGCCTCGTGACCCTTGAGGCCCCCGTGTAATTCTTTCTTTGAATATACAATATCTTCCAGTTTATTTGGAAGCAAATTAAATTTTGCTGGTGCTTGTCAGAAAGATGCATGATTCCTTGTGCGCATGGATAACTAAGGCTTTCTTGTTCCATATCTGTTCATAATATAACGTTGCTCCCTGGTTCTCAAAAACTCTTGCCTCGCTCAGCTGAGTAGGACATGACCATGCTCCTCCCAGAAGGAAGGGAGACAGACAAACAAATCAAAAGCAAAACATAAACAATCTTCTAACCACCTACACAAGATCATGTCATGAGAGAAGAAAACTAAACTTAGCAGCAGAAATACACCCACTAAACTAGCAGCACAACGATGATGAAAGTCCCACTTTTTTTGGGGGGGCGGGGGATTTGGATGTCAGTAGAGTTAAGACTTTTTTTTCTAACTCTTGTTATTTTATGAAAGCCTCTCAAAACCACATATAAGTCGCAGCTAGGGAAGGGAACACGATGAATTAGGAAAAAAGAAGTCGCTGCTAGGGCGAGACCTTTCTCTGTACTTAAATTTCCATGAAAGCCTCTCAAGATCCCAATAAGTTGCATTTCAAAATCAAACTGTTTCAAGAACCCATTATGATCAAAAGCAAATGTAACACAAGCTAGACAGAAAAGATCGACCTACGCTGCTACCGACCCCCATCCTGTCATGGCTACTCCGCTGCACCGAAATACAGTCTGGAGCCTATCCAGCCAAAACAGTGATAACTAGTTTCGAATAGTAACAGTGAAAAACATTGCATTCCATCAATTCTCACACTACACGCCATTAAGAACTCATACAAGTACGACATCCAACATTTTAATTTACTTCCTTTTTTTTGCAACAAACCGCAGCGTTATCTCTTCCATTGACGGGAGCTTCTTACTTCTCTTGCTTTCCATGATTTCAGCAAGAAACGGTTAAACAAAAGAGGTAGCCCAAAACTATGAACTGTGTTGAAGATCAAAGCGCCAACTTCGTATATATTGGTCCCGGCAAATCCCATGAATTTACAGTGGACCATAGTAGAAAGGGTGTGCATAGAGAAGAGATTTACAGACCTTGAGCTGGAGTATTCGAAGAGTTTTCCAGTAGAAGAAAATATAATAAGAGCAACATCGGCATCACAAAGCACAGATAGCTCCTCGGCTTTCTTGAAAAGCCCTCTTCTCCGCTTCGAGAAAGTGACTTGCCTCGCCGTAGCGTTATCAATCTTCTTGATCTGAATCTTCTCCCTCGCCATTTTTGATTTTGTTCTTCTTCTGTTCTCCCCCTCCACCTTTCACCTAGATCGATAAGAAGAGAGCTTTACGGTAAGAACCTTCTTCTTGTTTAACTTATCCAAAACAAAAAAAGGAAAGAAGAAAGAAGAAGAAGTGAGAATCTACTTTTTAGTTTCGAGGCACGGAATAAACCAGAATATAATCAGCAAAACCCATTAAAGGCAAAGGTGGTTGCTATATATAGAGCTTGTGAGAGGCAAAAGAAAAGCCTAAGAGAGGGACAGTCCCGCTGTAAAATATGGCGGCATTTTGCCAGATTTACCCAAGAATCTTAGCACAAACCCTAGTTAGAAAAAAAAAAAAAAAAAGACACAGAGACCCATCTCAGATCCAGACAGGAAGTGTTAGAAAATTCCACCAATTGTAGAGCCTGGAACTTGCAGAAGAAGGTGGAGACCGTGAAGTGGCGGATTGGTCGTGAGCATATTGCTTACACTTACCAGTTTGGGGTTTGTATTGTTGCTGTTCGGTTTGGAAGAGTCCTAAACTGTGAAAAGTCACCAATGAAAGGTGGAGAGAGAGGCCAGTGAGCTAGAGGGAGAGAGAACGAATGACTGTTCCCGAGTGAGAATATCAACGAGCCTTTTTCTGGTGATGCAAGGGTCCTGGCTCTTTTTTCACCTCGTTGGCTTTTCTTGGTGTGAAAAGGTTAAGAGGGAATTTTTAACAGGAATGTGTGGAAGGACCGGAGTGGAATATGGATAACTTGAGGGCTTCTCGAGCTTTTCTTTTAAAAGAAAAAAACAATTTTTTGTATAACATATTTCCGAGGACATTTGAGAAAAAGACCAACACTTACATATGCAGAAGATAAACATCTGTTACAAGCCCGCGATGTTCGCACGATAGACACACGATGCTCAAGGTCCCCCCTGAGATGAGTCATGCTTTATTACTTTAAGGATGGATATGTGTGTGTGGAATATGGAACACGTGCATTCCAGCTGAAGTGTTGAATCGAATCTATCCCTTCAGACCCTTGTAAGGGAGTGGGTTTCAGTTTCATCTTCAATTTTTTTAGGTTTTACGAGAAACATTCTACGGGAACTTTTGGTGGTCCAAAGCTTCAGCAATATTCGAAGCTTGCTATAGCTACCATAAACTTTGGTGCTTACTCTCTGTCATTCGTATTGCCTTCATATTCTTTAAAGCAATTGTTCCTTCCTAAATAAAATATTTGACTTACCCTTTCGAATCAAGATGCAGCTGCTCCTCATGTTCTTCAATTAACATGTATGGAGGTCCCTATGCCATTTTGTTCCCAATATAAACTTCATCAATACAAAAATAAGTGTTAGGACTCTGTCAAGTATTTCCGATATTGATTATGTAGGGGTCCATCTTCGTATATATATTTTCATGTGTAGGACTCATTGAACCCGTGAGCAGATCATGTATGAATTAAAATAAGTAAAGATAATAGCTCGAGACAATATAATTATAGGATTTTGTCCGGCTAAATTATTATTTTTTTAAAAAAGACCCAACAAAATTCATTGTCCCATACCTCATTGGGATTGTATTGTTTTTTTGGGTAATAAGAGAAATTTTGAATGAATTATACGCATTGAATTTAGATGAACTTAACTCAATTTAGATGTGTACTGTAAGATTTTAATGTTATGGACAAATTTTGAGAAGACTATACATGCGGTTTATTGTCTACATTTTTATTTAAGTCACTGATCTCTTTTTCTTGTGAATAATCAAATTTAAGATCGTGTGCCTAATTACACAATTTCGAGTACATCCTAACTACCAAGGCAACCGAATGTATTTTTCAAATTGCAATTTTTTTTCCAAGCTCTTCAAATTGCATTTAATGATACAAAAAAAGAAAGAGAAAACAAATAAAGAAAGAGAATAAGACAGAAATATTGATAACAAATAAGTACCGATGAACAATGAGATTTTCATTTCCACTATCGTGACAAATAACTAAAAAAGTAATACAACTACCAACTTCTAGATCGGGTTCAATTCGATTGATTGCTTACTTAAAAAACCTGCGTGTCCGTACATATTGATTAGTTTGTTTGGCATTCAATATTGTGCTAGTTTCTGTCTAACAATTTTGTGTTGTTATTCACTAGAAAGATTTATTTTCAAACGCTTAACCTTCAAATAGTAAATTTCTTAATTAGGTGTAACACTGGTCCGAGAGTTAATAATTTTGAACAAACATTGCAGTAGTTGGATCCATAAACTTATTTTATTGAATTAGTTATGAATAGGTTCTCAAGGAAAACATCACTATTGAAACAAGCGCTCTTGCATAATATTCAGAGTGCAATGTCAATTAAAAAAGAAAAATCTTGTCCAAAGTTAGAAAATATAACTATAAATTAAGCTTAGTAATATGAAGAACCGGGACATTGATTTGGATAACAGCAGGTATGTAATTGCTTATTCATGATAAAAAAAAATATATATATAGTCCAAATTTTTTAAAAAAATAGTCTGTATAAAGACAATTTATGGAAAGTGACTATCCTAGTTTAAAAAAATAAATTTTAAGAATTACCATATCATTTGATGAGTTAAGCAAATAAAATGACATGACTAATATTAACTTATTAAATAAGGTGACTAATTTTAAAATTTAAAATTTATTTATTTAAATCACACCAGTCAGTCAACGCTACTTTCCACAATTTAACCGAATATTTTCTCTACATAAATTACCATGCCATTAATTTGAATAACATAAAAGTGAGAGGCAGCATTGCGAACAGAAACAAATGCAGGCCTCTTCCTACAAAATCTTATCGGGAATATCTCATTTCGTACAGATACAGCCTTGCCCTTCACTGTTCCCCTACATAGCAGCAATTAATATACAGGAGTTCGGTTGTCAAAATTTTGAAAAATAATGTAAGAATTTTTATTTTATTAAAATTTATTAAGAGAAGTGTGTATTCGTAGAAATTAGAAATTTTAAAATGCGTTTACTTTTTTTAAAATTTTTATAATTTAAAATTTTAAGAAGAAGAATACTATCATAATTACCTCGCCTTTAGCATCTAACATCATTGCCTTTGTATAATCCACACGTGAGCGGGGGATGGATCGATTTTGGGACGCCGTCAGCAAAAGAAGGAACATTTAAATCTTAAAGGGTAGAAACTCTCCCCGGGAAAACACATAAACCTGACAGTGAATCGTCACGGCAGCAAGCCAGCAAAGCTTGGGGAACGAAGGACGATGACAGTGACGAGAGGGAAGACAGGAGGAGATGACAATAACAGCTCAAACCGACCCGTAGGAGGAAAGAGCCCTGCAGCAGTAAATTACTGGAGCAGTCAAAGTCAGTGCCGTGTGTTCCTGAAAGAGAAGTGGGATTGATATAACGCGTAAGGGTTCTCTGAGGTCGTGGGATTCGATACGTATATTAACTTTCTTTTGCTTTAAAGCTTTTTCTTTTGCGAGCTACCTGTAGTGATGTTGACTCGCCGATAGTTCACCGGACGTGGCCAAACATTTTCCGTAATTGCTCCTTTATCTACTGCTCTGACACATTATTGATTCTCTGATTAATAATTAAGTTCTCCTCTTCTCTTCTCTTGCGTCTTCTCTTGGCGGAGAGGGGAGTGGGACCGTTGAGTTGGGAGTGCACTGTCCTCCACCGGCGACATGCAGTACGACGTCAGGAGTTTTCTGTCCAATTATATTAAAATATATATATTTTAGGGTGCAAAATTTGAGTAAAGCATATAAAATAGTCAAAAACCCATTACAAAATAAAAAAATATATGTTCTTTTAGCAGATCTGGAGAGAGTTGGGTTAACCCCACAGTGGCGTACGGTGACAAGGCTGATGCCCGTGGCCGTGCGGTTTGAGCTGCAGTGTACTGAATTCAACTGCGCTGGCCTTACCGGAATTTGCATGTACGTTTGTATTTACTAAAAAGGAATTAGATGAGTGAAGTTGAATAACTGGTCCTAGTTCTGGTTGGTCCGGGACCAGTGGTCATATTTGGTTGAAGTGTACCCCAGGGTGGGCAAGAATAACTTTTGGTGGGTGCCACAGTGAATGTAGCCAGGTGGTAACATTTACTAATAACATTTATTTACTTCATGGCCGGTCGAGAATTTGAATGAACATGAGTTGAAATAGGTTGCAAAATTAAATGAACATAAGTTGAAATAACTTATAAAATTAAAGTCTAATATTAAGTTTAGTGATCTTGTTAATACTGTGATGACAGACTCGCCCAATAAATAGTAGTTATTACTAAAATCAGATATTTATATAACGGGATTGTTTTTATAGTTATGCTTGTCCAGAAGGAATTTCTACGCTGATTTCTTCTCTTTTTTTTCTAAAAGAAAACTATCTTTTATTAGGTAGCAGGCCGTATTATGATGAACTTTTTTGTCACCACAAATTTCTCCGATACCATTAAAGAAAAGAAAATAATATTATGCATATTATTTGGAAAAAGTTAATTATTATTTTAAATTTCCACGGTGGTTTTTTCAGCAATAATGTTAAACTCAATTTATTTACATAATTAAGATTTGTTCTCAATTTAATCTGTTAATAAAGGTTTTTTTTTTTGGCAATCTCAAGGTTCTACGCCATGCCGGTATGTTAACCTTGTGCTACTAAACAATGAAACCAAACACATCCTTCTAATGGCGGTTTTGTACTTATTTTATGTTAAAACTCCACACGCATGCCATGATAACGTACGTAGACCATAACACCTAATATAAAAATTAAATTAATCAACTGTCCAAAAATAAAACTATTCGAATGACGCATTACATGACGTTTGAAAGCATAAGAACAGCATGTTGTTGGGATTCATAATCCTAGAATTTGAATGCATATTTTACATGTCTGTCGACCGTCTAGGAACAGAAAAAGACTGCAATTCTACGGATCTCCAGTAAAAAAAGAAAAAAAGAAAAAAAAAGTACATGAATCATGCAAATATGTGAAAAGCGTGCCTAGGTGGGCCCAAAGGTTTAAAAAAATGTCTAAACAAGATGTGTATATAACGACATTATCAGTAACGGGTGCATTTTTCGACCTCTGGGCTTGGTGGCCCATGAATAATACCAAACACTGGACAACGGGTGGGTTTATTGCACTTTTCGGCTCAACCCGTCAACTCCCATGCTGGGCCCAATAAGAGAACGTAAGCTTTTCAGCCCATGAAAATATAACGCTTTTTGCCGGATCAGAACCAAATTCAAATATGTGGGCGCGGGTTTGGGTTGGGCCCGCCCATACAAGCTGGGTAGGACAGAACAGAAGCAAAGACAGCCAATGAATACAGAACACGTTGACAGCTCGAATTTCACGAGCGCGCTCACGTGCTCCTCCTTATCTGAACCCCCACAGGCCACAAACGGAATGACTTGAGAGCGAAGCGTGAAGCCGTGAACGAATACCGAGCGCAAATGTACTTGAAAGCTACAAAGCCGAATAGTGTTCAAGTATTTGGAAACGACGCCGTCTTACCCCATCTCTACAAACCAAACCCCCCCTCCCTCCATTAAATTTATACAGACAAAAGGAGGAGAGAGTACTTTGCAACCAGGAATGAAAAGAAGGCTTTCGGATTGAGAGGGCATTGTGGAGCTCTCCCGTTCAAAATTTCTTGCAAAATTCTGAGGGAGCTAAGGGGCCTGAATGGGGGAGCAGAGGAACCGGTGGAACTGGGAGGTGAGCGGGTTCGAGCCGAGGAAGACGACGTCGCTTGAGCGCGACGATCAGAGGTCTGGTGGACCGTTAGTCCGGAGGTACTCGATCTCTGCTGCATCGGTCCTGTCACATTCAGAGTTGTCCAAGCACTCGCTGGCCTCCTCGGTCCAGCGACTGGAGGTTTGTTCAACTGTTTCAGCGGCTTAATGCCGCCAAAACTTTTGGAGATGGATGAAGTCGTGAAGATGATTCATACAAGTATTATTGCAAATCAAGAAAATGACCAAGAACAGACCCTTTTGGTTTGTGATACCTACTTTTTGGTCTTGGGTTTTTAATGAATAATTAGTTTGTAAACAGAATGCTTTCATAAATACCACTAAGTGAATATGAAAATCCGTTTGCAAAATGTTAGTGTAGTTTGTGTGTTTGAGATAAATTGTTTGCCCTACTTTCTCATAGTTTAAACTTTTGGGGACAAAAAGAATGGAGCTATACACAATTTTCTTTCCACTCTTAAACTCCTTAGCTCTGTTCATTGGCCTGAGAAATGACATCTCTGATCATGCATCAGACACTCTTGATACAGTTTACCAGGTAGCTCAGACTATATGCCTCATTTAAGAGTTTCCTTTGCTCATCTCTGATCATGCATCAGACACTCTTGATACAGTTTACCAGGTAGCTCAGACTATATGCCTCATTTAAGAGCTTCCTTTGCTTGTTTTTGCAGAGCAGATGTGTGGTTTTATAAAAGACAATTGCCATGCAAGATTGTAGAATCTTTTCATAATTCAGCTCTGAATGTTGTACCCAGGTTGACATCGCGCCAACGTTAGCTCTTCTATTTGGTGTGCCAATTCCCAAGAACAATGTTGGTGTACTCATTTCGGGTAGTTTCGATTCATTTACAGGTTATCTCTCCCTCTCTCTCTCTGGATTGGTTGCAATAAGGAAAGAAAGTAGGAAAGAATACGCAGAAACAAAGATGAAATGAGTATGAAAGGGAAAGCTACTTGAATGATGGAGACATTCATTACTTATTATCCATGTGGAAGTTATATTTTATGCTTTACGTCACAAATGTTGTTTTATCAATTCGTTTGTTGCATGTTAACTCTTCGTTAACATTTAGATGTTAGTGCCATTTGTTTGCATACTCAATAATCTTGTTGTCCTTTCCAAGGTTTCTGTACTCAATAATCAATTGTTTAATCTGTCTGCTAAATATTTAATTTCCTGAAAGTTCAGGTAACTGTTCAGTGCAGTTTCAGTAAACAGTTATCGTTATCGCTTGCTTACAGTTGATCGTATGCTCGACTTAAAAGTCTCGCTAACTTGCTTTGCTTGTTTAAAAGATAGAAAATATAATTAAATAATTAAATAACCGACAGCTTGAAGAGTAGGAAATTGTGAAAATCGAGATTATTCTGATGATTAATCTAATTAATCAGTTGAAATAGCAATGACAGCTTGAAGAGTACGAAATCAATCTAGCTAGTAACAATTACTTAAAACTTAACTACGTCTCAACATTGTGATAAATGAAGAAGAGCTTCATTATTCTAGTCCACAAATAGACACCCACAGAATAACCAAAATAAACAGCACTTTATGAAGCCAAGATGGTGAACGAGTTTAACGACCATGTTGGAGGCTTACAGATATGGAACCTTCAACAGAGTTTACCGATGCTAAAGGCGCAGGATACATGGGGACAGGCATCTCCATTGGGAGATTTGGCATTGTCGTCTCAAACTTGAGGACTTGAATTGCTTGCCTGATGGTCAGCCTGAGATTTCGATGAGGATGAGCGCAACAAAGTCCAACGATCATCAAGCATTCAACCTGCTTTTTGTCGAATTCATTTTGCAGCTTCTCATCCACAGCCGAAAGAAGATCTCCTCTTGTATAAAGATTCCAAATCCATTGCAACAGTCCCATTTCATAACCCTCCTCCGGAGGATCAACTGACCTTCTTCCCGTAGCAATTTCTAGGGCAACTACGCCAAAGCTATACACGTCGGACTCCTTGCTAGCTCTACCTGTGCTTACGTACTCTGGAGCCAAATATCCTAAAGTTCCAGCCAACCCGGTTGTCTGGGGAGCTAACTCATGATCCCTAAGCCGAGCTAATCCAAAGTCTCCAAGCTTGACATTGAAACAAGAATCTAACATGACATTGCTTGATTTGATATCGCGGTACACCACGCATTTCTCCCACTCTTCGTGAAGATAAAGCAATGCAGAGGCCAACCCAAGCGATATCTTGTATCTTGCTGGCCAAGGGAGAGGACTCCTCTTGCCAAAGAGATGAGCATCAAGGCTACCATTTGGCATAAACTCGTAGACAAGTAGGAACTCACCTCTGTCATGACACCATCCTATGAGTTGCACTAGATTCCGATGCCTCAGAATTGCTAATGATCTTCACTTCTGATATGACTTCCCTCTCCCCTGCTTCGAGAAGCCTTCACTTTTGTATACGACAAAGCTTGTTGTGTTGCATGGGTGAGTTCACGGAAGGTGAATCTCCTTGGACCCGTTCCGTTTTCAAATTCACCATCCATACAGTCATCGCCGCCTAGATCTTCGTTTTCCCCACCTGCCCTTTTTCTCCGCCAAATGAACCAAAGTAGACATAATCCACAAGTTAATACAGCAATTATACCTACAGCTATCCCAATCGGCTGCACCATGTTCCCATTTTTAACCTTCAAACTTGGATTAACTGACCCATTGTTAACCTCCAAACTTTTAACCTGAACCATTGTTACCTCCAAACTTGAATTAAATGAAAGGTATTGATGTGTCTCGATTCACGCCATAGCAGCGGCAAAACCAACATGCTTTCCTGCAGATTGACCTTCCCAGATCGACTTGTATGAAAGGGCAAGAACCCACTAAAGTGAGGAATGTTAATTTAGGAAGATCGGCTTGGGTGGTTGAAGTTGGGCTGTTCGTCTTCTGCTACTATCATAAAGGTCACCTCTGAGCGCGTGGGAATGCTGACATCTGATTCAAATATGATTTTCACTTGGATCAAACGACTGTGGGTTGTAGAAAGTGTCAAACTCAACTGCGACAATTGAATTCAAGGACTTGTTCCACATGGTTTTAGTACTAAACAACCCAACTTACCCAAGTGCCCGGCCAGATGAATCTTCTGGAATTGTAGACTCAAAAGGTGCAATGAAGAAAGCGAGCCCATCACCAGAGAAAGTCTGATTGTGAGAGTCGATGATAAAGGAGAAGTGTGTCGTGAAGTCTGTAAGCTTCCCTGTGCTGGCATCCCAAAGTTGCACCGGCAGAGGATATGAGGCACGACCAAAACTAAAACTGATTGACCCGAGTTGATTCTTGGTGAGTTCGATAACTGCTCCGGACGGGAATGCGTCCTTCTCGAATGTCATGTTCTTCATATTCGGGTCGAGACTAGAGTAGTTGAAGAAAATTGAGTTTGCACGGGGAAGTAGCAGTAAAAGGAAGAAGAGCTGATTGAGAATAGGATGGGTTTTCCGAGGTTGAAGAAGGCAATTTGCACGCATGCTGGAGATAGCCAAGGTTGAAAGGCAGTTAATTAGATAGCCATCAGAATAATGTTGCTTCTTATAGCTTCAAAGTGGACGACTCAAAAGAAGACTTGGCACGTTCGTTTTCATAATTTTTCGAGACTTAAAAAAGGCTATGTTTGGTTTAGATCTCAAAATAATTTTTTGTGTTTGTATTTTTTAGAAATAATGTAAATTCTCTTGGGATTAGTGAAAAGTATGTTAAAAGTTGTTGTAATTTGTAAAAAATTATTGGGATTGGTGAAAAGGTATTGAAATTGATGAAAAAGTAAGTGTGAGAAGTGTTTGAAAACGTTTTGAAACACTATCCAAACATAGAGGCTGGATTTTCAAAATTCGCATTCAAACTATGCAGTTCATTAGCTTCCAATTTTGTCCTCTCAATATTTATGCTGAATTATCAAAATATCCTCCAGTCATGCCTTGAGTACATCAAAATTGAAGGGTAAAATAGGATTTTAAAAAACACATGATCCCACACGTTCAGCTCATTAAATACATGTGAATGGACAAAATACCACAAATTGATCTACGCAAGTTAAGGGCAATATAGTCATTTTCTCTAACAATTTAATATACTGCTGCAACTTTCCCCCTCTGCACCTGCGATACCTGCAGCTTGTCAGGCGTCAATCACCTTTTGTGTTGTGTTCTTCTTCTCTTCTTTTCGTTTTTTTTTTAAACCGCATTAGTCGTTTGTCTTTCTTTTTTTTTTTTTTACTGTATCAGACGTTTGTCTTTTTCTGCTTTTTTTTTTTCTTAATATTTCAAATATGTATATTGTAATAAAAAATAAATTTGAAATTATAATAAATATTATAAATAAACAATATTATTTTACATTTTATTTTCTTTACTCATCCTAATAAAAAAAATCTACAAATAACCTTAAAAATCATTACTTTTTTACACCTTAATAATTTCTACACAAACACCAATACAATTCTAACATCACCTAAAAATTCTCAAAACACTTCAAATCTTATAAATTTCTTCAAAACGAACATGCCCTTAAAAAAAAAAAAGGGCGACTCAAAAGAAGACTTAGGAAAAAAAAAGGGATGACTCAAAAGAAGTCTCTGGATGAAGTGAAAAAGATTTACATAATTTTCTGGTTGTTCCAGTGTTTTTATTGTTAAATCAGCTTTTACAATGCGTTTGTTTTCAAAATTTTAATAAAATTTTGTGTTGGTGTTAAAAAAGAGGTAGTATTGAATTGGTGAATGAGTGATAAAAGTAAAAGTAAAAGTAAAATTTTAAAGTGTGTTTGATAAAAATAAAATTATATTAAAATTTTTGTTTAATAAATGCAAGGTTACTTATTGTCCTGCGTTTACATATATTTTTTTTTCATTTAAGGGGGTGTTTGTTTGCCAATATTTTGAGAAATATTCTCGAAATTTTATAAATCTTTACTATATTGAGATTTATTGAGATTTGTGAAGGGTAGAGTGTGAATGTGTAAAAGTTAAAAATTTTAGAGTGTATTTATTTTACTGAAAATTTTTATGTCCTAAAATATTGGGAACAAAAAACAACTAAATCTGTGGGGCGGGTTTGGGTTGGGCCCGCCCATACAAGTTCGGTAGGACAGAACAGAAGCAAAGACAGCCGATGAATACAGAACACGTTGACAGCTCAAATTTCACGAGAGCGCTCACTTGCTTCGCCTTATCTGAACCCCCACAGGCCACAAACGGAATGACTTGAGAGCGAAGCGTGAACGATTACCGAGCGCAAATGTACTTGAGAGCTACAAAGCCGAATAGTGTTCAAGTATTTGGAAACGGCGCCGTCTTACCCCTTCTCTACAAACCAAACCCCCCTCCCTCCATTAAATTTATACAGACAAAAGGAGGAGAGAGTACTTTGCAACTAGGAATGAAAAGAAGGCTTTCGGACTGAGAGGGCATTTTGGAGCTCTCCCGTTCAAAATTTCGTGCAAAAGTCTGAGGGAGCTAAGGGGCCTGAATGGGGGAGCAGAGGAACCGGTGGAACTGGGAGGTGAGCGGGTTCGAGCCGAGGAAGACAACGTCGACGTCGTCGCTTGAGCACGACGATCAGAGGCCTGGTGGACCGTTAGTCCGGAGGTACTCGATCTCTGCTGCATCGGTCCTGTCACATTCGGAGTTGTCCAAGCACTCGCTGGCCTCCAAGGTCCAGCGACTGAAGGACAAAGTTAAGGTCTGCAGCTTCTACTTTATTTTTAGCATTTTCTAATCCTCTTCATCTCTTTCAACTTTTATTTTCAGTTTTTGAATTTGAGTACTTAATTAGTGATATGATAGCGCTTAAATGGTTGCTGTTAAGTTTAGCTACTTCAACAAATGTGTCGTTGCTCCCGTTACAAGTAGGATAAAATCAAATGCTCTCATTTAGAAGGAAATATCGTGGTGGTCGGTAGATCACATGTCTGCAATTAGTTTAAAGCGTTGGGCTTGTAAACGGTGGAGTAGGCCGGGAAATGCTGGAACTTCCGTTCCGTTTGTCATAACAATGAGTCGAAGAGTTGAGGCCTTAAATATAACTTTAGTCCATAGTATTTACTGCTGAGTTTTGCAGTGTTGTATGTCAGGTTTTCAGGACCTTGCTTTGCTTATCTCCGTAAGGCTAGTTTTTTTTTTTTTTGCTTGGAGATTGGTGAGTCAGTGCATGTCCTTCTATGACTTAATCCGGTGTAAGATACAAGCTTGATTATACAAAAACAATTGGTGAGTAGGATAGCCTTTTCTCATAGGTTCCACATCGGTAGTAAGGTCACAAAAAAATTCAGATGCTAACACATGCAGAAAAGAGGTTCCTGATGGATGTTCCTCTTTCCCAAATCTTTTAATGGGGTGCAGATTTTTCTGTACTTGGCAAGTCCTTTTGCCTTTGCTGTGGGCTAGAATTACAATACGGCACTTTATATGTTGAATCTATTATACTTTCTCTAAAGCTTAATTCCTTTTCAAGGTAAATGAAGAAGTCTTTAGATCTCTTGTATATTTGGAAATCCTGATGTCGTTCTTTGCCTATTATTGAGTTTAGGTGGCGGTTTTCACATGCTCTAATTTCTTAGATGTTCCAGTTTACAACCATGTCTCATATTTTGTGTAGTTCGTAAGAGAAGATTACTTGGAGTTGAGACAAGAAGCAAGTGAGCTACAGGAATACTCTAATGCAAAACTTGATCGAGTTACTCGTTATTTAGGCGTTCTTGCTGAGAAGACCCGTAAACTAGGTAAGGCTTTGTACTCTGCCTTTTGGTTGGATGCCAATGTCACAAAATTTAGCAATGTGTCGTACGGGAATCCTTTTTAAGTTTATAATTGAGTAATATTTGTGACATGGGTTATGGGGGTTGATATTCCGTACAACAACCTTAAACATTATGTGTACCTCATTTTGTCTCTAGGATAGTTAATTTGTGAAAGTCATGCATTTGAAGTTTTAATATGCCTCAAAAAATCTTATATTTGTAAGGTTTCCAATATTGATTTTCTTGTTGATGATATAAATATCAGATCAAGTCGCCCTTGAAACTGAGGCTAGAATTTCTCCACTCATCAATGAGAACAGAAGGTTGTTTAACGACTTGTTGACAGCCAAAGGTACTCTTCTGTGAGGTTTCTATTTTATAAAGTCTCTCTCTCTCTCTCTCTCTCTCCACCCCTTTCACAGGAACACACACCCCTGCACTCAGGTATATACATGCATGCTTTTTGAAAAGTTATTTCACTGTCATTAAAAAGTTGAATTCTTTATTCAGGAAACATAAAGGTATTTTGTCGTACAAGACCATTATTTGAAGATGAAGGTCGTTCTGTTGTTGAATTTCCTGATGAGTGCACTATCCGTGTTAATACCAGTGATGATGCCATTTCGAACCCCAAGAAGGATTTTGAATTTGACAGAGTTTATGGACCCCATGTTGGACAAGGTGAGCATAAATTGAGTCTTTGAGTTTCTTTCTCAATTATTGTGTCCTGGTTTTAGTGTGTGAAGTTATTTTATATTGGCCCATACTCTAGTTGTGTTTGGGTATGTTGTTTAGTTTCTTTGGGATTTTGTATGCAGTTGAACTGTTTGGGGATGTTCAGCCACTGATGCAGTCAGCTTTGGATGGATATAATGTTTCTATATTTGCTTATGGCCAAACCCACTCAGGAAAAACATACACAATGGTTGTCTCTCTTTCTCTCTATCTGTCTGTCTGGCTAATATATATATATATATTTATGCACTATGTGTGATCTCTCCCTTAATGTGTGTGATGCTTCCTCTATGTCATTTACATACAGATTTATTCATGCATGAGAATTTGCTGCCTTGAAAGTTGACTTGAGGGGCTTCCAAGTTGGGGTGACTCTGATTGTGAGCTTAGAGAGCTCTACATCTTGAATTTTTTTGTAACATAAAAGGGTTTACTAGGGAACAGAGGTAAATGAGGATATGGCTGTAGGTAGGACTAAGCTGCAGAGAAGGAGCCGTGTAGCTGACTCATTAAGGTTTAGTTGAGTCACAGGGAAAAGGGTTTGCACCATCTCTGACTTCAGTCTTAGCTCTTCGCCTCTTCTGTCTCCCTCCCGGCAATCCCCCCCCTCTCCTCCCAAAGGAACATTAGAACTGGGTGAGGACTTCTTTTGCATTCTTTTAGGAAGGACCTAGTCACTTGTGGTTTATCCTTGAGAAAAGGGTTTGCACCATCTGACTTTGACTTCAGTTTGCATATTAGATTCGCCTCTCTCTGTCTCCCTCCTCGGCAATCAAAGGAAAAAAAAAACATTAGAAGGGTATGGGTAGTGGATGTCTAATGTTCTTTTGCATTCTTTTAGGAAGGACCTAGTCATGATCGTGGTTTATATGCCCGCTGTTTTGAGGAATTGTTTGATCTAGCCAACTCCGATTCAACTTCCACCTCACATTCAAATTCTCAGTTACAGTTTTTGAGCTCTACAATGAACAGGTTAGTTTACTTCCATCACTTATCTATTGCAAAACTTTTGTAAGATGACAGTTTTGACAGAGCACCATTCTCATATTTTGATCCAGACCAATTTCATTCTCTTTAGGTTAGGGATTTGCTTTTTGAATCAGGGGGCAGTTTACAAAAGGTCCGAATGGGGTCGCCAGAGTCTTTTATAGAAGTTGTGCAAGAAAAGGTTGATAACCCAGTGGAATTCTCGAGAGTTTTGAAGGCTGCTTTTCAGAGCAGGGGAACTGATTCATCAAAGTTCAATGTTTCCCACCTGTACGCTCTTAGCTCTGTGACCTAGAAAGTTTAGTTTATGATGCCCTCAGTGAAACTGTTTTGAATTTTATACTTGTTGTTTATGAGAATGTTGTTATGCTTTGAGCTAACATGATTTTGGTCAACAAAATGTGTAAGAGTAAAAGTAAGGCATCTGCTCTTCCTTGTGGAGTCCTGTGACATTACTGTTGTTAAGACTATCAAGTTTTCATGTTGAAGACTGACAATAAGTTCAGATATGTTTTAGTCATTCCTAAACTGGCCTCTTTAGTATGGTTTGTTCTCTATGGTAACCAATGTCCATTGTCTAGGAAGCTCTTGTAGTCTTTAAGAATCTTTGGTAACAGTTTTAAGTTTACAACCTGCTCTTCACATCTGATCGAATGCTTCCACAATGATTTTTTAAGAGCTGCATTTGTTTGCACTTTTTATGGTGTTTTACAGTTTGGTTAGGTAAAAAGAAAAGAAGGAAATGTACAAATTTGCATTGATTTGTGTGAAATGAAGATAACCATCACAGTAAATTGATTGGCCCTGTTCCATTCCTCAGTTCCTAGGGAACCTCAAAGCAGCTCTAGATAATTTTATTCCATCAATGTCCAAATTCTGTTTATGCTATCCCTTTGGTGTCATTGAGATAAGAGGTGTCAATTCTAGCCTATTTGTTTTGGTTTCTCTTTGCCCTATTGATGGCTAAGTAGGGTGTCAGATGGTAGATCCTTTTTGTTGACTCGACAATCCAAAAGTGAGTACCAAAGTTGTAGGAGGCAATAGAAGTTGGACCTGTTCTTGAAACTGGAACCAGGATATACTTGCAGCTTTTGTTGCTACTTAAATGTCAAGTGAGGGAGTTTAAGAGATTTTAAACTCTATGAGTTATCCCAAAAGTTTAACCTGATGTTTGTTTCAAAGAATGATATAACTTGACAGTTTCAGATGGGGAAAAATATGATGTAGTCAAAGTTCCAGTTTTTTGTTTCTTTTTGTATATATGTGCCAACTATATGTATCTTGTATGTTACTCTTATTCATCTTTGTGCATTTCTTCTCATTGTCAGGATCATCGTAATACATATATATCAAAAAAATATGATTACTGGAGAGAATTTGTACAACAAGCTCTCTCTTGTAGATTTGGCTGGAAGTGAAGGTTCAATTGGGGAAGATGATAGTGGGGAGCATGTGACGGACCTGCTGCATGTTATGAAGTCACTTTCAGCGTATGTCTTGTAACCAATTCCATTTTTTACCATGTGAGAATCTCTGAATCTGGACTAGCTGCTTGCTCGTCTGGCACATTTTGCACGGGACTACCGGTTATTGCACTTTCCATTGGTTGGACCGACATACATTCATGTTAATTTGAATGGAAAAAAATTGGGTCACAACCAAATGGAATTGCAATGACTGGTAACCACATGGAGTGTATGCATGTTTTATATATATTTTCTGTAGTTATATACTTGGTTTGTAGTCCATGGTTTCATTTTTGGCTATTGTTGAATTGTCCTTGGTGCCCTCCCCCCGTGTGTGTGTGTGTGTTGGAAGAGAAGGGGGGCGGGGGGGTTTGTTCTGCCGGAGAGTATATTTTCTCTATTTCATCTGTAAAAATCATAGTAGCTAAAATCTACGCATGCGGGATTGTCATCATTCCTTCATTCTCTTCTTACTGTGTTTTCTCTTGTATATGCAGGTTAGGTGATGTTTTGTCGTCTTTAACTTCAAAGAAGGATGTTGTTCCTTACGAAAATTCATTACTTACGCAGATACTTGGAGATTCAATAGGTATTGGATTGTCCTTGTATATGTGAAGTAGGGTTGTGGTTATTATGACTTAGAGTTGTAAGACTAAGACAAGTAACTTGTGGGTAGTGCTAACAGCTGCAAACTTTTCACTATTGTACACTAGTATACGCTCCTACTGGCTACAGTGTTGTTGTTTTAATTGAGGGACAGTGACAAAAACACGTCTGGAGATATCGTATGTGATTGGGCCATAAATATTTATGTCATGCAATCCCAGTAGCCCTATTCATCTTTGGAACATCCAAGGGTTTCCAAGAGTATGTTAAAGCAACTTGTATTTTTTCAAGTAAGACAATTAGGAAATAGCAAACATACTCTATCCCTCCCTTATAGTGTAAGCGTACAGTGACTTGATCACCGAAGAACTTTATCAATGCAACTATTTGAAAGCCTTTTATTACATATTGTGGACATTGACATTATGTTTGTATTATTTTCTGACTAGTCTGGTTTAAGATTAACATCCTTAAATCATGTAAGTGTACCAAGATGGCCTTTTTTTCTTGTCTTTCTTCATTCTATGTACTGATCTGGAATGTAATTAATTTTATTCTTTGGTCTTGGGCAGAGTTCTTGCTTGGAAGTATCTTTCTTAAATTATAATTAATCTATAAACCATCTCTTGTTGATTTTGGAATTTTATTTTGCTTCTGCAGGTGGAAGTTCAAAAACTTTGATGATTGTTAACGTGTGTCCAACTGTAAAGAATTTGTCTGAGACACTCTCATCTCTGAATTTCTCTGCCAGAGCCCGAAATGCTGTGTTAAGCCTTGGAAATCGAGATACAATTAAGAAATGGAGAGATGTCGTAAGTTCCTTAGTTGATAAGCTTATGCTTTGCTTTTCAACAACTTGAGAATTACTTCATAGAGCGACTTCACAGCATTACTTCTGATGTACTGAAGATAATCCGCCTTTTGGTGATGACAGCTGGTTTTGGACACTAGGGGGGGCATGAATTCCTATTGATCACTGAATGAAATCTTTAGAGTTCTTCTGTGTGGCAAGGACTCTATGCCTAAGAGAAGAATACTAGAAAAGAGAAATTTTTGGAAAAAAATGGAGAAGCTGTTCATTTACAGTTTCGAGTGAGGAGCAATTTACCCAAGTTCTCCCAAATTAACTTGCTGGGAGTCCTACAAAATTAATTTATTGTTACCTTTCTTTGGGGGAAAAAAAAAAACTCCATACTAAGGAGAATGCCGCACAGAAATCTCTGGTGAAGATGATGATAGAAAAGCAGCTCGTTTACAGTTTATGTTAGGAGCTGATTCGAGATTCATTTTCACCTCAAAATAAGGTTGTTGAATCCCCAAAACATGATGAATCAGTACATTTTGGCACCCTATACTTGGCAAGTTCCGTTTGGGTGGCATTCATTTAAGCACAACTATGAAGTTCTTAATGTGAGAAAATAAAGCATAATTGCTATTTATTTTCTTATCTGATGTGTAATATTGTAGGCAAACGATGCACGGAAAGAGTTGTATGAGAAGGAGAAAGAGACCCAAGATCTGAAACAAGAGGTTGTGGGACTAAAACAAGCTCTTAAAGATGCAAATGATCAGTCTGTCCTACTCTTCAATGAAGTTCAGAAAGCGTGGAAAGTTTCTTTTACACTGCAGTCAGATTTAAAGGTTTTGTGGCTCAGCTTGTTAAGAGTTTTCCATCTCTATAATTAATAGATGTTCACCTGGAGTTTTGACATTTTGCCCTTTCACTCTATTTGATGAAAAGTACTAATTATTTGGTGGAGGGTCTGCATAATAATTGGGTTAGGTTTTCTGGCAGGTGACAATATGCAGGGACTTTTAAGAAGTGGGAATGCTTTTTTGTGATTTGAGTCTTATATGTTTGTGTAAATGGGTCCCAAGTTGAATAGTATACTGCTTAGTGCATACACCCACATTAAAACTAGGCATATAAAATTTACCGAAAAGCACAAAAGCCAGTGCAACTGATACTTGCAGAAGCCCTACATAAAACAAACAAGACATGATTTGTATACGCCTCATTCCTTTTGCATATGCTCCAATCCCGCAGACCAACTTATTTAAGTTGCTGCTGTAGTGTCCTCATCTTCAGACCACAAGTGGATTGCTATGTACACTCTCAAATGGGTCTTGTGCCCAACAGAGTCATGTCAGAAATGAACTCTGCTACCATTCCCCACTGTGAAAAGGGTGTAGTTCAACATCCCTGAACCCTGTTCACCAATTAGCATCAAGACTCACTGTGAACTATTTGACTATCGTCCAATCCTTTTCATGTTCTCTACAAGTATAGGATGGTTAAGATACTAAGTACACATGCTGTTTATTTTGTAGTGTATGTCATGTAATATGGGTGTACTTCTTATGCTTGGATGGTACTCGTGGCATTAAATAATCGGTAAAGTTACACATTCGGATAGATCTTAAGTAAACTTTCTGTACTATTTTTTGCTCAATAGAGTGCAGCTTAAATCATCTCTCTCCTTTGTTACAATGCTTGTTCAAGAAGTTTTTTTATCTATCTATTTATTGTGTTGTTTCCCCGAAGGTTTTGTGAGGGATAGGTTTAAGCATTGTCTGTGTATATAACTGTTCTTCTACTTTCAAGATAGATCATCATGTGGGTAAGCTGTTTTATTCTCATATTTGATGCAGTCAGAGAATATCTTGCTGGCGGATAAATATAAGATTGAAAAGGAGCAAAATGCTCAGCTTAGAAATCAAGTTGCTCAACTATTGCAGTTGGAGCAAGAACAAAACATGCAGATACAACAGCAAGAGTTGACAATTCAGACTTTGCAGGTTGGTCCAATTGCCTTCTCTCTCTCTGCTTTTTACTTTTTTACTGTAAGTACACAACTCATGCACTTGCACTGGAGTGAGCTTGCAACTTCACCCCTAGACTCTTAACTTATGTGGGAGGAGATGTCAATTGGTCCAGGGGCCATTGGCAAATTGTTATCTTGTTTTGATATATGCAAGTTAGTATGAAGGTTTTTCTCCTCTATGGTAGACTTTTTTTTTTTGATAAGCTCCTCTATGGTAGACTTAAACAGTCTCTAGTGGAAGTTTTCGTGCACTATGTGCGAATTTCTTTTCTAAATATCTGATCTTATGTTGGTTTATGCATGACTATATTTTTATGAAGTATAGGGGTTGTAATTTATGAGTTAACTTATCAAAACAAATTCATATGAGTTATGCTACTTGAAGATTCCTTGCATCCTATTCTTTACCAGTGGTTCATGCCTTAACGGTGTTATTTAAGCCTCATGAAAATCTTTCTATCAATTGGATTGGGGGGAGTTTGGGAAAATTTGAATTTAATATTTCAGATAGTATTCATTTGTTTTTTGGTTTTTGGTTACCTATTTTGTTTGATTTGCATTTCTCGTGCTCTTGTGAGAAAAATGGAAACAATTAATTAGTTAGCTTCCAAGACTGCAACATCTCTCAGTGACTTCGATTAAGAAGCCCAAAAATCATTAGGCGTGTTCATATTAGTTACTCCAGTTAGTGTTTTTTCTAATTTAGCTGAAAGAATAGGAATCAACTACGAATTATTACTGTCTAGCCACCTTTCATACACGTACAACGCCAATTGACCATGATTTTCTCCCTTTGTTACAAAAAAGTCAGGCTCTGGGTTTCTTGTGTTTCTCTTAAGAGAAAACTCGGGTGGAATTTTGGTGGTTGGTCTTTTACTGATATATATTTTGATTGATTTAAGTCTTTTTTTTTTCTAAGTAAACTGTTTGTATTTTTTTAAGTCACCGTTGTATTATGTGGACGAATGTTTTTAACTTTTTAAGTTGTTTCTGGCTACTTTGGTGCTTTGCTTTCTCATCCTTAGTGAGTTTGAACAGGCATGCAGGTTATATTCGACTTTTCGCTTTCAGTCCATATAAGTGAATTGGTTTATGATGAAATGTGATTGGCACAAGAATTACAGATCTCGTATCTGTTATTATAATCAGGAAATTTTGTCTTTAATGTTTATGTCTCTTAAGCATTATCTAATCATCACCTATCTGATGTAGGCCAAAATGAAAAGCATTGAACTGCAACTCAATGAAGCTCTTCATTCTACTGAAGCCAGGTCTACATCTGGCTCAGAAGGGCCTGGAGTGTTATCTTCCAAGGCACCAGGGGATGGCATAGATTCTTCTGCAGTGACAGTGACAAAGAAGCTTGAAGAGGAACTCAGAAAACGTGATGCACTGATCGAGGTCTGTTGTACTTAACAATGTGCACGTATTTTGTGCCAAGGACTTAATTTTAATCCATTTTTCCTGTCACTGAAAACTTACACTATCGTGTTCCTTTAGTTTTACTATATGCTGATAGCCTGATTTTTATGCTGTTTGTTGCAGAGATTGCATGAAGAGAATGAGAAATTATTTGATAGATTAACAGAAAAAGCATCTTCTCTTGGTTCGGCTGAGGTAGATTCTCTCCCTCTCAGATTGGAACAACTGTATAACTAGAAATATCCAAGCTTGATGCTTCGAGTTTTATATATATGTTCTCTTCTTCCCTTGGAATTTGGTTCACGCAACTTTGCTGCTTTGATGGCATACAGTGCAAAATTGAAGAGGCAGACCTATTGAAAAGAGGCCTAAAATGGTTGAGTGGCAGTTCTGAGTAGGAACTCCGTCTATTTCAGCTGATGAAAATTAACCACTATGCCACATTGGAATATTAAGAAACTTTTGGATAATTGATTCTTCAACTGAGACTAGAATGTTCCAGTTGAAACCTGGGTTTAAGTTGGCGGGTTGGTCTTAGTTACCTTTAAACAATCACTAGGATTGGTTTTCCAACTAATTTTTTTACTTCTAGATCTCAAGAGTTGTAAGATATGAATAGGGTGTCACCTTCTCGGTGATTGCCCCCAATGGGACAAAGTACCGAATCCCTCCTTCCATACATTCCAAATGGACAACAGTCTGTTTGTTATTGGAATGGTGCTGCACTAGAGATATCTGTATACAGAAAAAGCAAAGTTTTGGCAAACTATTGGTTATTGTATGTGGTTTAAACTATCTGTCTTCCTGAGGCTTTTCCAAGTTTGTTATGTATGGATTTTTCTTTCATAATAGTTCTCTTTTTGGGGTTACAATGCACTACAGTGGATATGGATTTATTTCACCAATTTGAAAAAGAAAAAGAATGCATATTTGTTCTAGTCGTGTGTTCCTTTTTCTGCATTTTAAATTTCTTTTAATTTCTTTTCAGGCATCAAGTCCTTTATCCAGTGGATCACTGAATGTTCAGCCTCGGGAACAAGGGAGGTATAATTTCACTTCTACACTGATAGTTCTTACTGTATTTTTACCTTTACTCTAACTTCAATATCTTGTTATTGAACTTCTCTTTCATTGTTTATTAGCAGGATCGATAATAATAACAATAATAAGGGACGCTCTATGGATGTCATCCCTTCGCCATTGGCAACAGATAAAACTGATGGCACTGTTGCTTTGGTGAAAGTGGGCTCTGAAAAAGCTAAAACAACTCCAGCTGGAGAGTATCTTACTGCTGCCTTGAATGATTTTGATCCTGAGCAACAGGACAACCTTGCTGCCATTTCAGATGGAGCAAATAAGCTTTTGATGCTGGTATGTTAATTTATTCTTTATGTTGACTTATCTGGATTAGTTACTGTCACAATGTCACATTTTGATTAAATCTGAAAGTGGCTAAGAAGGGCCCTCATCACTACTTTACCTATTTATGTTATCCTAGGGGAGTAAGATGAGAATGGCATCTCAGTCTTCACAACCATTACATACAAAGTTCCTTACAGTGTCAGTACTTATCTTTTAAATGAAGTTGGTGTAACTTCCTTGGTGATATTCGACAATGGATCCAGGTTAAACTTAGGTGTGAAAGAAAGGCGATAATAGGTTCTTACACTGGGCATCAGCTTTTGTAATTAGGCAATGCATCATCTTTCTCTCTGGTTTCATAAATTTCTGTGGGCGAGTTGTATGTTACACAATGAATGTCCAGGATTCAAATAATAATTGTAGAATAATGAAAGAGATGTGTCATGAGTTTATGTCTATCCTCTGTTCATAATTATTAGAATGTGATCGAATGATTAAATTCGCTTCTTTCCATTTAAGCTTTCGAGGGAAGTGGTGATTTAACAATAATGTATCCCTCTTGGAGTATTTTTTTGTTCCTTGAATAGTGGGAGTTTCATGCCATATATTCTTACCACTGTTCCTTATATCCACAAAAAGATTTAAAGAATAACTTTCCAATTGCAATATGGCAGGTTTTGGCGGCAGTAATAAAAGCAGGTGCCTCTAGAGAGCATGAAATACTTGCTGAAATTAGAGATGCTGTTTTCTCCTTTATCCGTAAAATGGAACCGAAGAGGGTAATGGATACAATGCTCATTTCCCGTGTAAGAATTTTGTATATCAGATCTCTTCTTGCTAGGTCTCCAGAACTCCAGTCCATCAAGGTGATGAAGCTTTAGGTTTTTTTTTTTTTTTAATCTTCCATCGAAGTATTTTCCTTTTTCCTCTTCTGGCCTTTATTATGTAGTGTGTATCCATTCTTTTGGTTTTCAGGTTTCTGCTGTTGAGTGCTTTCTAGAAAAGGCTAATAGTGGACGCAGTCGGAGTTCCAGCAGGGGTAGCAGCCCAGGAAGATCTCCTGTGCGCTATGTTGATGAGCAGATCCATGGCTTTAAAGTGAACCTTAAACCTGAAAAGAAGTCAAAATTCTCATCAGTTGTTTTAAAAATCCGAGGAATTGATCAGGTTTTGATTCATATGCTTATTTTTTCCAGCAATGAAGACAAAGAACAACCCCCCCCCCCCCCAATATGAGCTGCCACATGCATGCATGCTGATTTTTTTTTTTTTGATAAGTAAGATGAGCTTTAGTAAAAAAAGATAAATGAAAAGAAGTGTTAACAGTACAAGAGACTATACTGAAAACACCTAAGCCATACAAGCTAAAGAGCTAAGAAAATCTGGATAACCCAAAAAAGGAAAACCCAACACTGCATTAGCCCAAAGAAACAGGGATTGTAACAAAAAACCCCTCAAGCGCTCCTCCGACAACTCCGAGTTTTCGAAACATCTATTGTTCCTCTCTCTCCACAAGGTCCACCAAATACATGAAGGAATCACCTTCCACACTGCCAAAGCTATTGGGTCGAGAAACTTCCTTTTCCAACACCGCAACACATCAACCACCCTCCTAGGCATAACCCACGCATGCTGACAACTTGTCCTATAACAGTTATGATCTATGATAGTTCTGCATGTTCCTGGTGGTTCATGTAAGTTTGTTATGTAAGCCTAAACTGTCATATGTGCAGGATAGTTGGAGGCAGCAGGTAACTGGAGGAAAGCTTAGGGAGATACAAGAGGAAGCCAAAAGTTTTGCAATTGGAAACAAACCCCTTGCTGCTCTCTTTGTCCATACTCCAGCAGGAGAGCTGCAGCGGCAAATTAGATCCTGGCTGGCGGAGAACTTTGAGTTTCTGTCTGTTACTGGAGACGATACATCAGGGGGGACAACTGGTCAGTTGGAGCTTCTTTCAACAGCAATAATGGATGGTTGGATGGCTGGACTTGGTGCAGCGCTGCCTCCCAGTACAGATGCTCTGGGACAGCTTTTATTTGACTATGCAAAGCGGGTCTACACTTCTCAATTGCAGCACTTGAAGGTATGTAGTTGTAGGTGGGACCTATACTTTTGTAGCACTTCCTTGTGATGGTGTTAGTATGCTACAAGTCAAGCGGGATGATATTTGCACCCATCTGCATGTGGGTAGGTTGGCTTGATAGATAACATTTATGCAGATATTCTGGACCCTCATTCTGCATCTTCTTTTTCCCTCTCTTTCCCTCCTGACAGTGGCATCTGACACTAGATGTCTGCAACAAAAGCTTGGTGTCTCGTCCACTGCTTATGTTCATATCTTCTTCATGTCTTTTGCAAATATCATCTATGAACCTTTCCATGATGTACTGGGATTGACATATACTCATTTATTCGTCTCGTGAAGGTTTTCTAGTTTTCCACTCTCGCGATTGTCTTGACTTCATAACTGACTGGACTTGTGCTTATGATTCATTATGGTATCAGGATATTGCCGGCACCTTGGCAACAGAAGAGGCAGAAGATGCAGCACAAGTAGCTAAGCTGCGTTCAGCTCTGGAATCAGTTGATCACAAAAGAAGAAAGGTAGTTATAGTTATTTAAAGGTCATCTTCTTGCGCATCTATGTCAATGTCTTACACTACCTTTTCTTATTTACAGTATGCCCTGAAATTAAAACTTCGATGTGTATATGTTTTCTCAGAATCCAGGTTACTGGTGATTTTTTTGGGGACCTATTACGTTATTATTTTTATTTTTCTCGATGTCCAGTTTACTACTGGTATTATGGGGCTTTTCTGGACTTATTATATTTGGATAATATGAAACATTTGTGCATCAGAAAGGAAGTAGAAATACCAGATAGTACTTATGGCTTAAATTCTATTTTAGCATTTTGATTAAACTGTAGAAAATCGTCTATGAGGTGTCTTAAGTGTGTTTTTGTGTTTATGACTAGTGCTTCTTAGTCTCTGATTTTCAGATTTTGGTGTTTCTTAATTGCTGTGTATATTTCGCTAGTAGAAGAGCCAAACAACGTTAATTCCCAAATTCTTTTAGATGATTTTTGTATGCCTTGGGAAAGTTGAAATCCGGTTCTGTGGTTCTAATTGTATCCCCACTTCAATTCTTTGAGTGGATTTTGTTTCAAGTCTTCAATGGATCAACAGGGTTCATTTAATTGCACTTGTTAAATCAAGAGATTTCTGTCCGCTGCTCATGTTGTTGGGCTCATTGTCTTTTGTGTCCTTAGCTGTTTATCTAGTCTAAATAGTTGATTGGCTGGAGGGTTTAGTAAGCAGGTTCTGTGGATGGGCTATGGCTGCCATCTGTCTTCCGGTTGCTATATCTGTATTCTGTGCCATGATGAAAATGTTTTCTTGTTCTTGAATTTAGTTCTCTGATGGGCATAATCTGATGTCATATTTTGTGGGATTTATGATCAGCTTTTGCAACAAATGAGAGGTGATATAGCCTTATTAACATTGGAAGATGGTGGTTCACCAATTCAGAATCCTTCTAGTGCAGCTGAAGACGCACGATTGGCATCTCTCATTTCCCTTGATGGCATAATGAAGCAAATCAAGGTTTTTTTACCTTACTCACAACTAGTTTCTTGCTTTATTTGATGGCTTGTCATGTGGGATGGAATAAGAAACATCATAAACATATATTGACCAGGATGTGATGAGGCAGTCCTCTGTTAGCACCTTGAGCAAAAGTAAGAAGAAAGCAATGCTTGCAGCTTTAGATGAACTTATGGGACGGATGCCTTCCCTCCTTGATATTGATCATCCATGTGCTCAGAGGAATATTGCTGATGCTCGCCGTCTAGTTGAGGTATATAAAAATTTTACATTTTTAGTAGTAAATATTATATTTAGTGCTTATTTCCTGTTTGTTGGGTAGAGGTCGCACATGATTGTGGTAGATTTCCCCGTTAGTTTACGCTTTACAGGCAGGACTCAGCTACAGTTGGGAGGAATAAGAAGCTTTCAGAAAAAGTTGGCCTGATAAGTTTATCAGAATATGTTTAAGAAAGCAGCATATTTCCAGTTTGCATTAGTGTTCATTTCTTTTTCCTTTTCATGTGTCTTGGACCAGAAAGAAAAAAGTCAAAATGAGCTCATCTACTTATATTTGCTGTCATCTCAAGTTAAGTAATAGGTCTGGAACAAAGAAATTCAATTGGTGGAAGAGGCAAAATCGAGTAATTACAAATCTGTGCGGAATGTAACACGGTGGAGGAAACAACATGGTCTTTAGTTTGAAAATGAGCTCATTATCGTACAAAGAGATGTGGAATAGTAGTTATCTTGATGTTATTTCTTTCTCTGACAAAATCTAAATAGAAAGAAAAGGAGCTTCTGAGAGTTGGAGCAGTCAGAGGCTCTGTCTCTGTTGGTTGCATCAGGCTTTTGTCCGAGTCTGCACTTAATTGTACTTTGGTAATATTTTCTCCATTCTTCGTCTGTTATTCCAATATTCCCTTCTTGCTGCAGTCAATCCCTGAAGAGGATGACCACCTTCAAGAGACATCACATACTCGCAAAGCATCAACAGATTTGGGGCCTGGTACTGAAACCAACGTTGCTCAGTGGAATGTCTTGCAGTTCAACACCGGCTCGACAACCCCATTTATAATCAAGTGTGGTGCAAACTCGAATTCAGAATTGGTTATAAAAGCCGATGCTCGGGTTCAGGAACCTAAAGGTGGTGAGATAGTGAGGGTGGTTCCGAGACCAACCGTTTTAGAAAACATGAGCTTGGAAGAGATCAAACAAGTGTTCTCCCAGCTCCCTGAGGCTCTAAGCCTGCTTTCCCTCGCAAGGACCGCAGATGGAACTCGAGCACGTTTTTCCAGACTGTACAGAACTTTGGCCATGAAAGTTCCATCATTGAGGGATCTAGTCGGGGAGCTTGAGAAGGGGGGAGTTTTGAGAGATGTGAGGTCATGAATGCAGGATGTGTCATGAATTTTTCAGTTTTTTCAATGCCCTATCACGTGAGGCCTGTGTTTATATCATTTCGGGAAGTTCATCCAAACAGTACGGCGTCGTGTAGTTTGTTGTGTGCTTTTTGCCTGGCCAACGAAATCTTTGTATTTGAAAACTGCTATCACCGCGAAGAGCAAGCTTTGTGTACACATTATTTTCTGATATTTTTTAGTAGTTTCTTCAGTAAATTTCAAATGACTGCTATTCCGTGCTTGCATCGTCTTCGGCCTCTGCGGGTTCTGTGTGAATATAATTTCTTAAACGAAAAATAATGGCTATGTTTGGTTTGTTTTAAAAAAAATTTTATAATTTTTTGATCAATTTTTTTAACAAATTTTAATTGTACAAATTTCAATAATTTTTAAAAAACTTTAACAAATTTTAACGAATTTTTTCATCAATTTTAAGATAATTTATACTGCTTAAAAAAAAAATAAAACACAAAATATTTTGAAAATCAAACTAAATATAGCCAACAAAAGACGAGGCCGTTTCCCTGTAACGAGTGGAATGACGAAAATGCCCTTTCTGAATGGAAGTTAATGGTCGAGTTATCCCTCGATCCAGCGTTTCATTCCGTCAAGAAGTGAGATCCACCGACAGATGTGGATTAAAGTGTTTTCAAGTTTACTATGTTTGAAGCAGTAAAAATGTCTCCTTTGACTTGTAGTAAGTTAACACTATTCACCGTAGCTGGAGTAAAATGAGCTCATTATCCAAACCACAGCCTCTCAGCTCTGTCTCTGTTGGTTGCATCAGGCTTTTGTCCGAGTCTGGTACCTCGTCTGTTAAGCTGCAGTCAATCCCTCCACCTTCAAGAGACGGTTCCTGGTACTGAGTTGCTCACTTGCAGTTTCGACGAAACTCGAATTCACCGATGCTCGGGTTCAGGAACCTCTCGAGCTTGGAAGAGATCTGTTCAAGGCTCTAAGAAGGAACTCGAGCACGTTTTTCCAGACTGTACAGAACTATGAAAGATCATTGAGGGATCTAAGCCGAATTAATAGTAATGATCACGTGAGACACTTCATCTTAGGAACGAAATCTTTGTATTTGAAAACTGATCATCGATGTAGTGTAAATTTTGACTGCTGTGCTTGCATGTCAGACTTATGAGATTTTATACTGCTGCCATGTAACTGGAATGACGAAAATGTCCGGTCGTTCTTCTGTTAGACCAGCGTTTCATTCCGTCTCTTAAGAAGTGAGATCCACGAAAGAGACAGTGGGATTAAAGTGTTTTCAAGTTTAATCTTGTTTGAAGCGTAAAAATGTCTCCTTTGACTTGTAGTAAGTTAACACTATTCACCGTAGCTGGAGTAATTCTCCAAACCATTGGCCTCTCGCTCTTCGTTTATGGCTTCTTTCCCGTCAAGCCAGCTCTCTCCGGTGTCAGGTACGGTTTCCGAACTCCACCCCCACGTTTGGTTCTCGAGAAACTCAAAGAAGAAAATGGTACAGTAAGAAACAAGTAACGTTTTGAATATAAGAACAGACACTCTATGCTAGGCACCAAAAAGAATCGGATGTTTTTCTGTGTGTTTGAGACTTATGAACTCGTTTTTGATTTGGCTGATGCCTGATAATGTCAGCGGTCCCGAGAGTTTTTTCGCACCGACGTGTAACTCGGTCCGGAACCAGAGCCAGAGCGATCTGCCTCCGGACCAGCTCAAAGCGCTTTACGAGGTACTTGCTTCATGGTTAATAAGGGGTCCTGCTGTTGGCAATGTTTTAAATTTGGAAATGTTTCTTTGTTGCTGGCTTTTTTTTTTTTTTTTCTGTAGATTTTTGGTTCTAAATCTGCAAAGATATGCCGCAAACTAGCTGTGATTCCTTTCACTAAATAGAGCTTAGTTGATTAAATGATTCAGTTAATGAAGACGTGGATTGATTGGTATCAAGTAATTCCTCGCGAATATGTTTTTGTGAAGTGTATTCTTTTAAATGGTCTGAAGAATGTTGGAAATGTCTTACAAGCCTATGAGCGCATGACGATTATATCTAGTCTCCCACTACCAAATTCTGGTCAAAGACTGGGATAGTAGCTGATGAAGTTTCTGGCTGGGAATGGTAGTAAAATAATGCATTAAGAGATTTGTGTAACTCTAAAAGCTCTGAATACCTCACTGGAGTATTTCATTCCTGTTGTGAGGGTCTCAACTCTCATTCTTGTTGTTGATGTCTTACTGCTCCGTGATTGAATGGTATGGTTCTCAATGCAGATTTCAAGAAAATCAACTATTTCTTCTGTGCAGAATTTGTATGTTTCATCTTTGAATCTGTGTTGGTGCAATATAAAGGCTAAAGTAGCGAGTCAATTGAGGAATTTTGTTGCTCATCCTTCATAAATATTCTACTAACCAGAAAATTGCCTGCTGTCTTAATGTAGGAACTGTCAGGAATCCCTCCATTTGACCGACTAGTGTTAATGGTACGCAAAGTTTATTTAGTGAATGATATTGTCAAAATGCATGCCTGGGAATTTATATATGTTGGCCGTTAATGATGCTGTATAATGAGTAAGAATCAGCTCACCATTTACAACCATGTCAGTTTAGGTTATTGATGGTCTTCCAGCAGAATTCGTGCTTGGCAAGGATCATCAGCCTCCACCCAAGGGTTTGATGGAAGCTATGCCATATACTCAGTCATTGTTAGCAAATGGAATGGCAATTGGATACCATGCGAAGGCTGCACCTCCAACTGTTACAATGCCTCGTTTGAAGGTGACTGTGATTGCGTTCTCTTCAATATGCATAACCTGTTGAAGTGTATTTTAATCCTTGCCCTTTTGGTACGACTCCAGGCTATCGTTTCTGGGGCAATTGGGGGATTCTTAGATGTGGCATTCAATTTTAATACACAGGCTCTATTAGATGACAATCTTCTCGGTTAGTTGATACAATCATGTTAGAATAGTCAGCACATCAATACTTTCACGAACTTGTCTAGGATTGCAATTAACATGTCCACTCTGCTACTATGAAGGCCAGTTTTTAAGGACTGGTTGGAAAATGGTGATGCTTGGTGATGAAACATGGCTCAAGATGTTTCCAGGACTATTCATGAGGCATGATGGAGTTAGCAGTTTCTTTGTAAGTTTTCTACGCTGCCTTAGTTGCATATGAAATACATTCACTCTGTCCTTCTCACATTAGTACTTCATTTGTGTGTGTTGTAAATGACTTTTTAGTACTGACAAGACCCTAGGTGGTGCTTCAATTTCTTTTGCTTTCCCTTATAGGTTGTCATATTAATGCTGTCAGCTTCATGATTGACAGTGTATGAGTTTCTTTCTCCCTAGAATGTTGCCAGCTAGCTTGCTTATGTCCAGTTTTGGAAATGTGTTGCAAGCTAGCTTGCTCACATTGTGCATATGTGTGGGCTGAGTTGTGTCAATATGACACCTGGTTAGACCGGTACGTGTGCCTGGTACCATTTCTGGCTGGCCACTTTTTGTTGAATTGTAAATAACTGACCTCCTTTTTTGTTGTTTACTATATGATCTTTTTTGCACATAAAAGTAGGCATAAGAGTTTGCATCTTTCATCTGGGGTTGTTCAGATAGAAAGTAAGTCGTAAGCAAATAGCAATAATACTCAAGTTCTGCTTCCTACAGGTAAAAGATACTGTACAAGTAGATCAAAATGTTTCTCGGCATTTGGTTGATGAGCTAAGCAGAGACGACTGGGATCTTCTGGTTTGTCACGTTTCTCGTGAATATAACAAGTAGTTAAGATTTATACATTTATTTGTGTCTTTGTTATTTTGATCGTTGAGATCCCGATTAAAAATATATTCTATAGTTTAGTTTATCCTCTGATTTTCTTTGGCTTGATGCATATTATTCTTTTCTGCTCGTACTGAAAGATTGAATGAAGGATATTGCCATGCATTCTTATGTTATTTCTTTTTGCTGTATCAACAGAGTGGTCTCTATCAGCTAGATCTATTATCTGGGTTATTTCTGTGAGTTCAGGGCTTGAATATTTTCTTCTATGTGTGCTTGTTGTCGTACCTTTTGGTGTATACCCTATGCCATGCTGAATACTTCTATATTCTTTCCTAATTTGCTCAAATGATGCACATAAACGACCTAATGTCTCTTTTAAGCTACGCCTGAGGAAGACGAGAATTGGAGTCAATGCTAAGATCATAGTTTCTTGTTTAATCTTTTTTAGTAACTAGATGGTCCATACTTTTGTAACCTTTGTGTCAGCCATTCTGATTTAGTTCATACAAGAACCTTATTGTGTTTGTTGGGCCTATTTCTAGCTTTTACTATATTTTCTTGTCCTTCCTACCCTTCCTAGTTTCTTTGCGTTTGGTTTATATTCGAAAGCTTAACTGAATGCTAAACCATACAATTTATTCGTAATTTTACATCCTACTTCTTACATTTTAGTTGTAGAAGTTACATCCGTTGTGCAAGGTTAAGTAAGCTTTGATACTTGTTCTGTGCTTAAAAACTCCTCTTTGAAATTAATAATTTTATTGTAAACTTTATCTTAGTGTATTGCTATAGCTTCCTATGTACTGTATTCAGATTGATGTTGGTGTTTCATAGTTCTTACTGAAAAGATAAAATTGGCAATTTGGATGATGAACTAAATTTCCACCTTGACTTGTACTTCATTCTCTAGGTTTTAACTAAAGCTATTGTTTCAGATTCTACATTATCTAGGCTTGGACCATGTTGGACATCTTGGCGGGCGTGACAGGTTTTGCACCATAATCATACCCAGATGATTTGTTGATATCTCTTTTTGAGCTTCATTTTGGAGGTTTGTTCAACTGTTTCAGCGGCTTAATGGCCCCAAAACTTTTGGAGATGGATGAAGTCGTGAAGATGATTCATACAAGTATTGTTGCAAATCAAGAAAATGACCAAGGACAGACCCTTTTGGTTTGTGATACCTCCTTTTTGGTCTTGAGTTTTTAATGAATAATAAATTTGTAAACAGAATGCTTTCATAAATACCACTTAAGTGAATATGAAAATCTGTTTGCAAAATGGTAGTGTAGTTTGTGTGTTTTAGATAAATTGTTTGCCCGACTTTCTCATAGTTTAAACTTTTGGGGACAAAAAGAATGGAGCTATACACAATTTTCTTTCCACTCTTAAATTCTGCAAACTTTTTAAAGACCATTTTTGCCTTTATTTTCTTAGAGTGTCTCTTTAGCCCACGGAAGATAAAATTATGATTTGTAGGGCATTTTTGGAGGACAAATGCTCAATGGTTTATTTGTGTGCCTTCATAGTTGGAGCTTTGTTTGTTTACAAAAAACTTCATACTTGGAGCATTGTTTATTTGTTTACAAAAGACTTCACACTTGATGCGTTGATGAGGTCAATTGCTTGGAGGAGAAATAAAGAGAAGGTCTTAGTAGGATAGGGAGGATGTTAAGTCCCCAGTAACGTAAAGGACACAAGCAAACCTTGCAAACTCAAAAATTCTTGCATCTTCATCTCCAATCTTGTCCTTATTTTTTTTTTCTGTTCATAACATAAAGGTCTCACTGATCTTAGAATCAAATGTCTTCTTGTATTGGATAGTCAAAATAATTTTGGTTTGTGATACCTTTTTTGGTCTTGGGTTTTTAATGAATAATAAATTTGTAAACAGAATGCTTTCATAAATACCACTTAAGTGAATATGAAAATCTGTTTGCAAAATGGTAGTGTAGTTTGTGTGTTTTAGATAAATTGTTTGCCCGACTTTCTCATAGTTTAAACTTTTGGGGACAAAAAGAATGGAGCTATACACAATTTTCTTTCCACTCTTAAATTCTGCAAACTTTTTAAAGACCATTTTTGCCTTTATTTTCTTAGAGTGTCTCTTTAGCCCACGGAAGATAAAATTATGATTTGTAGGGCATTTTTGGAGGACAAATGCTCAATGGTTTATTTGTGTGCCTTCATAGTTGGAGCTTTGTTTGTTTACAAAAAACTTCATACTTGGAGCATTGTTTATTTGTTTACAAAAGACTTCACACTTGATGCGTTGATGAGGTCAATTGCTTGGAGGAGAAATAAAGAGAAGGTCTTAGTAGGATAGGGAGGATGTTAAGTCCCCAGTAACGTAAAGGACACAAGCAAACCTTGCAAACTCAAAAATTCTTGCATCTTCATCTCCAATCTTGTCCTTATTTTTTTTTTCTGTTCATAACATAAAGGTCTCACTGATCTTAGAATCAAATGTCTTCTTGTATTGGATAGTCAAAATAATGGGACTTACCAGTCAAGTCTAGCCAGGATTCTTTGTTAGCTGTATCATTAGGAGCTCATAACCTTCCCTTCTCCTGGGGCTCCTCCTCGTATTAGACAGTGGTTTGTTTGTTCATGCAGGACTCTCTATGTTCTAAGTATTAGCAAGTGGTACATTAGCACACTTTCAAAAGGGGAAAAAAAACAAGAACTAGTAGTGCATTAATAGATAATATGCTGACTGATTGGGATCGTTACTATGTTGTTACCATCACCAATTTTTGGCTACATTCACCTTCCTTTTGTGTGGAACTCTGCTGCTATGTCCTTCTGGTTTGTAGTTGTTGCTTCATTTTGATACGTACCCGGTCATACATTCTGTTTTGCTGTTCTATCTATAAAACTCATTCAAGAAGGGTAATTATCTTAGATTGCTCTGTTTCTTGTTTTTGGAACTTAGGTGGTTGTAAGTGACCATGGCATGACAGACAACGGTAATCATGGGGGTTCTTCATACAAAGAAACTGACTCCTTAGCTCTGTTCATTGGTCTGAGAAATGACATCTCTGATCATGCATCAGACACTCTTGATACAGTTTACCAGGTAGCTCAGACTATATGCCTCATTTAAGAGTTTCCTTTACTTGTTTTTGCAGAGATGATGTTTGGTTATAAAAGACAATTGCCATTCAAGATTGTAGAATCTTTTCATAATTCAGCTCTGAATGTTGTACCCAGGTTGACATCGCACCAACGTTAGCTCTTCTATTTGGTGTGCCAATTCCCAATAACAATGTTGGTGTACTCATTTTGGGTAGTTTCGATTCATTTACAGGTTATCTCTCCCTCTCTCTCCGGATTGGTTGCAATAAGGAAAGAAAGTTTAGGAAAGAATATGCAGAAACAAAGATGAAATGAGTATGAAAAGGAAAGCTACGTGAATGATGGAGACATTCATTACTTATTATCCGTGTGGAAGTTATATTTTATGCTTTACACCACAAATGTTGTTTTATCAATTCAAATGTTGCATGTTAACTCTTCATTAACATTTAGATCTTAGTCCCGTTTTTATGCATACTCAATAATCTGGTTGTCCTTTCTAAGGTTTCTGTACAAATGAAAGGGACAGAAGGGGAGCAGAGGCACTTAGAGAGTTGGCCATCAACTTATGCTCTTCATTATGACAATGAAGAATGAATGAGTGAGAACTTAGGACTAGATCAAATGATAAAACAGGAAAAAATCTCCCTTATTGTTTTAGTATGTAAGAGTGCCATCCAAGATGGTAATCACCTAATCCTGGATCATTTAGTGTAGGACCTTGGTTAGAAATAAAGGCTGCTGCAGCACACCCTTTCACTTGAACGCCCACATTTGATTTGAATGGTGTTTATTGTAAACGTATGCTTTTGATAATATTTTCATGTCCATAATGACTACAGATGACCAACAGCTTAAAGCATTGGAGTTGAATTCCTGGCAGTTACTCAGATTATTGACAGCACAAATACCTGGTTTATCATGTGCAAATTCCCCATGTGATGGCTTTATTGATGATCATGGATCTGGAAAAAGAAAGTGTGATGGGAGCATGGAGAATGTGATTTGTTGTTTATACATCAATGCTACAGTTCTTCACAGTTCATGGAAGTCTATGGGTGTCTCCAGGCAAGTGCGTGATGCTAAATTTCGCCGTAATCATGAAAGTTAGATTATTTGGAAACACTGCTGATGCCCAGTATCATTTCCTTTGCGAATCGTGTAGGTCTAATAGTAGGGAAGACTACAGTAGCATAGTTGCAGCATATTATGAGTTTTTGGAAACTGCAAGTGAGTGGTTATCACGCAAAGTCACTGATGTATGTATTTTCCTTTGAAAGAGTTTCTGAGTTGATTGGAAGTCTTTTCGAGTGTGAAGATGAAAATAAAAAAATCCATGCTATTTTCAGTGAGGGGATGCAAGCATGTTGTCGAGTGTTTGTCCTGTGATTTTGTTTTCCATTAGATCCTTGTTGATGACAAGTTTCTGGTGTTTTTGCAGAAACCTGTTGACCTACTTGCTTTCGGAGTTGCAGCCATGCTGCTGTCATGTATGGTACTGTTGAGCCTCATATTTCATATTTGCAAAGAAGTTTATGTTAACGAGAAGCAGCATCTTGACTTAATCAATGGTATGCATGCTTGGAATTTAGATGAGACTTTTATCTTGGGTGCCATCTCGATCATTATTGTAAGTATGGGTTCAAGTTCCATGGTAGAGGAAGAGCAATATATTTGGCATTTTGTGACTTCCACATTTGATCTGGTATTACTTCGCAAAGCAATGAAGTCCCTCCTCCCAGCAGAGAAATCATTTAGACCGTATAAGGGTCCTAAGGAAATTGGTTTCCAAATGTGTTCCATCTTTGTGCTTATTGTTTCTGGGAGAACTTTGAGAGCATGGCATCAAGGGGGCGTGAACTGGACTTATCTTCCTGACATTTCTAAGTGGCTTGAGCAGGGTAGTAGCAATCAAATAAAATTCATTCAGCTAGTCTCTGGCTTCCTGGTGATTAGCTTGTGCTTGTTTGCTCTATCCCTATTACGATCAAGTAAGAAACTTGTTCTGGGGGTTGGATTCAGCTTTTTGGCACTTGGGCTGTTGGTTTTGCAACATATCGCGATACATCGGGAGAACACATTTGTGTTTTCAAGCCCTAGGGCGACCTTTTCAGTACAAATCATATTTGCAATTCTGGGTATTGCCACTATAGGGACTTTCCTTGCCTTTCCATGGCTTATGCCTATTTCCATACGTGAGATGTATGCAACTCATAGTGACACCATGTCAACTTCTGTTCCTATGGAAATTCAAAACAAGTATTCATTAGCGGAGTTAAAAGATTCTATGTATGTGATTGGATGGGCATATATGTTCTGTTGGTGTCTTCTGCAGCTATTGCTTCAACAACCGGTTAACTCAGTGCCTTTATTATTGCTTCTTGTGCAAATCTCGGCAATCATTGTTTATTGTTCTTATGGTGGTCCACATCAGAAACAGTGGGTTGAGGTCAGTTACAGTATTATTTTGTAAATTAGTAAATATTGATTTCCTCTCTATATGCATTGAAAGCAAGTTCATTGTTATTACTCTTGCTGATAGACTACTTCAATAAATGAAGAAATGATGCTCGAATTTTTTTGAGGTAAAATATAAGGAGTCACGATCAATAAAGGAGCAGACTTAAGAGTGACTTAGTCTATCTTTTGAGTTTCTTAAACAGCAAATCACATTCTCCATGAATACTAGTGAGACCCATCATACCCGGTGGAGTACTACACTGACACTACTCTTGAAGTCATACTTGAGATGAGGAGGAAAAAGCCACTCTGGAGCTTTGTTAAAGCTTCACGCCAGGAAAATTCTGGCAAAATGGGTTGCGGCTAGGAATTTCCATGGAATTGTCACTTTAATGTATTACCAATCCAGTTGTTACAACAGAACATGATGTATGAACCTCCTCGAGGCTACTTTTAACGAATAATATACCATGCTTAGAAAAAAGAAAAATACGCAATATTCAATCGCAGCATTGACTCAAACTTAGAGTTTAAGTCAAGGTTTCTGTCTTAATTGCAATAACAATGCTTTTAACTTTACGGATGTCTTAATTCTAGGCTTCATTCATGGTATGTGTTCTTTAATATGTCTTAACTTCCAGAAGAGTTAGAATTTTCATGAGAGCTGAAGGGCCAGTTGATAGCATTTTACATGTCATCATGCCTACTCCGAATATAAATGGCTGTTGAATTATTCAGTATTTCTTTTTAGCAGGATAAATTTGCTTTTTTTGGTGTAGACTTCAGTTTGTTTATATAATAAGATTGAATTGTGTACAAGAATTGGGAGATATATTTTGTATTTCAGATTTAGAAGTTGGCAGAGGTAAGAACGTGAATTAAGGTGGCAAAGGTTGGAATTTAGGGGATCTGCAAGTGTTATTATGTGAAATGCGTGCTATTGTTGAAGACTTTTCTCTTTCTAGGTGGAATTTTGGGGGAATTACTGTATTGTAGGTTCCTTTCATCTGATTTGCTTTTATGTGGCAAGATTGACTTTGAGAACGCTGCCTGTAACTGAACTTGTCTCTGTATTGGGTACACTAGGCTAGTCGCAGCATCGCCTTGTAATATGTGTGTCATTTTGTTAACCTTGTGAATACATTTCAGGTACTAATCCTTGGCTATTTTATGTTCTTCTCCTAGATTGCAGCGTTGTACTACTTGGGAATGGCAGGCCATTTTGCTCTAGGAAACAGCAATGCTTTAGCTACTATTGATGTTGCCGGAGCTTTCATTGTATGTCCTCTTCTTCTCTTGTATAGTTTACAAAGAAAATGAAGAAGTGCTTTCTAATATACGAACATTATATTCCAGTTTGTTTGAAATCCAAGCAGTCAGGTATTATCTAATTTTGCTAAACTCGTTTTACTTGCTATAGGGCATGTCAAGTTACTCGACCCTATTTTCTGGCATCTTGATGTTCATCATCACCTACGCATCCCCCTTCTTATTTCTGCTCAGCATGGTGGTCTACATCTCAGTGAAGGACACAAGCTATATTGAAAAACCCAATGCAGATTCAGGACATCATCTCAAGATCATCCTTGCGTCTCCTTGTCTGGTTACGCTGGGCGTGAATTCGATTCTCTTGACTGCATACACCATTGTTTTGCTGTTGATGAGGAATCATCTGTTTGTTTGGAGTGTCTTTTCTCCAAAGTAAGTTTTCATTGAACCCAAAATGTGGCGATCATAAATAAAAGATTGAAATGTGCGCGTGGACCTTGGTAATTGGCATTTAGTGGTAGGGGAGAAGGGATTGTTTTCATTCCATGATCCTCAATAGAAATTACCATATCATTCAGGGTCTCCAAGCTTTTTACTCACATATAGGATGAGGATTTAGAAATATCACTCATGCTTGTTTATCCTGAATCTCTCTCACCCATTCAAAGTCAAATCTCTGCTAATTTATTGACTACATTTAGCTCTTTCATTTTCTAAAATGGAACTTACTTCGTGCATTGTTCCTGCAGGTACCTGTATGTCTGCGCGACAACCGTATGCATCTATATAGGCCTGTCTGTTGTGGCTGTAACTGTGATTTATTCCTACTTGGTCCTGTCCCTCCGGAAAGGGATGCAGGGCTCCTCTATCATTGACAGGAGATAGAACTTGGCCATGAAGAAACCAATTTTGATTCTGTTTAAATAGCGATTCACATCTTCATTCGTTGTTTCGAGTCATGAAACAATCTGGCAGGATCAGCGAAGCCAGTGGTGGTTACATTATGAGATTCCGAGAAATATCATTCTAGTTGGTTTCTCTCCTTTTTACTACTTTTTGTTTTTGGATCACGACTGAATCATTTTATTAATGTCAAAAGATCATAACAGTCATGGGGTCTCTGTATATAACCAAGTAAGATCCTCCAGTTGCTCAGGAACAAAGGAGTAATCTCCAGAAGTAACTTTAGAGGCAGCCCAACGAACCAGCTAGTACGCAGCCACAGACGAATCTCGTAAGGAGATTTGGCCGCCATAGACGAATCTCTACATTAAAGTGAAATACATAAATAAGAAAGAAAGTCTTTGAATGGTTTTTCTTTGAAGTCTCGTAAGGAGATTTGATGGATAGGCTTAAGGCTACACACTCTTGAGTTTGGCAGGTTTTGGTTCGATCCTTCGTAAAAGCCTCTAGACAACTAGAATTCAAATTTGAGTCAGACTTGGTTCGATCCCTTGAGCAAGAATACAAAGGTCAAACGAAGAGGGGAGACAAAAACAAAACCCAGACAACAAAGAAAAGTTCCTACTTTCGTATTTGGATAAACCCGACAACCAATCTAGTTATAGTAATAAGAAGTACAAACATAGGACCTCATTTGACCAGTCTTCTAATTAGGTCTACTTTATGTCATTTGTATGTCATGTAATAGGCTAGTCTAGTAGCTGGCTCAGTGAGCCCTTTAACATACTGTACCAATGGCTGTGCTTTCCTCTAATTTAGCAATAGAATTTCCCTATTGTCTGAAAACAAAATAAAAAGTAAAAGAGCATAGGCCAACAATAAAAGACAAAGGGTACTGGGTCCAGCCACAAAAAAGTTCCATACTTTGTCAGAAAATTAACACCACTAAAGTATATGATACAATCACTACCGTACATAGGCATTTTACCAGTACCCACGACTCTTTTTTTAACTTTTTCTATCACAATTTTCTTAGAACAAGAGCAAAAGTGATGGGCCTGATTTCTTCTTTAGCCATTTCTTCATCCACCATCCTTCCGTAAATGTCAAATAAATGGTCCAATATCCTTTCTCCAAAATGGTGGCAAATCATTGATTCTTGAATGGCCCTAACAGTCATGGCAACTGCGGTTCCATGGCTCCCACCGTTCAACTTGGTATCGCTCTCTACCTCAAACATCTCGAGCCGGTCTAGACCAAAAGAGCCTTCCTTTCTCACATGCTCTTCTATTTCTTTCTTCGATGGTGCATAGAAATGCACATCATAAGAATCCATCTTTTCTTTCTCAACTTCTCCCTTTATAATTAGACCAAGAAAAAGAAAAACGTTGTTACCGTATGACTTACGTGCAGATACACAAATTTCATAGGAAACAGAATATGGGCATGCTTAATGGAAGCTAAGGTACCTTCGAAACCAATTTGACTAAAGACCGAGAGAGAAGTTCCCAGAGGAAAGAGTTGCCTCTATCAACATGATCTTGACCTCTTCTACCTAGTAAGATCAGCACCATTCGTCCTCCAACAACTAGCTCCTCGGACCGCGAGCGAAGGAACAACGAGAAGTCCTCCTGGAATTGCTTAAAGTACGCCTGGGACACCTGCGGTGGGCTGGATTCAGAGATGTAAACCTGGCCTTTGTTTATTGACCTGCCCTTCTCATCGTAAAGATCTGGAGGAACCTGCATGACGTAGTTCTTGTCTATTTGATGAGCACTCTCTTAGTGGAGCACTAAAAAGGGCAAAAAAAGAGTAGAGAGAGAGAAAGAGAGAGGTCTCACCCGGGAGAGCCAGTGCAAACAGTAGGATGAGTAGACAAAGTGCAAACAATTGTTGGGGAGGAGTCTTCCATAAAAAGAGCCGGCATAACCTCCTACGAAAATAGATGGACACCCAGCCTTTTTTTCTTTTCTAAGCTCCTTATAGAATTCTGGCAAGGCCTTAAAGATCGAGTTGAAGTCATTTGTTGGAAGATCGTTAAGGTACACTCGAAATTCTGGTGGTGGTTGCAAGATATTGCGGCTAGTCCCTTCCACAGCTTCAATAATGTCTTTGATTATGGTCAAGGAATTGGATCCCGAAGAGCAGCCCAAATCAGCTATGCCAAAGCTCTTTGGAGTAGTTATAAGAAAAACTTCTTGTATTGTTTCTGTGGTTATGTGCTTCACAATATCAGAAGCCTTCTTCTGTCAACAAGATCAATAGAAAAGACAATCAGGGAAAAGTGGTACAAAATCAAATGAATAACCATGAGAGAGAGGGGTTAGACCTGGAGCGAGGAATTCTTAGCATAGCTAGTAAGACCAATTCCTCCATTCATGTGGAAGACCTTCTCTCCACAGGTTTTGGCTTTCAACTTGGTGGCGTATTGGCCGACCTTTTAAAGGTTTTGTTTTCTCTGTTTGAACTACTCTTTTCTTACTTTTTGGGTTCTATTCATATATTTGTTATCATGGTTGTCCAGAATGCATTAATGGCTTCCAGTGTAATAATAACTACAATGTTGTGGCCGTGAATGAACCATCTAAGATCGTGATGTTGGACTGCTAACTTACGCACTGCTGGTTGACCTTGAGCACTGCAAGCTCGAACAGTGAAGTTTTGGCTTGTTTAAGCTTCGTCATAGATCGAAAACTATCTAGCATGGACACTTAGATTGATCCCTTGGAAATTACTGCTGGAAGCTGCATGCTTTGGATTAGTAGCTAGGAGGCCGATGAAACACACAAAAAAAAAGACCAGGAATATGGAACTTCTTGTGTTCTTTATTATATATATTTTTAAATTAAGTGCAAATAATAATATTTCTTAATTTGTTTCGCTTAGATTTTGTTTCTTTGGTGTAGTACTCGTGTATTTTCAAGTACCCCATCTGATTGTGAGACTAATCACTCTGCATGCATCAAAAGCATGATCAACTCCTTTAAAGCGTTTGAATCGATCAATTAGACGGGATGATGTCATGCATTTACACGCCCTGCTAATTATGGCACACTTCGATGAAATTCTTAGTAAAGTTTCTTGTCGGCCATTGTCGGTGTCTGACTTTGAGATCATATATAGCTAGGTGGAAACAACTTCACTTGGACTTGGAGACTTCTGATGCATGTGGCTCCTGAGGTGATCCCATTTGATTGGATTTTAGGATGAGTATACGTGTGACTAATCAATATACATATGATGCTAAGGGATATATACAATTTTACTTAAAACACGTCCATATATATATCGATTTAAGTATTTTAGTTTAAGGTTATCTTAACATCTTTATATTGATACTAATTCATATATATCGATTTAAGTATATTTTTAGTTTAAGGTTGTCTTAACATCTTTATATTGATACTAATTTAGAGAATCTTTTAGACTTTTATCTACTAAGTACAGGTGTTATTATGATTGGCTGTGACACATTGTCTTAAGAGCTCTGTAAAAGTCACGTTAATATATCCGAGAAAAACAGACAGCTCTAATTAAGGTGATCAGACCAGATCAGTAGAATAGTCTATTGCCTGCACAAGTCTTCCACAATATGCTGTACCCTTACTTAAAGGCCGATATTCCCTTAACAGTTTTGTTTCGTCTTCCGTGCTAGTCTAGAAAGCAACTTTGAGTTTACGGATCAAACGATATATCAATTCGGCTTCGATCGGTCGAGTGAGACGCTTGATCTTATCTATATGCCTCTTTTTGTGACCTCAATTTTCGCCACTACCTACTCTGGGAAAAAGCAACTTTTGAGTTTATCAAATCAGTCTGGATTCTGTTGAAAGATTGAGATTCTTTTTGTCCATCAACTTGGTTAAAGCGGTAAAAGTTGCCGGACAGATGTCCATGGAGGGATTGTTCGTCTGATGGACCCAGGCTTTTATCGTGGAAGGGCCATATCTCTAGCGTGTGGGTGGGGTGGGGGGTGGGGGTGAGAGCAACAAGCATGTTCTTGTTTTCGGTCTATATGCATGAACTTAGCCACCGGCCCTAATTTGGTACTAATTTGTAACAAATGGAAATGGAAGACAAAAGTAATCAAACACTAGTACTATATAGGGACGTTGAGTAGTCAGTTCAACTATTTAGAGTTTGTTGTTGTAATGTGTTTCTCAATTAGGTCCGTCCAAGCACGATACACAAACGTCATATGAGTGTAATAAATTTTTCTCGTTAAGTAAAAAAACGCACTATAGGGTTCTGACTCAAAAAATGCAATGTTGTTAGCTAAAAGTGGGAGGTACGCATAATTCACATTCTTGTAAAACCAAGGAAATACATGACTCTAATTCATAGATAGGTACTTACATCAATTGCTTACAAGAAAAAAAGGGTACTTACATCAACTATGTTATGTACCCTGGGGAAGAAAAAAGAAGAAGAGGAAAATTACAGTACGCCTCATATCTATAGATAAATAAAAATCAAATTGGACCTAATAAATTTTAATTAATTTTTTTTACACCTTATAATGTTTAAAAGTCATCAATCATCGCCCTCTATTCAATTTAGCAGTTAAATTGAAGGAAAGTGGTGTGAATTAACCAAAATACTCATTCAAGAAAAAATTAGAAAAATTTAAAATATATATGAAAAAGAAAAAAATGTCTATATTTTTTTTTTAAAAATTTTTAATTATTATTTTTTAAAAAAAAAATTCAATGTTTTTAGTAATTTTGTCTTAGAGGACATTAGGTCATTTTTTGTGTAGTTTAAGGCCAAATTGAACAAAGGGCGATGATTGATGTCTTTTAAAACTTATGAGCAATAAGAAAATAAATTAAAAGTTATAGAATCCAATTTGATTTTTATCCACATATAAATATGCTACTTAATTACTATAATGTTTCTTAAAAAAACTGCCTTGTGAAAGAATATTCACTTTCATTTTTCTGATGTGATATCTATACATAATGAGTGCCATATACTAGGCAATTCTCAATTTTCAGGGACAAGGGTTGAAGAACTAATGTTGTTAGAAGTGGGCAATAACTTCATGATATCTAGTAAACATTTTATAGTAGATTTTATAGTTTAACTAACTTTAGGTGAGGTCAAACGGCTAACATGGAGGGAATGTTAATCTCCTTTAATTAAGGAGATTTTATAGTTTTATAGGACTTCTCGATTTTTTAAATAGACACTTCCTTTGAATCAATTGGCAATTAATATATTTAAATAAGAGACTTTATCGGATTAATAGGCTTTAATTAAGTAGACGTTACGAGTCCATGTTTCTTTTGAGATTTAATAGGAGGATAAAAATTAACTTAAAATCTATATAAATCAATAATTTTAAGTTTTTGAGATCTTAATATTAAATATTTTTTAAATATACTTATTAAAAAAAAATTTTAAATTGAGAGCCTCCTTAATTTGGGGACAGTAGGAGACTGCCTATACTTGGAGCGGGCCCTGGTATCTACACCTACAGCTGAAAACTGCCTTTCCTCATCTGGTAGTAATACAGTAACCCAGGATTTTGCATAAGGAAAAGACTTCCCAATAGATCATAGAAATATTTGGTAGAAAAGCTTTAATGTGCTGTTGGGTTCATTTTCCAAAAAGCTTAAAATTGCAAAGTGTGGTCACGTAGGCAAAATCAAAGAAATACGTGAACAAGTCTTGTCGGTGTCCTCAAAGTGATACCACCTAGCTAGCACTCTGCAAAGGGGGAGGTCGGGGTTTGAGTTCCGCAAGCGATATGAAGCAGGCCGTGCAAATTGCACTGTATCAGAAGAGGAAAAAGGTCTTTTCAAAACTATTATAAGCAGGAGGGTGACAAACTTACGGAAACGACGAAACTGTTACACCTTTTGGGTTTGTTGATTTCCATTACAACCAGTGTGGGCATGTGCACCGCACAAAGAGGAGCACAATTGAGAAAAGGAAGGAGAAAAAGCCACAATCTTTGGACGAAGCTAGCGGATCTACTAATTTTACCAACAAGGCCTATGATTTCCTTTTGCTTGCTTTTGCCAGCTTTTGCTTCTTCCCTTGTAATGCTCTTGGCAATCATGTTGCTTGCTCGTGTTGGCTTTAGTGTTCAAAAGCCTTCCACTAGCTAGCGTGTCAAACATGAGAAAACGCTGCAGGGAGCTAGCAGTTATTTTTGGTGAAGGAACTTGGAAAGTGGCCACATAATTTGGAGATGAATAATTATATGCCTAGAAAACTTGCAAATTGAAGCTGAAAGTACTTTCCCGGGTTCAGATTCCAGCCAGACCACAAGATGCACGGACTGAATCGCCCCTCCCAAATCCAACACCTCACGTACGGCCATGTCAATTAATGAGGTCTGGCCAACATCGGCTCAACTCGGCTCCTCACGGAGTCGGCCATGACGAGCCACGCCTCCTCTTTTTTGTCTCCAGACTCATACCGCCAAAAAGTACTAAAATTAACTTACAGCTAGTGCTTTTACCAGGAACGACCCATATTTCGTTTTTTTCCCCAAATCTCTCCATTTTGAACGTTAATTTCTAAATTCCCCCAAATCCCCAAACTTAGAGATTTAAAGGGTGTTCCTATTGTACTGGTCAGAATACTGGTCACGAGTTAATTTTAGTGGTTTGACAAGTAAAAGTTTGGAGATGAAAAAAGGAGCCTAATTTGCTTGGTATGGAGCCGGGCCAAGCTGACGTAGGCCATGCCTCATTAATTGACGTGGTCGTGCGTGAGGCGCTGGATTTGGGAGAGGCAATCCAGACCGTGCGTCCTGTTATGTTTGGAGTTGTACCATCTGACTGGAATCGAATCACCTTTGAAAAGGGTGAAGTGATCAAGTTATTTTTATTTTTGTAATGGTATTGTATGTTGTAAGAGTTTCTAAAAAAATATGTTATATGAGGAGGATAATATGTGAATCCAGTTGGTGCGTGCACCTTATATGTAGGAAACTAATCCAGGAGACTCGAGTTCTACTCTTGACTCTGAGTAACACTCCATACCTGTGCATCTTAATTGGCCTGTCATGCCTAATCGTTTGTTCACTCCGTAATTAAGGGCAAGTAAAAGCACTTTCTCGATGACATCAGACAACAAATCCTTCAAGTACTCTGTAACATAGTCTTAATATAAGATACAGCTAGCACAGTAGATTTGAAGTTTCGAGAAAAGAAAAAAAGACCTGAAAATTAGCTTTTTCTTTCTATTGAACAGTATCAGCAAGGGAACGCAATAGCTTGTGAGCCCCTATATCTTTGGTTGTACCATCTCATCTCATTTCCTTCGGCTTTACAGAGTCCAAAATGGCCGTTCTGCATTCCTGACGTGGGAAATTAGGATCTTTTGCATTAGTGTGGCTAATAAATCGACTGCTTTCACCACATCGTACGTTGATCCTTTATATATCTTTTTGTTCCGCAGATCTGAGGTTGATTTTTAGAAGGCGGTCATGAAGTTGTTGAAATCATGAGCAGCTCGATAAGAAGAGCTATCAACCTTCATTGATTAGTAGTCATAGGATCAATTCAACCAATATATATCTTAGCTTTTAACACCCATACATATTGGTTAAATATTGTCCAAGCGGTAAGCAACCCCGAAGAATCTCAAGATGCACGTTGCATGGTATAGTTTGAAAAAAAATGAAAACCCCACCCACACCGTAAATTCTTTGAGCTGGTCACTCTTAGAGAGTCGGATTCTATCCGGACAGATATTTTCTATAGACAACTGGATGGACACTCTAGATGAACTATAACAAATTAATCAGGCACTATGTCAATTAATGAATGCCAGGGCGCATGGTTCGGCTTGGCTCCTCACGATTTCGGCTTGGCGGGCGCCCAACTACCTTTTTTTTCTTCATCCCAATCGTATCGGTACAACTTATTTTTATAGATCCGACCAGTAACACCAAAATCTGCAAATTAGTTTTACATTTTTTGGGCATTTCCCCCCTCTTTGCTTATAATTAAGTTGATTATTCCCTACTGCGATGACATTGTCAGCCAATTTTACATTTCTCTATGACCTGAAAAACAGGAAAAAATTACATTTTTTGGGAGAGAGTGTGATTAGCAATATGGTTTGTGATTAAACATGTGGTAATGCAGTACCTGGACATGAACAAACCCGAGGAAATTTACGTCTCTTTCTGGAAGAATAACAGTCTTACGGACCATAAGTAAATAGGGCATGATGGTCAAGTGAACGGAATTATTTAAGACTTAATACAACAAAACTGAACTTAGAGGGGGGTGAATAGGTTCTGCAGGTAAAATTTTAAATCTTTTCAATTTAACAACAAGTTTTCTGCACAAACTACACAAACTAGATCAATAAGTTCAATACCCACACGTTTTACAACAATGCAAATAATTCAACAGACAGTAAATCAATTAAGTTCGAATCTATATTCAAGATTCTTTCAAAACAAGAACACCTGAAACTTCAGTATGTAGTTCATGATTATTAACTCTTTAATCAAGAACAATAAATAACAGATCAATCACCACAAAGACACAAATCTTTTGGTTACAAAGAGAAAATCTCTTGGAAACAAATTTCAAGAGAGAAAAACTCTCCGGGCCTGTTGGCTAAGTAACGATTTCACTAGCTTTTCAAACTCGAAACACAAGGTGATCCATAGACTCAAGAATACCTAATATCCTAGTCTAACACACTTGATTTCTTACCCGAACAACACCATTTGGATCTGCTCCAATGCAAGGAATGAGAACTCTCTCATCCATTCAAAAAGTTAACTACCTTTACCTAGCTATTCATACCTTGCCGTCCATTGCGAACTCGCAACAACAGCATGCACGAACTTGGCACTTGGACCTTCAAGATTTCAGCAACCTCCAAAAGTCTTAATCTCGTTTGGAAATAACCACGGTGATCAATCTATAGAACTAAGAATCCTAAAGAGAGGGGTTTTATCTTCAAGGCTCAATTCTCAATGCATACATACGAAGGCTCAGAAAAATGGGGGGGGGGGGGGCAGAAATATGCAAGAGAAGGTTTTACGTAGAAGGCACGATATTTCTTGATTTTTCTAAATGGTACTTCCAATGAAATCAGGGGAGTTATAAGCTCTGGGTGACTAACGGTTTTTGTGGAGGGACCCCGGGCTTTTTGGGTTTTTCATGACGTCATTCATTTAGTTATAAACGGACTAACCAACTTCCGTTATTGCAGTGCCCCAAATAGCGCTTCTGTCGGACTTCTAGCTAACTTGACATTTCTGGGTAAAAACTCAGCCTTTTACTTCTATCTTCAGTTTTTCATAGTAGCTTCGAAATACCTTAATATCTCAGGAAATAAATTTATATTTGAAGTATAGCCAACTAAAATAATCTCTAACAACAAGTAATGTTGAAGTTCATTGCAATTCGTATTTTACTACCTCTCGGATATATAGGATATTCTGGATTGCAGCAATAAATGTCCATTTGGATGACTTGAACAGGCCTGATACTCATCCTAGCTATGATCAGGGATTCAGGCCAATGGCAGAGTTAGGATTAAAATCCAAGGGGGTTGAACTTTAAAGGCGAAATGACAAGAATTTTTTTTTTCCTTCGTAATGCAAAAAATTGTCTTAAAGTTACAATATCGAAAATTAAAGACTAAAAGCATTAAAAATATTAGAATACATGTACTGTACTATGTATTGCGACTATGAGGTGACAATTATATCCTATAATTTTGCATCTTCTGAAAATGTTGTAAAATACTTCGTTCTCAATAGTTTTAAAAACTTCTTGCTCGATGTACACTACCGTGCAATCATTCATCCAGTCATCTCTCATCTTATTATGCAAATCACTCTTGATAATATTCATTGCAGAAAAATACTCTTTCAACGGTTGCAGTCACAACTGGTAAAATCAGTCGATATAATTCGAGTATTCTTTTTTGTCTCTAACTTTTTTGTCAACCATCTTCATAGCAAGACCTCTAATATCTTGAAGCCCAGAAAAACATATTTCTTCTAATATCTCTAATATGATATTACCAAAAAAATCTCAAATTCTCACAAAATGTCAAAATCCTTAATTCTAAAATAATTGCAGTGCATAAAAATTAAAATTGTTTTCCTATTATGAGAGAGAGAGAGAGAGAGAGAGAGGTGAATAAAATATTTGGGTTAGGCCTTAGGGCTATTAGGCTCTAGTTGGCCTGGGTCTATGGGGGTTAGACCTAGGCCAACTTATAAAAAAAATAAAAATACATTTATTTATTTTTTTGGCGGTGCAATGGGTGGTGGCCGCCCAGGGCCACTATGCCTTGCAGCCGCCACTGATTCAGGCTGATTATATTGCAAAGGGATACGTATATTGCATGTACTCTGGATTAGGTTCTCAGAATCTTTGTTAATTCAGAAGATTTCCGCTTTTGTTTTTGTCTTTTTTCTTTTTCCTCCCTTTTGGCCTTCGGGTTCCATGAAATTACATGCCGTCGAAAAAAGAGCACGCTGTTGGCTTGCCCATCACAATTAGTTCCCTAGATGTTCTTTGTTTTTCAATTTTCTTCATGCTAAATTGCTAAAAAAAATGGAGCACTTGTAGTCACTTGGAATCATCAAACCCAAATTATAGACATAATTTTATTTCATAAAAACCCACTGGAAAACAACTTATTTGCAACCTTCTAGATTGAAATATGAAACTCAAATTCAGACCACATCATTATTAGACACCACTAGATCTCAGATGAGTAATTCATAAGATGAGATGACACAGATTCTACAAGATTCCTATTGGTAAACTTCTACAAGTCCCAAGGGCGCACTTCTTCTCTTCTTCTTCTTTATTTTTATTCTTATTTCCTTTATTGAGGCTGCAGATCATCAATTTCTAGCTGATGATCATCCTTTTTTTGCCATAGAAATGGCCACGTTGATAAACTGAGCGTTCTCTTTAGAAATGCGGTCAGAAAGAATTTCCCTGTACCTACGGAAGACCTCCTCAATGATTGCATCTCCAAAGTGACCAACAAGCAAAGGTTCGGCCACAGCTCTCACGCACTGTGCCACATTATATGCATCAGCTGAGCTAAACTCGTCATTATAAGCACTCGAGTTGACTTCAGAAACCTCCAGGCGAACAATGGAGAAAGATCCTTCTTTCTGAACTTCCAATCTCAGTTCTGATGGGGATGGCGAGTATTGAGGAATATTGAAGGAATCCATTTTCTCTTCTTCTATGAGTCCCTCTATTAATACATACAACTTATATTTCAGCACACGATCATGAGGTTTTACTGCAAATTCGAGAAAACTTATTCCTTAATCCCACTTCCTAACAGGGTTTTTTTTTCCCCTATTCTGTAGTGATCGAGTTCCTAATGCACATCATATCAGCACACATGATAGAGAAACTAGTAGTGAATGTTACCTCGGAGACCATATCATTGAGTGCCGTAGCCAGAAGTTCCCAAATGAACAACACTCTTTGCTGGCTGGGTCTTCGCTTCTTCGCCCCAGAAATGTTAAAACCATTCGCCCTCCTGCCACCAACTCCTCTGCACGACAACTCAGAAACGTTGAAAAATCCCTTTGAAATTGCGCGTAGTAAGCCCCTATGACAGTCTGTGGGCTTGTGCTTGCAATGTTAATGTTCCCTTTGTTGCTCTCCAGCAGTTCAGGAACCTGATGAACAGCATATACAATATCAATGGTTTAATTACTTGGCCATTTATCACCACATAAATCGATCCCCCCTAATATTAGATCAACTTTTTCAGGGAAAATTAATTGCCTCAAATAAACAGTGGTACACATCAAAAACAAAAATTACTTAGACACTTGTTAAGGCAAAGTTGATTTGTCATGGGAAGTACTGACACTTAGTTGCAAAAAATGAATTGGTTCGCGTAGGAAAAAAATGAATTGATTATGTAATGAGCAACAACTTTTAGAGTATTGGATCGTGCAGTACAGACTAGGTCCTAATCGAAGAAGCATATGACTCTAAGCATTCATCTTTTCACTTTTTATCAATTCGTAAAATTTCACTTTTTAACCAACTCATGAAATTCTACTTTTTCATTATTTTTTCTCAAAATCTAATAAACTTATAATTCACTTCAATTTTTACAACATTTCCAAAATTTCTACAAAATTTTAATTTGCAAACATGACCTTTATATATTGTCGCCAAGAAAAACTACGTCGATGATATTCAAATTAACCAAATCTCTATTGCCATTAACATTTTCTTTGTTTTTTCGTGGACGTCGAGAATAAGTAATTACCAATGGAGGCTAGCAAAATGCAGACTCTTGCTCTGAAAAAGCCTGCCATAGAAAGAACCCGGAACTCCCGCGAAAAAACAGGGACCAGCGCCAGTCCCAAGTTCGTCACTCATTTTCTTCTGGAAGCTTGGCAGTGACTTGAAAACAGTATTGAAATCGTTCCCTGGAAGGTCATTCAAGAACACTTGGTATTCGGGCGATTGACGGCCTAGTTCCTCGCGAAGCTTGTCCACTACCTTGATGAGTTCGGAAACAACGAACAAAGTGTTTGGTCCTGAAGCACAACCCAAGTCTGCTATGACGAGGCTCCTTGGCGTGGTGCGGCAGTAGAGGTCAGTGATAGCCTCATCTCTGATGGGCTTGGTCATACATACTACTTTTTGCTGCCCAAAATGCGAAAGGTGAATAAAGAGAAAGATATGAGAAATATTGAATACCATGCGACTTCGTGTAACTAGATATTTTATAAAAACAACAGAAAATACTGTAGTACGTCTATATAACACATGTAACGTAAGACTCCTACCATTCGATACTTGTAGGAGCTACTTATACGTACATGTAATATTTGTACTGTTGATCCTTTATAAAGATAACAAAAAATATTGTAGGAGCTACATAATACTTTTATATCTTTTAATTTTAAATGCTCTATAATATGGATAAAGAAATATAAATTTTTAAATATAAAATCACAATTATGAAGAGTATATATGTACCTAGTTCCAACTCACACATTTTGGGTCGTGTGGTTTCTGGCCACTTTTAGCAGAATTGAAATCATGCCAACAAAAATCTTGTGCCTCAACTTATTACAAATAAAATGGAACATATCAAAAAACATTTTTGACGCATTTTTGCATGGTATCATGCATGGCCTGACTGGAACAATCAATTAAGTTGAAGAGTCATCTGATCTCTAGCTATCACCTGCATGAAGTCAGCAAACTTTGGTGGGAGCTGGGGGTTAATGCTGAGTTTACCTGAACCAGAGAGTTGTTTCCATAACTCGTTTCTCCAATTCCTCCATTCATGTGGAGCACTTGAACAACTTCCATCGCTCTATCGATCTCTCTTTTGTGAAGCTGGGTGGTTTTGTGAGTTTGAGCTGATTGTGTTGATCAAGGAGCAATGCGTGCACCTATTTATAGACTTTTCCCTAAAGAACTACGTACAACCTACAAGTCCCACTTGTTACTTTTCTTTATTAACTAAAATTTTAACTCTTTAAAATTTTATCATAATTATAAAAATTTTTCTATTTTACTATTTCATTAATTTTTTAAAATTTTTTTGTCATTTCTTATTAACTTTTTTCACTTTTTCATTAAATTTTTCACTTTCTTTCCTCATTTTTTTACCGACTCATACTCAAAAGATTTCGGTTTCAGAATTTTTTTGAATTCTCAGAATACAAAATATTCTACAACCAAACATCATTCTTAACACTACATTAAAAATAACTAAAACACGCATACCAATAAAGTTAACATCACTAAAAATTCTCAAAACACAAAAATAAAATACATCACAACCGAACATCTTCTCAAAATTTTTGGTTGGACAAAATTTTATTTCTAAATGCCAAGTTAATTTCCTGAAGGGGCCTGATCGATTAAGGTTAGCGTCTATTGATGAGAATCGGTTGACGTGCCCTGCAATTGCTGACATGAGGTAATTAGGTACGCGGGAAAATTGAAAGATCCCCCGTGAAGGAAAGAAAGGGTCGAGGAAAGAAGAAAAAGACCGACAAGAAGACGCGTAAAGCGTCATCCATGCTTGTTTCCCGAAAATTCTTCAGAAAGACTTCGTACGTCCAGATAAGAATTGGAAAAACGCTCTTTCTTTTAACTCCACTTGCTAAACAACCCTTTTGTTGGCTGTACTACGTTGGTGTCAGCCACTTAAAATTTCTACCTTAATAAAATAATTTTTTTAAATTTTTTTCTTTATTAAATTATCATTTTTTATTTTAAATAAATATAAAAAATTAATTTTAATCATCTCTTTCTTATTTTTCACCGACTTTAATATTCTAAAATTTTCAACACTTCAAAATTTTTACAACCAAACACTACTTATAAAGATAAGGTATCGTTTGTTTCCCTAATATTTTGGGCATGAAAATTTCCAGCAAAATAAATATATTTTAAAATTTTTAACTTTTACACATACATACTTCACCTTTCACAAATCTCAATAAATCTCAATAAAGTAAAAATTTCTAAAATTTCGAAATATTCTTTTAAATTTTGACAAACAAATACCCTAAAGAAAGACTTCCGCCGAAAAAAAAATATTGAATTTACTCTTTTACCTCCATTAATTGTTAAATAATAGAGCGTCCCTGTTGCTGGCTGTACAGCTGTACTTAAAAAGTAAAAGAAAGACCTGCTCCAACATAAAAAATTTGAACCTGGATCCTCTTTCACATGCTCTTACAAGGCGGATTTGATGCTTCCGTGCGCAGAAAATATGATGTTTGATTGCATAAATGTTGCAGTTCCAAAACATTAAATTTTAAGTTTTTATAAGCACAAATTATGTTTTTTTTAAAAAAATTTAAATATTTAAAATTTATCATATCATTTAATAAGAATTGAGTTATCAAGCCAAGCCCACGTCATCTCTGTTGAGGCAATTGTTGAATTTGTTTTTAAAACTGAATCTTTTCTGCATGATTGTATCATTTCTGGTTGTTCACGGCAAACGTCTTAATCAAGGAAGATCGAATTCAAATTCAAATTGCCGATGATCTGTCAGTGGAACTCAGGTGAAGTGTCTGCAAAAGAGTACTTGTAGCTGATCTACCTAAATTTAACTAGAGACAGCCAAAAGAAAATCTCGTGTAAAGAGAGAGAGAGAGAGGGAGGCGCTGGAACCGAAGACGCTTTTAAGAGTTTGTTCGTTTGTTTTACATTATAAGAATTTTTCGAATCCTGAAAATATATAAATTAAATATGTTTTTTAATTCACGCGAGGCCCCGACAAATCACTGGATTCATTTGTTGTGCTCCATTTTTTTCGCATGCTAAACGGGTCCAAGGTTATTAAGTTCAAGAAAATTACGTGTGATCACTGCTGATCGTTTGATAGTGTCCACCAACCATATATCACTAATCACTCTTCTTCCAAACTAGGGCCGTCTCTGATATAAATAGAGTCTTAGGCGAAACCGTGAAAAGAAATCTTTTATAATAAACTATAATATAAAAATATTAACAAATTTTAGTTGAGAATTATTCTTTTACCTTTTGAAATGCAAAATTACTTATCAAAATTTTGTATTCGAGATTTGTCAATAGATCATTTTTAATTGATAATATAACTAGACATTTAATGTTTCTTGTATCATAGTAGATCTTAAATAAGATTTTATTAAGTTTCAGTTTTGAAAAATTTCTTTTCTCATAAACAACGTATTTAGATTTTGAAATTGAATAAACACTTGAAAGTTAGATAGAAAGAAGGAAAGATATGACTTATACGATAGAAAAATAAGGAAAAATATTGATAAAGAGAAGAGTAAAAATAGAATATCAATTGAAAAGTAAGTTATAAAGAAGGAAGAGTAAGTTCAGAGTAGAAAGATAAAGAAACATTGGTCAAGAAAATAATGAAAGTAAGGATATAATAAGAATTAAGAAAGACTAAAAATTAAAAGTCCCACAGTCTTTTTTTTAATTTTAAAATTAAAAGTTCAATAATTTTTTTTTTAATTTTAAAATTAGAAGTCATTTATTGTGAAATTTTGAATTAAATTTTTATTTAATAAAGATTTCAAAAAGCTTAAAGTATATTTTGAGATTTATCTTTTTTTTCTTTTATTTAAGTTAAAATATTTAAATTTAAAAACTTATAACCTATGAAATATTAAATAAAATAAAAAATTAAGTCCTTCCTATTTTAAAGGCTTTAGACAACTTAAGAGACGCACCTTTCCAAAAAAACCAGAAAAAAGTGAAAAGTGACCATCACTTGTTTATATCAGATCATTTACATGACATGCGTGCAGGCAAACGTATGCCAATGTCCTTTGCAACGTTGCATCAGTCACAGACCAAGAAGCTGACGTAAACGCTATAAACCACTCGTCCATCTGATCTGTCATTGAGCCAGCTGTGTTTATCACGCAGGCAAACGTAGGCTAACCGTGTTGTTTCGCACACGTAAACGCTATATGAACCACTCGTACATCTATGTCATTTAGCTGGTGTTTATCGAGGAAGGGTGTAATTTATGAGTTTCTATATGTTCGTTTTGATAATTATTTTAAAATATAAATATATTCATAAAATTAATATTTAAAATCTAAAAAATTTATACGTAAATATCAATACATTTAATATAATTTTTAATAATTTTTCACACAAATTTTAATATATTTTTAAAAAAATTATAACAAATCTTTTTTTTTTTATATTTTTTCATCTAACTCTAATAATTTTTTTATTAAAGAATTACATCAAATCATCTTCCTACACATTTTTACAAATTTTAACAAAAATTAAATATCTTTAAAATTCTAATTCATTTCAATTTTTTACAACATTTCCAAAATTTCTATAAAATTTTAATTTGCAAACATGACCAAATTTTCAGTTGCCAAGAAAAAAAATAAGAACCATAGCTAGCTTGCATGGACGTACCAAACATAGATGAAAAGCCGATGCTATTATTAACAGTTGAAAATGAAATCGCTTGATCCTTTTATTATTTTGATTGAATTCTAAATCTCAAAACATTTAATATGCCATTATCATTTTCATTTTTTTTTCGTGGACATCAAGAATAAGTAATTACCTGAGATAGCCACTGAAGGCTGTAAGAAGAATGGACAAAATGCAGACTCTTGCTCTGAAAAAGCCTGCCATAGAAAGAACCCGGAACTCCCGAGAAGAAACAAGGACCAGCGCCAGTCCCAAGTTCGTAACTCATTTTCTTCCGGAAGCTTGGCAGTGACTTGAAAACGGTATTGAAATCGTTCCCTGGAAGGTCATTCAAGAACACTTGGTATTCGGGTGATTGACGGCCTAGTTCCTCGCGAAGCTTGTCCACTGCCTTGATGAGTTCGGAAACAACGAACAAAGTGTTTGGTCCTGAAGAACAACCCAAGTCTGCTATGACGAGGCTCCTTGGCGAGGTGCGGCAGTAGAGGTCAGTGATAGCCTCCTCTCTGATGGGCTTGGTCATAGATATTACTTTTTGCTGCTCAAACGCGAAAGGGGAATCAAGAGAAAGATATAAGAAATATTGAATACCATACGACTTCGTATAACTAGATATTTTAACAGAGTTGAAATCTAAGCGAACAAAAATTTTGTGCCTCAACTGATTACAAATAAAATGGGACACATGATCAAAAGCATTTTTGACCCATTTTTGCATGGTATCATGGCCTGACTGGAACAATAAATTAAGTTGAAGAGTCATCTCTCTAGCAATATCCTGCATGAAGTTTGCAAACTTTGGTTGGAGGGGGTTAAATGTTAATGCTGTGTTTACCTGAACCAGGGAGTTGTTTGCGTAACTCGTATCTCCAATTCCTCCATTCATGTGGAGCACTTGAACAACTTCCATCGCTCTATCGCTCTGATCTTTTTTGTGAAGCCAGGTGGTTTTGTGAGTTTTAGCTGATTGTGTTGATCAAGGAGCAATTCGTGCACCTATTTATAGACCTTTCTCTCAAGAACTACGTACAGCCTACAGGTCCCAGTACTTGTTAATTAGTTTTTTAATTCCTGGAGGGGCTGATCGATTAAGGTTGGCGTCTATTGATGGGAATCGATTGACGTGCCCTGCAATTGCTGACAAGTGGTAGTTAGGTGCGAGGAAAAACTGAAAGAGCGCCCGCCATGAGGTAATTAGCGGAATTAAAAAAAAAAAAAAGACGGACAAGAAAACGCGTAAAGCATGATCCATGTGTATGGTTTCCCAAAAATTCTTGAGAAAGAGTTCCGCCAGATAAGAAATTGGAAAAAGTACTAAGCTCTTTGTTTTTACTCCACTTGCTAAACAACCCTTTTGCTGGCTGTACTATAAAGATTAGAGAAGACTTCCGCCGAAAAAACAAAAGGTTGGATTTACTCTTTTACCTCCAGTAGTACTTGTTAAATAATTAGAACGTCACTGTTGCTGTCTGCACTTAAACGAAAGACTAGATCCAAATGAAATAGTGGACCTGCATGCTCTTTCACTTTCCCTGGCTGTTGGATTTGATGCTCCTGATGGACAAGTCTTTGAGCTTACAGCATATGTGGACGACGTGGGACCAAAGCCATGCGCATGGCTGCATGGGACAATGATTCTCTCCTTTCCAATTTTTTGATATATCGCAAACGTCTTTTATTTTAGTGATCAGGGAAGATCGAATTCAAATTCAAATTCAGATCTTGTGGAACTCAGGTGGAACTCAGAGTGGAAGTGTCTGAAATTTAGTACTTGCTGATCTACAAATTTAATTAACTAGAGACATCCGAAATAAATGTTTTGTAAAGAGTGAGAGAAGCGCTAGCTGGAACTGAAGATGCATATATTTAGATGCTAGGTAATATATTTGGACTAGGTTTCTGTCGCAAGGACTTGGATTTTGTTCTTTCAAAGTAATCTTTTGTTGGATGGTTCCGAACTTCCAATATAATAATTCGGAGACCTAGTCCTCTCGAGACCCCGACAGATCACTGACTCATTTGTTGTACACCATTACTTTCTAATGCTAAACGGGTTCGAGGTTACAACACTTTTCGCCCCCCCCCCCCTCCGGGGGCGACTATGGGGTCCCCTCGCACATTGCACCCTATATTATTGATTTTGTGACATTTAGCGCAATTTTGCACCCCGCGTCTGCTTTTACGTCATTTTGAACGAAAACATTACATGTGACAAGAACATGCATTGTACTTCTTCTTCCCATTTTACCCCTGACTAAACTTACTGCATATCCTTTTTAAAAATAACAAAACAAACGTGCTTTAATATTACAAAAATGCCCTCAGGACCACTTTTTAAATTGTGTTCACTTTCAGTAGGGTATTCGTGAAATAGACAGTGGAGGAGGGACCCTACCAGCGCCCAAACACCATCGTCCCCGTCGATCTTAGAGCATTTCTTCACTATTGAACGCTGCGTTTCTCACCCTTAGATGAATTTGGTAAATATTGCACCTTTTTTCATTGATTTTAAATATTTCTCTATTTCTAGGGTTTCGACGGCAACAATATCTTTAACCCATTCAACAGAACATTGAATCCTTCATTCCAATTTAGTTAATAGAACACTGAATCGTTCATTTATGTTTTATTCCAGTTTAGTTAAACACCCATTTAATATACATTGAATCGTTCATTCCACTTTTGATATTTTTGATTTGGGTATGTTGTGTGATTTGAGGATTTTGTGAGTACAATGAGTAGAAGTTGTTTCATGGTTCAATATTGTGTAGATTGTGAATATGGAGCAAATGTATGGTCTGTGAATGATAATTTTAGCACGAAGCAATGAAGCATCTGACGTAACAAAGGTAAGGACAATTCCTTTGCTTTTAAAATATGCCCTTGGTGATGCATTAAACTTAACTAAGAATTTTTGATGTAGAAGAAAAAGAATGATGGACCATCGGGGAAAAAAGCTGCAGGTGCACCGCCAACAATCTAAGGTACCTATGCCGTCAATCAACATTGCATCAAAGATTCGCCAAAGACAATCAGATCAGCTGAGAGCTCAATTCGAGACTTAAACTAGCAAGAGCGATGGAACCCCTGCTGTCTTTGACTTGACAACAGGCGAATCTCAAGCCCCTACAACAACACCAGTAGAGGTGGTTCCAATGATAGAGAGTGCCATGAAACTTTGGGAGGAGAAGCGAAAGGGAAAGTGTCCCGCATGGCAGTATTAGATTTAAGTTGGGTTTTCTAATTAATGACTGTCTTATAGTTTGTTAACCATCGGGGCCACTTTTGTATGGAAGGATGTGTAAGATTTGAGACACTTTTGTTTCTATATGGCAGGTTGTCGATGAATGGTCATTTTGCCATTGGCTTTATTTCGTGTATACAATTCAAAAAGTTAATTTGGTATGTAAACAAATCATATTTACGGATGGCTGGGGCAAGTAATAGAGCATAGGAAAGCATGTTTTTTTTTAAAAAAATTATTTATATATTTCGCTCGAGCACCTTAGGGAGCAAGAGGAATGCATGTTTTTAAGTTAACTTCTTTACATATGTCGTTGGGGCACTTTAGGGAGCACCAAGGAAATATGTTTTAAATAAAACTTATAAATAAGGCAAGAGGGAGGCATGTGTTCTCGTTTGCACAAAGGACAATAGTCAATGTTCAAATATGTGGGGACAAATTGTAAATCACACGAGCAGGGGTAAAATGGGGAGACGAAGGGGTGCAACGCACGTATTTGTCACACAATGTTTTCGATTCAAAATGACGGAAAAGCAGACGGCGAGGTGTGAAATGTGGGCCAGTTAGATGGAGGGCTAAATATCATGAAATCAATAATATAGAGTGCAATGTGCGGAGGGACGTTGTAATTTTCCAAAAATAAAAAAGGGAAAAATGACGATCATTGTTTATATCAGATCATTAATTTACATGTGCACGTATGCCGATGTCGTTTGCCTCGTTGCATCAGTCACATACCAACAAGCTGACGTAAACATACACTATGAACCACTCGTACATCTGATCTGTGCATAATTGAGCTAGTGTTTCTCGCGCAGGCAAGCGTAGGCCAATAATGTTGTTTCCCACACGTAGACGCTATATGAACCAGAACCACTCGTACATCTCTCATGTCATTTAGCTAGTGTTTATCAAGGAAGGGTGTAATTTATGTGGTTCTAGTTTTAAACGTGGAAAATAAAAGAGTAGCGTGGTTTCAACGGGGAGCTGAATAAGAGGACAAAGTGTTGGTAGATAGAGAGTAGAGAGCTGAGAGAGACTCGCGATCCAGGCTTGACTTTGAAGGTGCAGGGAGAGGGATAACGGCGGGGGGTTTGAAGCAAAATAGACGCAATTAATCCAACAGAACTAATCAGAGATCGATGAGAGAATTTTTGTAAAGCTCTCCCCTGTACACATCTCGAGATCTGCACTACAATCGAAATGTACACCCAAACCCCGGCTCTGGATCCCACCTCACGGAGCACTTCTATCTGATATATTGTTGCAAGTGTTTATAATAAGAAATAACGTCTATTTCTTCTTCTGCCATAATGCAGGGAACTGTCCTGAGGGTGGAAATTTTATGCTTAAACTATATACGTACAAGAATTAAAAAAAAAAACCGATCCGGGTTTTTTTTTTAATTTAAATTTTAATTTATTTTTATTTTTTTAAAAATTTTATTTTTATTTATTGTACTGACACATGTCACATTACGATTGGGCGAGATTTTTTTTTAAAATCCAGCTATCAATTACCACGTGTAAGCCGATAGTCACGTGTGCATTTCCGTCCAATGAGTTGACGCAGGATCTATTTGGTAATGGGTCCTCACTCCATGGATGCTTTTAGAGAAAATCAAACTCTGAAGATCAAACTGAGAAAAGATCAAACCCCAGGGATGTACGGAGTAATTTAACTTTTTTTTTTTTTCTAAGCACTTGGATCTTCTTTCACATTCTCTTACAAGGAGGATTTGATGCTTCCGTGCGCAGAAAATATTCAGTAACAAAAGTTAAATTTTAAGCTTTTATAAGTACAAATTATGATTTTTTTTAAAAAAAATTAACTATTTAAATTTAATCATATCATTTAATGAGAATGAGTCATGATCAAGTCAAGCCAACTTTATCTGACCTTGTTAAACAAGGCAATTCTTGAATTTGATTTTTAGAAATGAATCTTTTTCTGCATAATTGTATCATGGTTGTTCATGGCAACGTCTTTTGTTTTAGGAATCAAAGGAGGATCGAATTTTTTTTTTCTTGAAAAGTAAGATCGAATTCAAATTCAAATTGCCGATGATCTGTCAGTGGAACTCAGGTGGAAGTATCTGAAAAAGAGTACTTGCAGCTGATCTATGTAAATTCAGGTGGTGTTCGGTGAAAATTTCTACTCTCATTAAAAAATTATAAAATAATCTCTTTCTCCTTATTAATTTTTTATTTATTATAATATTCATTTAAATCTTCTCTCTCTTTACTTTTTCATCAAATTCTATAAGATATTTTTACTTTTTCACAAATCTCAAAACTCCCAAAATTTCTAACTCCCAAATTTTTTACTCCCGAACGCCACCTTAACCAGAGACACCTGAAAGAAAATCTTGTGTAAAGAGAGAGAGAGGCGTTGGGACTGAAGACGCATCTGAAACTTGCAGACCTAGTCCACGCGAGGCCCCGAGACATCACTGACTCATTTGTTGTCCACCATTATTTTCGCATGCTAAACGGGTTCGAGGTTATTAAGCTCAAGAAAAGTACGTGATCACTGCTGATCGTTTGATATTGTCCACCAGCCATATAGCACCCTTCTTCGAAACTCAACCACAAAAACCCAAAAAAAGAAAAATAAAAGGGAAAAGTGAAGATAACTTGTTTATGAGGGCGTTCGAGAGTAAAAATTTTGGGGGTTAAAAATTTTGGAGGTTTTGGAGTTTGTAAAAAAGTAAAGATATTTTCTAGGATTTGATGAAAAAGTAAGAGAGAGAAGATTTAAATGAATATTATAATAAAAAAATTGAGAAAGAGAGAGATTATTTTATAATTTTTTAATGTGAGTAGAAATTTTGAACACACGAACATGACGTTTGGGAGTTAAAATTTTAGAGTAAAATTTTAGTAGTTGTGAAAAAGGTGAGGAGAGAATGAAAAAATTTGTAAAAAAGTAAAAAAAAAGTTAAAGAAAAAGTGAAAAAAGTAAGAGAAAAAAATAAGGAACGAGAGAATGTAATGATGTTAGCCAAACGCTGCGTAAATCAGATCATTTACATGACATGCATGCAGGCAAACGTATGCCAATGTCGTTCGCAACGTTGCATCAGTCACAGACCAACAAGCTGACGTAAACGCTACGAACCTATCGTACACGGTACATATGATCTGTCATGGAGCCAGCTGTGTTTATCACGCAGGCAAACGTAGGCCCATTACGTTGTTTCCCTCACGTAAACGCTATATAAACCACTCGTACATGTCTGTCATTGAGCTAGTGTTTATCAAGGAAGGGTGTAATTTATGTGGTTCTAGTTTCAAACGTGTAAAATAAGAGTAGCGTGGTTTCAACGGGGAGCTGAATAAGAGGACAAAGTGTTGGTAGATAGAGAGTAGAGAGCTGAGAGAGACTGGCGATCCAGGCTTGACTTTGAAGGTGCAGGGAGAGGGAGGACGGCAAGGGGTTTGAAGCAAAATAGACGCAATTAATCCAGCAGACCTATCAGAGATGAGAGATTTCGTAAAGCTCTCCCCGGTACACATCTCGAGATCTGCACTACAATCGAAATGTACACCCAAACCCCGGCTCTGGATCTCAACTCCCGGAGCTCTTCTATCTGATATATGGCTGCAAATGTGTATAATAAGAAATGTTTTTTTCTTCTTCTGCCATAATGCAGGGAACTGTCTTGAAGGTGGAAATTTTATGCTTAAACTCTATACGTACAAGAATTAAGCTCCTCAAAGTGGCATTTGTGCATGCCATCGATATCGTCTGTCCGGTAATCTTTTCTTCATCTCTTTTTTCCTGTGTCTTTCTTGCAAATATCTATAATTTGTGGCCCTACGTAAACATTTTTGAAAGATAAAATTCATTTTGACTCACTAGGTTTTGATGCAACTTTTTTTTTTCATCCAATCACGACTCGCCGTATGTCATAAATATTGGGTCTATGAATAACATGATGCAAACAAGTCATCACAAAAATATTACAAGAATTAATTTTGAATTATAATTAATTAACATAAATCGGAATAAATTAAAATTGTGACTTGAAATTAAACCGGCCATACATGCGGTAATCATTAAAAACATAAAACCAGTCATGACTGGTGGTAGAAATCAAGAAATAACTATTTAAAATTATACTTCAAATAAATATTTTACTTTGAATATATGGAATTACGAACACTTGGATATACTGATATGGAAAAGAAAGGGAATATGGTTAACGGTATGCTCAACACATGAGCTCCTAATTAGGCAAAAACTAAGAGAGAAATTAGAAGAAGGCACATGGCAAGTTGTGATTGGGTGAAATAAAAAATTCTATTAAATCACTCTAATAGAGTTAGGCTTAATGATCTATTGTACCAACAGTCAAAACCTAGTGAGTTTTAAGATTTTTTTAGAAACCATGTGAATTTTTCAAAATCACTTCAAAACACAATGAGTAAATATAAATTCTCTTTTTGAAAAAAGAAAAAAAGAAAAAAAGAAGAAGGCCTTCCTAATTTCAAGGTACTGAATATTATATACAAAAGTTAAATAAAAGTAATTACATTCTAAAATTTGTTAAGTGCAAAAAGGTTGGTCCTAAAGCTTCCATCTTAACATGTTCTAACAAATGTTTTAATGTTGTCAACACATTATTGAATCCCATTAATGAAATTAGTCAATGTATTAATGCATGGTCACTACAAGAAAATCGGGCTACAGCCACAGAGCCTTTCCGTTTCGTCAATAAAAGATTAGCTTTTAGTGACCAAATTCTTCTGTTGGTCACTAAAGATATTACAAAAAAAAATCCTCAATTTCACAAAATGTCTAAATCCCTAATTCAAATCCAAATTCCACTCTAATTACATTGCATTTAATTGACATTACAATCAAATTAATTAAAAATGATACTACCAAAAAAATCTCAAATTTCACAAAATGTCAAAATCCTTAATTCTAAAATAATTGCAGTGCATAAAAATTAAAATTGTTTTCCTATTATGAGAGAGAGAGAGAGAGAGAGAGAGAGGTGAATAAAATATTTGGGTTAGGCCTTAGGGCCATTAGGCTCTAGTTGGCCTGGGTCTATGGGGGTTAGACCTAGGCCAACTTATAAAAAAAATAAAAATACATTTTTTTTTTTTTTGGCGGTGCAATGGGTGGTGGCCGCCCAGGGCCACTATGCCTTGCAGCCGCCACTGATTCAGGCTGATTATATTGCAAAGGGATACGTATATTGCATGTACTCTGGATTAGGTTCTCAGAATCTTTGTTAATTCAGAAGATTTCCGCTTTTGTTTTTGTCTTTTTTCTTTTTCCTCCCTTTTGGCCTTCGGGTTCCATGAAATTACATGCCGTCGAAAAAAGAGCACGCTGTTGGCTTGCCCATCACAATTAGTTCCCTAGATGTTCTTTGTTTTTCAATTTTCTTCATGCTAAATTGCTAAAAAAAATGGAGCACTTGTAGTCACTTGGAATCATCAAACCCAAATTATAGACATAATTTTATTTCATAAAAACCCACTGGAAAACAACTTATTTGCAACCTTCTAGATTGAAATATGAAACTCAAATTCAGACCACATCATTATTAGACACCACTAGATCTCAGATGAGTAATTCATAAGATGAGATGACACAGATTCTACAAGATTCCTATTGGTAAACTTCTACAAGTCCCAAGGGCGCACTTCTTCTCTTCTTCTTCTTTATTTTTATTCTTATTTCCTTTATTGAGGCTGCAGATCATCAATTTCTAGCTGATGATCATCCTTTTTTTGCCATAGAAATGGCCACGTTGATAAACTGAGCGTTCTCTTTAGAAATGCGGTCAGAAAGAATTTCCCTGTACCTACGGAAGACCTCCTCAATGATTGCATCTCCAAAGTGACCAACAAGCAAAGGTTCGGCCACAGCTCTCACGCACTGTGCCACATTATATGCATCAGCTGAGCTAAACTCGTCATTATAAGCACTCGAGTTGACTTCAGAAACCTCCAGGCGAACAATGGAGAAAGATCCTTCTTTCTGAACTTCCAATCTCAGTTCTGATGGGGATGGCGAGTATTGAGGAATATTGAAGGAATCCATTTTCTCTTCTTCTATGAGTCCCTATATTAATACATACAACTTATATTTCAGCACACGATCATGAGGTTTTACTGCAAATTCGAGAAAACTTATTCCTTAATCCCACTTCCTAACAGGGTTTTTTTTTCCCCTATTCTGTAGTGATCGAGTTCCTAATGCACATCATATCAGCACACATGATAGAGAAACTAGTAGTGAATGTTACCTCGGAGACCATATCATTGAGTGCCGTAGCCAGAAGTTCCCAAATGAAACAACACTCTTTGCTGGCTGGGTCTTCGCTTCTTCGCCCCAGAAATGTTAAAACCATTCGCCCTCCTGCCACCAACTCCTCTGCACGACAACTCAGAAACGTTGAAAAATCCCTTTGAAATTGCGCGTAGTAAGCCCCTATGACAGTCTGTGGGCTTGTGCTTGCAATGTTAATGTTCCCTTTGTTGCTCTCCAGCAGTTCAGGAACCTGATGAACAGCATATACAATATCAATGGTTTAATTACTTGGCCATTTATCACCACATAAATCGATCCCCCCTAATATTAGATCAACTTTTTCAGGGAAAATTAATTGCCTCAAATAAACAGTGGTACACATCAAAAACAAAAATTACTTAGACACTTGTTAAGGCAAAGTTGATTTGTCATGGGAAGTACTGACACTTAGTTGCAAAAAATGAATTGGTTCGCGTAGGAAAAAAATGAATTGATTATGTAATGAGCACAACTTTTAGAGTATTGGATCGTGCAGTACAGACTAGGTCCTAATTGAAGAAGCATATGACTTAAATCATTCATCTTTTCACTTTTTATCAATTCGTAAAATTTCACTTTTTAACCAACTCATGAAATTCTACTTTTTCATTATTTTTTCTCAAAATCTAATAAACTTATAATTCATTTCAATTTTTTACAACATTTCCAAAATTTCTACAAAATTTTAATTTGCAAACATGACCTTTATTATTGTTGCCAAGAAAAAAAAAAAAAACCACAGCTAGCTTGCATGGACGTACCAAACATAGATGAAAAGTCGATGCTGTTATTAATAGTTGAAAATGAAATCGCTCGATCCACTTATTATTTTGATTGAATTCCAAATCTCTAGACATTTAATATGCCATTAACATTTTCTTTGTTTTTTCGTGGACGTCGAGAATAAGTAATTACCTGAGATAGCCAATGGAGGCTGTAAGAAGAATGGGCAAAATGCAGACTCTTGCTCTGAAAAAGCCTGCCATAGAAAGAACCCGGAACTCCCGCGAAAAACAGGGACCAGCGCCAGTCCCAAGTTCGTCACTCATTTTCTTCTGGAAGCTTGGCAGTGACTTGAAAACAGTATTGAAATCGTTCCCTGGAAGGTCATTCAAGAACACTTGGTATTCGGGCGATTGACGGCCTAGTTCCTCGCGAAGCTTGTCCACTACCTTGATGAGTTCGGAAACAACGAACAAAGTGTTTGGTCCTGAAGCACAACCCAAGTCTGCTATGACGAGGCTCCTTGGCGTGGTGCGGCAGTAGAGGTCAGTGATAGCCTCATCTCTGATGGGCTTGGTCATACATATTACTTTTTGCTGCCCAAAATGCGAAAGGTGAATAAAGAGAAAGATATGAGAAATATTGAATACCATGCGACTTCGTGTATAACTAGATACTGTTTATATAACAGAACGTTGATAATACTTATAGTACATGAACTATAAAGATAACAAAAAATATTGTAGTAATACAATCTTTTAATTTTAAATGCTCTATAATATGGATAAAGAAATATAAATTTTTAAATATAAAATCACAATTATGAAGAGTATATATGTACCTAGTTCCAACTCACACATTTTGGGTCGTGTGGTTTCTGGCCACTTTTAGCAGAATTGAAATCATGCCAACAAAAATCTTGTGCCTCAACTTATTACAAATAAAATGGAACATATCAAAAAACATTTTTGACGCATTTTTGCATGGTATCATGCATGGCCTGACTGGAACAATCAATTAAGTTGAAGAGTCATCTGATCTCTAGCTATCACCTGCATGAAGTCAGCAAACTTTGGTGGGAGCTGGGGGTTAATGCTGAGTTTACCTGAACCAGAGAGTTGTTTCCATAACTCGTTTCTCCAATTCCTCCATTCATGTGGAGCACTTGAACAACTTCCATCGCTCTATCGATCTCTTTTTTGTGAAGCTGGGTGGTTTTGTGAGTTTGAGCTGATTGTGTTGATCAAGGAGCAATGCGTGCACCTATTTATAGACTTTTCCCTAAAGAACTACGTACAACCTACAGGTCCCACTTGTTAATTAGTTTTCTAATTTCCTGGAGGGGCTGATCGATTAAGGTTGGCGTCTATTGATGAGAATCGATTGACGTGCCCTGCAATTGCTGACATGGTAATTAGGTGAATGAAAAAAAATGTCGAGGAAAGAAGAAAAAGACCGACAAGAAGACGCGTAAAGCGTCATCCTGCTAGAAAAAGAAAGACTTCACGAAATTTGGAACGTCCAATAAGAAAAAAAACGCTCTGTCCGTGTGATTGCTAAGCCAACCATTCTTTTACTCCACAATGGCTAATACTAACGAAATTGGATGGTCGTTATTTTGATATCCTTTCCTATATATTGCAAAATATAAAATTTAGCAAATAGTTCTTCGTTGAATTAATCTTCCTAGTTTTGACATTCATTTTGAAAACTTTTTGAATAATTTACTAATTTACACTGAAAATCTATTTGTGATGCATAGTATTTACATACATGATGTCCTTACATTTATAAATCTCTGAATTAATAGATGCTTGGAATCCATGTTACATTGAACCTAAATTTCTGCAAATTATTTCCTATTAAGTTATCTTCCTTAGTATAGTTTCTAACTTCTAAAATTATCAATCACATTTGGTACATTGTTAACCTTAGTAAACTAAGTATTTTTTTCATTCAGACTATGTTGGAAAAAATAAATTTCAATACTTAAAACTGACAATAAATTTCCAAGTAAAAATTTCTAAAATTTTAAAAATATTCTTTTAAATTTTGACAAACAAATACCCCTAAAGAAAGACTTCCGCCGGAAAAAAAATATTGAATTTACTCTTTTACCTCCATTAATTGTTAAATAATAGAGCGTCCCTGTTGCTGGCTGTACAGCTGTACTTAAAAAGTAAAAGAAAGACCTGCTCCAAATAAAAAATTTGAACCTGGATCCTCTTTCACATGCTCTTACAAGGCGGATTTGATGCTTCCGTGCGCAGAAAATATGATGTTTGATTGCATAAATGTTGCAGTTCCAAAACATTAAATTTTAAGTTTTTATAAGCATAAATTATGTTTTTTTTTTTTAAATTTAAGTATTTAAAATTGATCATATCATTTAATAAGAATTGAGTTATCAAGCCAAGCCCACGTCATCTCTGTTGAGGCAATTGTTGAATTTGTTTTTAAAACTGAATCTTTTCTGCATGATTGTATCATTTCTGGTTGTTCACGGCAAACGTCTTAATCAAGGAAGATCGAATTCAAATTCAAATTGCCGATGATCTGTCAGTGGAACTCAGGTGAAGTGTCTGCAAAAGAGTACTTGTAGCTGATCTACCTAAATTTAACTAGAGACAGCCAAAAGAAAATCTCGTGTAAAGAGAGAGAGAGAGAGGGAGGCGCTGGAACCGAAGACGCTTTTAAGAGTTTGTTCGTTTGTTTTACATTATAAGAATTTTTTGAATTCTGAAAATATATAAATTAAATATGTTTTTTAATTCACGCGAGGCCCCGACAAATCACTGGATTCATTTGTTGTACTCCAATTTTTTTCGCGGGTCCAAGGTTATTAAGTTCAAGAAAATACGTGTGATCACTGCTGATCGTTTGATAGTGTCCACCAACCATATATCACTAATCACTCTTCTTCCTAATTAAGGCCGTCTCTAATATAAATGGAGTCTTAGTCGAAACCATGAAAAGAAATCTTTTATAATAAACTATAATATAAAAATATTAACAAATTTTAGTTGAGAATTATTCTTTTACCTTTTGAAATGCAAAATTACTTATCAAAATTTTGTATTCGAGATTTGTCAATAGATCATTTTTAATTGATAATATAACTAGACATTTAATGTTTCTTGTATCATAGTAGATCTTAAATAAGATTTTATTAAGTTTCAGTTTTGAAAATTTTCTTTTCTCATAAGCAACGTATTTAGATTTTGAAATTGAATAAACACTTGAAAGTTAGATAGAAAGAAGGAAAGATATGACTTATACGATAGAAAAATAAGGAAAAATATTGGTAAAGAGAAGAGTAAAAGTAGAATATCAATTGAAAAGTACGTTATAAAGAAGGAAGAGTAAGTTCAGAGTAGAAAGATAAAGAAACATTGGTCAAGAAAATAGTGAAAGTAAGGATAAAATAAGAATTAAGAAAGACTAAAAATTAAAGTCTAGTCTTTTTTTTAATTTTAAAATTAAAAGAATAATTTTTTTTTTCAAAATTTTGAAGAAGATTTCAAAAAGTTTCTTTGAAGGAAAGAAATTTTAATTTAAAAACCCCCATAAAAGTTTTTCCCTTATAACCTATGAAATATTAAATAAAATAAAAAATTAAGTCCTTCCTATTTTAAAGGCTTTAGACAACTTAAGAGACGCACCTTTCCAAAAAAACCAGAAAAAAGTGAAAAGTGACCATCACTTGTTTATATCAGATCATTTACATGACATGCGTGCAGGCAAACGTATGCCAATGTCCTTTGCAACGTTGCATCAGTCACAGACCAAGAAGCTGACGTAAACGCTATAAACCACTCGTCCATCTGATCTGTCATTGAGCCAGCTGTGTTTATCACGCAGGCAAACGTAGGCTAACCGTGTTGTTTCGCACACGTAAACGCTATATGAACCACTCGTACATCTATGTCATTTAGCTGGTGTTTATCGAGGAAGGGTGTAATTTATGAGTTTCTATATGTTCGTTTTGATAATTATTTTAAAATATAAATATATTCATAAAATTAATATTTAAAATCTAAAAAATTTATACGTAAATATCAATACATTTAATATAATTTTTAATAATTTTTCACACAAATTTTAATATATTTTAAAAAATTATAACAAATCTTTTTTTTTTATATTTTTTCATCTAACTCTAATAATTTTTTTATTAAAGAATTACATCAAATCATCTTCCTACACATTTTTACAAATTTTAACAAAAATTAAATATCTTTAAAATTCTAATTCATTTCAATTTTTTACAACATTTCCAAAATTTCTATAAAATTTTAATTTGCAAACATGACCAAATTTTCAGTTGCCAAGAAAAAAAATAAGAACCATAGCTAGCTTGCATGGACGTACCAAACATAGATGAAAAGCCGATGCTATTATTAACAGTTGAAAATGAAATCGCTTGATCCTTTTATTATTTTGATTGAATTCTAAATCTCAAAACATTTAATATGCCATTATCATTTTCATTTTTTTTTCGTGGACATCAAGAATAAGTAATTACCTGAGATAGCCACTGAAGGCTGTAAGAAGAATGGACAAAATGCAGACTCTTGCTCTGAAAAAGCCTGCCATAGAAAGAACCCGGAACTCCCGAGAAGAAACAAGGACCAGCGCCAGTCCCAAGTTCGTAACTCATTTTCTTCCGGAAGCTTGGCAGTGACTTGAAAACGGTATTGAAATCGTTCCCTGGAAGGTCATTCAAGAACACTTGGTATTCGGGTGATTGACGGCCTAGTTCCTCGCGAAGCTTGTCCACTGCCTTGATGAGTTCGGAAACAACGAACAAAGTGTTTGGTCCTGAAGAACAACCCAAGTCTGCTATGACGAGGCTCCTTGGCGAGGTGCGGCAGTAGAGGTCAGTGATAGCCTCCTCTCTGATGGGCTTGGTCATAGATATTACTTTTTGCTGCTCAAACGCGAAAGGGGAATCAAGAGAAAGATATAAGAAATATTGAATACCATACGACTTCGTATAACTAGATATTTTAACAGAGTTGAAATCTAAGCGAACAAAAATTTTGTGCCTCAACTGATTACAAATAAAATGGGACACATGATCAAAAGCATTTTTGACCCATTTTTGCATGGTATCATGGCCTGACTGGAACAATAAATTAAGTTGAAGAGTCATCTCTCTAGCAATATCCTGCATGAAGTTTGCAAACTTTGGTTGGAGGGGGTTAAATGTTAATGCTGTGTTTACCTGAACCAGGGAGTTGTTTGCGTAACTCGTATCTCCAATTCCTCCATTCATGTGGAGCACTTGAACAACTTCCATCGCTCTATCGCTCTGATCTTTTTTGTGAAGCCAGGTGGTTTTGTGAGTTTTAGCTGATTGTGTTGATCAAGGAGCAATTCGTGCACCTATTTATAGACCTTTCTCTCAAGAACTACGTACAGCCTACAGGTCCCACTTGTTAATTAGTTTTTTAATTCCTGGAGGGGCTGATCGATTAAGGTTGGCATAAAAGCATCGGTAAAGTTATTCAAAGAAGTATTCTTCTATTTCAACTAGTATAAAATCATTAATCAGACGAATATGTAATGAAAATAATTATCAACTGTATTATGTCTAATTGTGGAGAGGTCATATATTGTTAAAATAAGACTATTGAGTGTTTAACTTCCTATTCCAATTAAAATGTATTGCTGTATAAAATAGAGATTTGGAACGTACAAAAATATCTTCCCAAAAATGATAATAAAGTACTCACTTGATTTCTTAATTATTTCATGGTTCACATTTATTGCTTTTGTTAGTATTTAGGCCTATATTCATGGACTAAAATCTTTTGTCCATACAATTTAGAGATAGATAGATAGATACAATAGATGACTCTATTATAGGGCTAATGATGTCCGAAATTTTATATAGACACATTCACAGCAAAAGGCGTTCATGGCTATATGAAAATATGGCTTGATTTATTATTTCCAGAAAAAAATGATAAGAAAGTAATTAATTGACCTGCAAATTATTTCGTGAATTAAGGTCCGTGTTTTATATTTTTGTGATCCACTAGGCCTATATTCACAGCAAAAGGAGTTCATGTTATGTTTAGAAAGTTGTACTTTACTCATCATAAATCTGACCGTATCTGTTTTGGTTCCTGAGTTTAATGTGATCAGATGGTAATTAGATAGATATTATGTTCCCTGTGCTTTCATTTCTAGCTAGGTACAAGATTTACTTATGCTGATCTTAATGAACGTCTGAGTTGAAAAAATATTGGAAGATATGAGTTCAAGTCGACTGGAGTGTGGTGTTCTAGTCCTAAGTGTAGGCGTTAAAGTTTCATCAAACCCAAATTATAAACATAATTTTCTTTCATAAAAACCCACTAGAAAACAATTTATTTCCAACCTTCTGGATTGAAATATGAAACTCAAATACAGCAGTACTACATCATTATTATACACCACTATATCTCAGATAAGTAATTGATCATAAGATGAGATGACACTACTGATTCTGGAAGATTCCTATTGGTAAACTTCTTCTTCTTCTTCTTCCTCTTTATTTTTATTCTTAATTATTTCCTTTGTTGAGGCTGTAGATCAATTTCTAGATGACGATCATCCTCTTTTTGCCATAGAAATGGTCACGTTGATAAACTGAGTGTTCTCTTTAGAAATGCGGTCAGAAAGAATTTCCCTGTACCTACGGAAGACCTCCTCAATGATTGCATCTCCAAAGTGACTAACAAGCAAAGGTTCGGCCACAGCTCTCATGCATTGTGCCACATTATATCCACATTGCAGAACGCATCAGCTGAGCTGAACTCGCTATTATAAGCACTCCAATTGACTTCAGAAACTCCAGACGGGCATAGAAGAAGATCTTTCTTTCAGAACTTTTCAATCTCAGTTTGATGGGAGGGGTATTGGGGAATATTAAGGAATCCATTTTTCTTCTCTACGAGTCCCTTATATTAAAATTACAGTAACTTATTTTCGCACAAAGGATCAGGTTTTACTTGCAAATTGAGAAACTTATCTTAATCTACTTCCTAATTCAGGGTTTTTTTTTTTTTTTTATTCAGTAGTGATCGAGTTCCTAATGCACATCATATCACCACACATGATAGAGAAATTACTAGAAACCTCCAGACGTTACCTCGGAGACCAGATCACTTGAGTGTGGTGATATGATGTGCATTAGGAACTCGATCACTACAGAATAGGGGAAAAAAAAACCCTGTTAGGAAGTGGGATTAAGGAATAAGTTTTCTCTAATTTGCAGTAAAACCTGATCTGTGCTGAAATATAAGTTGTATGTAATTAATATAGGGACTCATAGAAGAAGAGAAAATGGATTCCTTCAATATTCCTCAATACTCGCCATCCCCATCAGAACTGAGATTGGAAGTTCTGAAAGAAGGATCTTTCTCCATTGTTCGCTGGAGGTTTCTGAAGTCGGAGTGCTTATAATAGCGAGTTCAGCTCAGCTGATGCATATAATGTGGCACAGTGCATGAGAGCTGTGGCCGAACCTTTGCTTGTTGTCACTTTGGAGATGCAATCATTGAGGAGGTCTTCCGTAGGTACAGGGAAATTCTTTCTGACCGCATTTCTAAAGAGAACACTCAGTTTATCAACGTGACCATTTCTATGGCAAAAAAAGGATGATCATCAGCTAGAAATTGATCTACAGCCTCAATAAAGGAAATAAGAATAAAAATAAAGAAAGAATTTACCAATAGGAATCTTCCAGAATCTGTGTCATCTCATCTTATGAAATTACTCATCTGAGATATAGTGGTGTATAATAATGATGTGTACTTATTTGAGTTTCATATTTCAATCCAGAAGGTTGCAAATAAATTGTTTTCCCTATGACAGTCTGATTGGGGATTTGTTAATGTAATATCTATCTAATTACCATCTGATCACATTAAACTCAGGAACCAAAACAGATACGGTCAGATTTATGATGAGTAAAGTACATCTAGGCATCAGAGTTCCCTGATGAACAGCATATACATATCATCAACATGGTTTAACTTTACTCATCATAAATCTGACCGTATCTGTTTTGGTTCCTGAGTTTAATGTGATCAGATGGTAATTAGATAGATATTATGTTCCCTGTGCTTTCATTTCTAGCTAGGTACAAGATTTAGCTGATCTTAATGATCTGAGTTGAAAAAATATTGGAAGATATGAGTTCAAGTCGACTGGAAGTCCTAAGTGTAGGCGTTAAAGTTTCATTGAGGATTGCCGTAGCACACTACGATTCTGGAAGATTCCTATTGGTAAACATTTTTATTCTTAATTATTTCCTTTGTTGAGGCTGTAGATCAATTTCTAGATGACGATCATCCTCTTTTTGCCATAGAAATGGTCACGTTATAAACTGAGTGTTCTCTTTAGAAATGCGGTCAGAAAGAATTTCCCTGTACCTACGGAAGACCTCCTCAATGATTGCATCTCCAAAGTGACTAACAAGCAAAGGTTCGGCCACAGCTCTCATGCATTGTGCCACATTATATCCACCATTGCAGAACGCATCAGCTGAGCTGAACTCGCTATTATAAGCACTCCAATTGACTTCAGAAACCTCCAGACGAGCAATAGAGAAAGATCCTTCTTTCAGAACTTCCAATCTCAGTTCTGATGGGGATGGCGTGTATTGGGGAATATTGAAGGAATCCATTTTCTCTTCTTCTACGAGTCCCTATATTAATTACATACAACTTATATTTCAGCACAAAGATCAGGTTTTACTGCAAATTAGAGAAAACTTATTCCTTAATCCTACTTCCTAATTACAGGGTTTTTTTTTTTTTTTTTTTTTAACACATGTGAATGTTACCTCGGAGACCATATCATTGAGTGCCGTAGCCAGAAGTTCCCAAATGTAACAACATCTTTGCTGGCTGGGTCTTCGCTTCTTCGCCCCAGAAATGTTAAAACCATTCGCCCTCCTGCCACCAACTCCTCCGCACGACACCTCAGAAATGTTGAAAAATCCCTTTGAAATTGCGCGTAGTAAGCCCCTATGACAGTCTGTGGGCTTGTGCTTGCCATGTAAATGTTCCCTTTGTTGCTCTCCGACAGTTCAGGAACCTGATGAACAGCATATACAATATCAACGGTTTAACTACTTGGCCATTTGTCACCACATATATAGATCCCCCAAATATTAGATCAACTTTTTCAGGGAAAATTAATTGCCTTAAATAAACAGTGGTACACATCAAAAACAAAAATTACTTAGACACTTGTTAAGGCAATAATTAGTCAGTTGATTTGTCTTGCGAACTGATCCTTTGTTATAAAAAATGAATTGGTTCGCGTGGGAATAAAATGAATTGATTCTGTAATGAACGACAACTTGAACGGTATTGGACCGTGCAGTGTAGACTAAGCCCTAATTGGAGGAGCATATGACTTAAATCATTCATCTATTTACTTTTTTATCAATTCGTAAAATTTCACTTTTTCACGGATTCATAAAATTCTACTTTTTCACTATTTTCTCTAAGAATGTATTAAAATTCTAATTCATTTCAATTTTTTACAACATTTCCAAAATTTCTATAAAATTTTAATTTGCAAACATGACCAAATTATCAGTTGCCAAGAAAAAAAATAAGAACCATAGCTAGCTTGCTTGGACGTACCAAACATAGATGAAAAGCCGATGCTATTATTAACAGTTGAAAATGAAATCGCTTGATCCTTTTATTATTTTGATTGAATTCTAAATCTCAAAACATTTAATATGCCATTATCATTTTCATTTTTTTTTCGTGGACATCAAGAATAAGTAATTACCTGAGATAGCCATTGGAGGCTGTAAGAAGAATGGACAAAATGCAGACTCGTGCTCTGAAAAAGCCTGCCATAGAAAGAACCCGGAACTCCCGAGAAGAAACAGGGACCAGCGCCAGTCCCAAGTTCGTAACTCATTTTCTTCCTGAAGCTTGGCAGTGACTTGAAAACGGTATTGAAATCGTTCCCTGGAAGGTCATTCAAGAACACTTGGTATTCGGGTGATTGACGGCCTAGTTCCTCGCGAAGCTTGTCCACTACCTTGATGAGTTCGGAAACAACGAACAAAGTGTTTGGTCCTGAAGAACAACCCAAGTCTGCTATGACGAGGCTCCTTGGCGAGGTGCGGCAGTAGAGGTCAGTGATAGCCTCCTCTCTGATGGGCTTGGTCATAGATATTACTTTTTGCTGCTCAAACGCGAAAGGGGAATCAAGAGAAAGATATAAGAAATATTGAATACCATACGACTTCGTATAACTAGATATTTTAACAGAGTTGAAATCTAAGCGAACAAAAATTTTGTGCCTCAACTGATTACAAATAAAATGGGACACATGATCAAAAGCATTTTTGACCCATTTTTGCATGGTATCATGGCCTGACTGGAACAATAAATTAAGTTGAAGAGTCATCTCTCTAGCAATATCCTGCATGAAGTTTGCAAACTTTGGTTGGAGGGGGTTAAATGTTAATGCTGTGTTTACCTGAACCAGGGAGTTGTTTGCGTAACTCGTATCTCCAATTCCTCCATTCATGTGGAGCACTTGAACAACTTCCATCGCTCTATCGCTCTGATCTTTTTTGTGAAGCCGGGTGGTTTTGTGAGTTTGAGCTGATTGTGTTGATCAAGGAGCAATTCGTGCACCTATTTATAGACCTTTCTCTCAAGAACTACGTACAGCCTACAGGTCCCACTTGTTAATTAGTTTTTTAATTCCTGGAGGGGCTGATCGATTAAGGTTGGCGTCTATTGATGGGAATCGATTGACGTGCCCTGCAATTGCTGACAAGTGGTAGTTAGGTGCGAGGAAAAACTGAAAGAGCGCCCGCCATGAGGTAATTAACGAATTAAAAAAAAAAAAAAAGACGGACAAGAAAACGCGTAAAGCATGATCCATGTGTATGGTAATTCTTGAGAAAGCCGCCAGAGAAATTGGAAAAAGCTACAAGCTTGTTTTACCCACTTCTACCTGCTGGTTTTAGAACGACTTCCGCAGAAATCCAGAATAAGGCTGTCTGGATTTGAAAACTGCACTCTTTGTTGGATTACTCCTGTGGACAAGCATACAGTGCGACGTGGGACCAAAGCCATGATGGCTGCATGGGATTGATTCTCTCCTTTCCAATTTTTTGATATATCGCAAACGTCTTTTATTTTAGTGATCAGGGAAGATCGAATTCAAATTCAAATTCAGATCTTTTAGTGGAACTCAGGTGGAAGTGTCTGAAATTTAGGGAGCAAGAGGAATGCATGTTTTTAAGTTAACTTCTTTACATATGTCGTTGGGGCACTTTAGGGAGCACCAAGGAAATATTTTTAAATAAAACTTATAAATAAGGCAAGAGGGAGGCATTGTTCTCGTTTGCACAAAGGACAATAGTCAATGTTCAAATATGTGGGGACAAATTGTAAATCACACGAGCAGGGATAAAATGGGGAGACGAAGGGGGTGCAACGCATATATTTGTCACATGCAATGTTTTCCGTTCAAAATGACAGAAAAGCAGACGGCGGGATATGAAATGTGGACCAGCGATAGATGGAGGGCTAAATGTCATGAAATTAATAATATAGAGTGTAATGTGCGGAGGGACCCATAGTCGCGGGAGGGGGGGAGGGGGCCGCGGCGAAAAATGTAATTTTCCCAAAAATAAAAAAGGGAAAAGTGACTATCATTGTTTATATCAGATCATTAATTTACATGTGACGTATGCCGATGTCGTTTGCCTCGTTGCATCAGTCACATACCAACAAGCTGACGTAAACATACACTATGAACCACTCGTACATCTGATCTGTGTCATAATTGAGCTAGTGTTTCTCGCGCAGGCAAGCGTAGGCCAATAATGTTGTTTCCCACACGTAGACGCTATATGAACCAGAACCACTCGTACATCTCTCATGTCATTTAGCTAGTGTTTATCAAGGAAGGGTGTAATTTATGTGGTTCTAGTTTTAAACGTGGAAAATAAAAGAGTAGCGTGGTTTCAACGGGGAGCTGAATAAGAGGACAAAGTGTTGGTAGATAGAGAGTAGAGAGCTGAGAGAGACTCGCGATCCAGGCTTGACTTTGAAGGTGCAGGGAGAGGGATAACGGCGGGGGGTTTGAAGCAAAATAGACGCAATTAATCCAACAGAACTAATCAGAGATCGATGAGAGAATTTTTGTAAAGCTCTCCCCTGTACACATCTCGAGATCTGCACTACAATCGAAATGTACACCCAAACCCCGGCTCTGGATCCCACCTCACGGAGCACTTCTATCTGATATATTGTTGCAAGTGTTTATAATAAGAAATAACGTCTATTTCTTCTTCTGCCATAATGCAGGGAACTGTCCTGAGGGTGGAAATTTTATGCTTAAACTATATACGTACAAGAATTAAAAAAAAAAACCGATCCGGGTTTTTTTTTTAATTTAAATTTTAGATTTATTTTTATTTTTTTAAAAAAATTTTATTTTTATTTATTGTACTGACACATGTCACATTACGATTGGGCGAGATTTTTTTTAAAATCCAGCGGTCAATTACCACGTGTAAGCCGATAGTTACGTGTGCATTTCCGTCCAATGAGTTGACGGCAGGATCTATTTGGTAATGGGTCCTCACTCCATGAATGCTTTTAGAGAAAATCAAACTCTGAAGATCAAACTGAGAAAAGATCAAACCCCAGGGATGTACGGAGTAATTTAACTTTTTTTTTTTTTCTAAGCACTTGGATCTTCTTTCACATTCTCTTACAAGGAGGATTTGATGCTTCCGTGCGCAGAAAATATTCAGTAACAAAAGTTAAATTTTAAGCTTTTATAAGTACAAATTATGATTTTTTTTTAAAAAATTAACTATTTAAATTTAATCATATCATTTAATGAGAATGAGTCATGATCAAGTCAAGCCAACTTTATCTGACCTTGTTAAACAAGGCAATTCTTGAATTTGATTTTTAGAAATGAATCTTTTTCTGCATAATTGTATCATTTCTGGTTGTTCATGGCAAACGTCTTTTGTTTTAGGAATCAAAGGAGGATCGAATTTTTTTTTTCTTGAAAAGTAAGATCGAATTCAAATTCAAATTGCCGATGATCTGTCAGTGGAACTCAGGTGGAAGTATCTGAAAAAGAGTACTTGCAGCTGATCTATGTAAATTCAGGTGGTGTTCGGTGAAAATTTCTACTCTCATTAAAAAATTATAAAATAATCTCTTTCTCCTTATTAATTTTTTATTTATTATAATATTCATTTAAATCTTCTCTCTCTTTACTTTTTCATCAAATTCTATAAGATATTTTTACTTTTTCACAAATCTCAAAACTCCCAAAATTTCTAACTCCCAAATTTTTTACTCCCGAACGCCACCTTAACCAGAGACACCTGAAAGAAAATCTTGTGTAAAGAGAGAGAGAGGCGTTGGGACTGAAGACGCATCTGAAACTTGCAGACCTAGTCCACGCGAGGCCCCGAGACATCACTGACTCATTTGTTGTCCACCATTATTTTCGCATGCTAAACGGGTTCGAGGTTATTAAGCTCAAGAAAAGTACGTGATCACTGCTGATCGTTTGATATTGTCCACCAGCCATATAGCACCCTTCTTCGAAACTCAACCACAAAAACCCAAAAAAAGAAAAAGAAAAGGGAAAAGTGAAGATAACTTGTTTATGAGGGCGTTCGAGAGTAAAAATTTTGGGGGTTAAAAATTTTGGAGGTTTTGGAGTTTGTAAAAAAGTAAAGATATTTTCTAGGATTTGATGAAAAAGTAAGAGAGAGAAGATTTAAATGAATATTATAATAAAAAAAATTGAGAAGGAGAGAGAGATTATTTTATAATTTTTTAATGTGAGTAGAAATTTTGAACACCACGAACATGACGTTTGGGAGTTAAAATTTTAGAGTAAAATTTTAGTAGTTGTGAAAAAGGTGAGGAGAGAATGAAAAAATTTGTAAAAAAGTAAAAAAGTAAAAAAAGTTAAAGAAAAAGTGAAAAAAGTAAGAGAAAAAATAAGGAACGAGAGAATGTAATGATGTTAAAATTTTAGTTAGCCAAACGCTGCGTAAATCAGATCATTTACATGACATGCATGCAGGCAAACGTATGCCAATGTCGTTCGCAACGTTGCATCAGTCACAGACCAACAAGCTGACGTAAACGCTACGAACCTATCGTACACGGTACATATGATCTGTCATGGAGCCAGCTGTGTTTATCACGCAGGCAAACGTAGGCCCATTACGTTGTTTCCCTCACGTAAACGCTATATAAACCACTCGTACATGTCTGTCATTGAGCTAGTGTTTATCAAGGAAGGGTGTAATTTATGTGGTTCTAGTTTCAAACGTGTAAAATAAGAGTAGCGTGGTTTCAACGGGGAGCTGAATAAGAGGACAAAGTGTTGGTAGATAGAGAGTAGAGAGCTGAGAGAGACTGGCGATCCAGGCTTGACTTTGAAGGTGCAGGGAGAGGGAGGACGGCAAGGGGTTTGAAGCAAAATAGACGCAATTAATCCAGCAGACCTATCAGAGATGAGAGATTTCGTAAAGCTCTCCCCGGTACACATCTCGAGATCTGCACTACAATCGAAATGTACACCCAAACCCCGGCTCTGGATCTCAACTCCCGGAGCTCTTCTATCTGATATATGGCTGCAAATGTGTATAATAAGAAATGTTTTTTTCTTCTTCTGCCATAATGCAGGGAACTGTCTTGAAGGTGGAAATTTTATGCTTAAACTCTATACGTACAAGAATTAAGCTCCTCAAAGTGGCATTTGTGCATGCCATCGATATCGTCTGTCCGGTAATCTTTTCTTCATCTCTTTTTTCCTGTGTCTTTCTTGCAAATATCTATAATTTGTGGCCCTACGTAAACATTTTTGAAAGATAAAATTCATTTTGACTCACTAGGTTTTGATGCAACTTTTTTTTTTCATCCAATCACGACTCGCCGTATGTCATAAATATTGGGTCTATGAATAACATGATGCAAACAAGTCATCACAAAAATATTACAAGAATTAATTTTGAATTATAATTAATTAACATAAATCGGAATAAATTAAAATTGTGACTTGAAATTAAACCGGCCATACATGCGGTAATCATTAAAAACATAAAACCAGTCATGACTGGTGGTAGAAATCAAGAAATAACTATTTAAAATTATACTTCAAATAAATATTTTACTTTGAATATATGGAATTACGAACACTTGGATATACTGATATGGAAAAGAAAGGGAATATGGTTAACGGTATGCTCAACACATGAGCTCCTAATTAGGCAAAAACTAAGAGAGAAATTAGAAGAAGGCACATGGCAAGTTGTGATTGGGTGAAATAAAAAATTCTATTAAATCACTCTAATAGAGTTAGGCTTAATGATCTATTGTACCAACAGTCAAAACCTAGTGAGTTTTAAGATTTTTTTAGAAACCATGTGAATTTTTCAAAATCACTTCAAAACACAATGAGTAAATATAAATTCTCTTTTTGAAAAAAGAAAAAAAGAAAAAAAGAAGAAGGCCTTCCTAATTTCAAGGTACTGAATATTATATACAAAAGTTAAATAAAAGTAATTACATTCTAAAATTTGTTAAGTGCAAAAAGGTTGGTCCTAAAGCTTCCATCTTAACATGTTCTAACAAATGTTTTAATGTTGTCAACACATTATTGAATCCCATTAATGAAATTAGTCAATGTATTAATGCTTGGTTCAGCTAAGGAAAAAAATAACAATTCAAAATTAGGACCTAAAATATTGTTAGAGAATATAATTCGAATAATCAGATCTACATATTCCTATTAGCTTAAGGTCTTGAGGTGATAGACTCATATGGTATTAGAGTCAACGTATTCTTGAGTTCGAGATGTGACCTCACACTTCACCTTAATTCAATTAATATTACACGTATTGAGCCTACTAATTAAAGAGAGTCTAACCCACATACGAGGGAGGAGTATTAGAAAATATAATTCAAATAATCAAATCTTTCTGATCTTCTTATTAGGTAAGTTTTTAGAATAAGTGATAAACTTATAATCTTTTTTTTTTTTCCCTTAAGCAAGCTCATGGTACATATATACTCAATGAGGAGGCCTGAGTTATCCAAATATGATAAACGTTTTTTCTGCTTTTCTTTGTGATCCGTTTATCTTATCTGGATGCAAATTCAATGTACTAGAGTGTAGATATTGGCAAATAATTTTATGGAGAAGTAAACCTGCAGAGTTTTAAGTTAAATATGAAATCTCAGTTGACCCAAAAGTACATGCAATAACAATAATGTTATATTAATCGCTTATTTTATATTATCTAACCTAGGGTGGGGTTTTTTTTTAATGGCCAATGGCCATTGACAGGCGACGCAGATCAATATAAAAGTCAAGGTCGCCTGTCGGTACAAAAAATAAAATATAAAAATGATGAAAGTGGAAAGTATTGGGCCACCTCCACCACCTAAAAACCAGGATGGGCAAAGTGAACCTATAGAGAAGAAGGCCCATTTTAAGAAGCTGGCAAAAGGGCCCAAGAACACATACCCTAGCTGCTTCACCCCGTGTGTAAGCACACTACAAGAAATTTGGGCTTTTGAGACGGGAGAAAAGCGTCCCAAAAGCCCAAAAAACCGTCCCAAAAGAGCTTTTGGGACAGTTTATGGCATCCCAAAGTGCCGTCCCAAAGTGCCGTCCCAATAGTCCCGTCCCAAAAGGTTTTCTAGAACTCTAAACCCGCACCCGTCCCAAATTCTGACAGTTTGAACTAAAAATATTATAGTTTGGACTGAAGGTCCGAATCCATCCCAAAATATTCACTTCCAGATATTTGTGTCCGAACTACAAACCAGTTCGGACTACTATCAAACAGGTAAACAATTTGGACATGGATAGACCAAACCCAAACTTAGTTCGAACTTCTGGTAGTCCGAACACTCATAAATGAGTCCGAACGTCACAACATAAGTCCGAACCAACATTCAGTTCGAACCCGTATAAATTCGTCCGAACTTAATGTAAGTGCCAACATTAAAACTGAAGTCCAAACTAACAATGGTTCGAACCCGTAAAACTTAGTCCGAACTATTATGAAGTTTCAACTACTCAAGTTTAGTGCGAGCTGAAAACAAAGTTTGAACGGCTCAAAGTACAGTTCGGACTACTGCATGTTCGGACTTAATGTTTGAACTTAGTATATACTGGTTGTAACTAATAAAATGATGTTGGAATTTAGCGAGTTTGGACTTGTAGAATTTCGGTTCGAACGTTATAATTTTAGTCCGAACCACTGGTTATCGGACCCGGTAGAAGTCAGTTTGAACTTATATTATATAAGTCTCAACTAGAACCTGTAATTTTATACATGTTTGAACTTGAAAAATGTAGGTTCGAAATGAGACCTGTAATTTATGCAGAATCTCAAAAAATTAAAATTAAAATACCTCAATAAACCCATACATACAAGAAATCAATACAAGTCTTCATAAAGTCAAAGTTACAAAAATAAAATCATTTTCCAAATGTTAAACATTGTTTATAATGTAATGGTACTAGGCAAACATAAATCTAAAATAACATATGTCCAAAATAAGCATCAATCTAAACTAACATAAGTCCAACATAAGTTCAAACCGTGGGAGGAGTTTGCCATGAAATCATTCATGCGCTCCCTCATTTCCCTCATAAATCTGTTCTCGAACTCCTTCATTTCTTGTTGTCGCTTAGCTTGCATGCGCTCCATCTCTGCTTCCGCTCTATTCTCATCTGCTCTACCTCAGCTTCCCGTTCTGCTTTCAAACTATCTATCTCCAGTTGTGCCTCTCTTAATTGTCGTGCTACATTGGTGGATGATGAACCCGAGGTTTTAAGAGGCTTCACTGCTCATCCCAACCCTCTCACATAACCAGGCTTTGGGCCTAAGACCTGATGGAGGATATCAATGTCTGTGTAGGACCTCTCATCTGAGATAACTTGCTCTTGCAATTCCCTTATCTTTTCATGCAAAAAAAGTGCCATAAGATGAATCATTAATATTAATATTACATTCATTTAATATAAATATATATATATATATATATATATGTCCAATTATAATATGTTACAAATGAAAAGGACTCCGCAAGTGATAGCTGTAGTAAATCTAGCAGCATAACGGCTATAGTAGGGACTATTCCTGAGTACAAAAATGTCATATAGTTACCAACACAAGTAACAAAGTATTCCAATAATTCCGAAAGAACCACTAACCAACACAATCAAGTACCAACACAACCACCAACCAACAGATTTATTACCAAGTACAACCACCAGAATGACAATAACTATTAATAGTTTGAAATAAAAACCATACCAAATGGGTCAATGTAAGTGTACTCACATGATTGTCCTTAGCAACATCAAACAACCAGTCCCCATTTTTCTGCTTGTGGGATGCAGCATACAATTTAGCAAGCCCAATATCTAAAGTTGCAGAGGGGGAAATTTCCTAGAGAATTACGTAACAAGTTAGTAAACATAGCAATATACCAGTAGGAATTATATCACTTACCAATACTTTTCGATATCGAGCAAACGTCCTCATACCCACTGTGTGGAAAACTATCAAGCTCTTTCTATTTTTAGTGTTTACTTTACACTTTTCCTGGAAACAGTTTCATGATAAATGATTAAATGCGTTCAAAATTACAAATTGTACTCAAAGATATACATGTATCTCATATTTTGGATCAGCAAACATGTCCCACAATTTTGCCTAGGTATCTTCATCCATGTCTGGAAGGGGGTGTCGAACGACCACTTCTTTATTCCCTCCCACTTCCTTATAAGTTCGAAAAACATGTTCTGACTTCAGAATAAATGTTTAAACATACGTGACACAAGTTTCAACCATAATCTCATTAGTTCCCACCATATATCTCATGCAATAGAATTCAGTTTGAACAATATATCAGGAGTTGACAGAGTTGCAAAGCACAATTACAACAGATAAATATTCAGTTCGAACAAATATAAATAAGTTTCAACAGACAAGTATTAAGTTCGGACCAAAATAAATATGTTTCAACAGACAAATATGAAGTTCGAACTACAGTGGACAGACCCAAATTCTGCAGAAACCCAATGACTGAACAACCATAATAAGGACCCCCAACCACGAAATAACAAGTTAGAAGCATGTAAAAGACATAGGAATTTTATCCAGACACCAAACCTGGACGGGGATTTCAGCAAATCATACAAATTCTTGAGGTTTCCTTTCAAAATAGTTCATACAAAATTAACACACATTAGTCTACATGTAATAAAAATATGGTAGGTACATCGTAGAAGCATAATGAGTTTAACACACATTACCATAATGAGTAATCCAATGTGAATATATAGTTCGCACTAACATATATGCGTTCGCATTAAAAATAGATATGTTCGAACTAACATAAGGTCGTTCGCACTTACCTATACCAATTCAGACTGAAAATGCTGGGAAACAAAATTTGCGCGGTCACATGAAAGTCAAATTAATTACATGTTCAAACTCGAACATATAAACGTGTGAACTCAATATACCTTAGTTCGGATGTGAACATATAAGTTCGCACTTGGAATGACTGTCACGGTAAATTAAAGTGATTAGGGTGGTCCAAACTAAGGTATCCTCAGTTCAAACTGGTTCACGCGATGTCGTTTTGATGTTTTAGTTTCAACTTAAAATGTTCATTTTAACGTGGCCGGAAGAAGCCCGCGAAAATTAAAATTTGAAGTTCAAATTGGGTACATAATTCATGTGACTTAGTTCGAACCTCAGGAAACAAGTCCAAACCCATAAAACAGAAGTTTGAACTCGTAAGTACGACGTCATTTTTATGTTTACTTCTATATAAAAACGTGAACTTTAACATGGCGGAAAGAATCCCGTGGAAAAAAAAATTTGAAAGTGCGAACTAGTAAAATTAGTGGTCCGAACTTTCCGTCTGTTCAAACTAAATTATCAACGTCTGAACTGTGCTGTAGTTTGAACTCTGACTCTCTTATTGTTCGAACTTGAGAAATGTTTGTTGCACTGAAAGTTTCAAATGCATACTAAGTTATAGTAAGTGCGGACTTAAATTTTTTAGTTAAAATGAGTTCACTCTAGTTTCACTCAAACTCCCACAATATTTAAGTGTTTGGAATTTTTATGTGTTCATTGGTTAAAATTGTATGTTTTGCAAAAATTGTTCTTGGCTTCTTGGGTTATATAAAGTTCCATTAATACTTCTTTTACCTTGAACGCTTTCATTTGATAACGTAACTTAATTAAAAAAAAAAAAAAAAAAAACAAAAAAAAAGTACAAACCAGCAATATGAACATAAAGATAACAATTGTCCATAAAAAAATGTCCATAAAGAAGTGTCTATCATATCCAAAATAAATACAAAATAAACATATCAAAGTGTCAAAAATAACATTATCCCAAAATAAGTATATAACCCAAAAGAAGAAATAAAATAAAAACTGGACTACTAAAGTGAATCAACCATCCTCTGCATCACATCGACCGAACCGCTAAGGCATTCGACCTTGTTCTCCAACTAATCTATCATGTCTTGGTGCCAGTCGAATAACGAGATCCTCAAGTCGACCGAAGCATTCAAAAAGCTCGGTGGCCTCGGCGGATCGAGCTTGACTCTCTCGAAGCTCGCCTCACTGGTACGCCGGTGAGGATCAATATAGTATGCAACTATCAAGTCTAGCATTCTGAAGAAGTCTGTCATGGCACTATGAGGGATGTTTGGCAAGTGGTCTGGGACTTCCTCCTTTCCAGTCAGCAACTTGTACAGCTCACTATTAGATAGCATCAGACGGTCAGCTATCTCCTCCTCTTGGTCGGGGTACGAAGGGCTCTCAGGTCGGGCAATACCCAAAAATTCTCTGATCTTGTAGGCTGAGAATGTAACCGACACCCCCCTCAGGGTGATGTCGTATGATGCTTGCAAACAAAGAAAGATGTTAGAAAAAAATATCCATCCGAATGTGTGTGTCCGTTAACATGGTTAGAACTTACCATTTTGTAATTTGTACTACAATAACTTTAGTTAGCACTGTTATCCCATTTATACAAGTTTCAACTGATATTTTTGAAGTTCGAAAGGAATTGACGCATTTAATGAAGGGTCACATCACATCGCATCGATCTG